>JAVRKA010000187.1:0-371221 GCA_034508555.1 Venustoraphidia nigricollis | reverse complement strand
CGATAGGCATTTCAAAAATAGGTGTCGATAGGCATTTCAGATATAGGTGTCGATAGGCATTTCAGATATAGGTGTCGATAGGCATTTCAGATATAGGTGACGATAGGCATTTCAGATATAGGTGTCGATAGGCATTTCAGATATAGGTGTCGATAGGCATTTCAGATATAGGTGTCGATAGGCATTTCAGAAATAGGTGTCGATAGGCATTTCAGATATAGGTGTCGATAGGCATTTCAGATATAGGTGCCGATAGGCATTTCAGATATAGGTGTCGATAGGCATTTCAGATATAGGTGTCGATAGGCATTTCAGATATAGGTGTCGATAGGCATTTCAGATATAGGTGTCGATAGGCATTTCAGATATAGGTGCCGATAGGCATTTCAGATATAGTTGCCGATTGGCATTTTAAAAATAGGTGCCGATGAGCATTTCAGATATAGAAGCCGATAGGCATTTCAAATATAAGTGCCGATAGGCATTCCAGATATGGTTGCCGATAGGCATTTCAAATATAGGTGCTGATAGGCATTTCAGATGTAGTTTCCGATAGGCATTTCAAAAATAGGTGTCGATAGGCATTTCAGATATAGGTGTCGATAGGCATTTCAGATATAGGTGTCGATAGGCATTTCAGATATAGGTGACGATAGGCATTTCAGATATAGGTGTCGATAGGCATTTCAGATATAGGTGTCGATAGGCATTTCAGATATAGGTGTCGATAGGCATTTCAGAAATATGTGTCGATAGGCATTTCAGATATAGGTGTCGATAGGCATTTCAGATATAGGTGCCGATAGGCATTTCAGATATAGTTGCCGATTGGCATTTTAAAAATAGGTGCCGATAGGCATTTCAGATATAGAAGCCGATAGGCATTTCAAATATAGGTGCCGATAGGCATTCCAGATATGGTTGCCGACAGGCATTTCAAATATAGGTGCTGATAGGCATTTCAGATGTAGTTTCCGATAGGCATTTCAAAAATAGGTGTCGATAGGCATTTCAGATATAGGTTTTGATAGGCATTTCAGATATAGGTGTCGATAGGCATTTCAGATATAGGTGTCGATAGGCATTTCAGATATAGGTGTCGATAGGCATTTTAGATATAGGTGTCGATAGGCATTTCAGATATAGGTGTCGATAGGCATTTCAGATATAGGTGTCGATAGGCATTTCAGATATAGGTGCCGATAGGCATTTCAGATATAGTTGCCGATTGGCATTTTAAAAATAGGTGCCGATAGGCATTTCAGATATAGAAGCCGATAGGCATTTCAAATATAGGTGCCGATAGGCATTCCAGATATGGTTGCCGATAGGTATTTCAAATATAGGTGCTGATAGGCATTTCAGATGTAGTTTCCGATAGGCATTTCAAAAATAGGTGTCGATAGGCATTTCAGATATAGGTGTCGATAGGCATTTCAGATATAGGTGTCGATAGGCATTTCAGATATAGGTGTCGATAGGCATTTCAGATATAGGTGTCGATAGGCATTTCAGATATAGGTGTCGATAGGCATTTCAGATATAGGTGTCGATAGGCATTTCAGATATAGGTGTCGATAGGCATTTCAGATATAGGTGTCGATAGGCATTTCAGATATAGGTGTCGATAGGCATTTCAGATATAGGTGTCGATAGGCATTTCAGATATAGGTGTCGATAGGCATTTCAGATATAGGTGCCGATAGGCATTTCAGATATAGTGGCCGATTGGCAATTTAAAAATAGGTGCCGATAGGCATTTCAGATATAGAAGCCGATAGGCATTCCAAATATAGGTGCCGATAGGCATTCCAGATATGGTTGCCGATAGGCATTTCAAATATAGGTGCTGATAGGCATTTCAGATGTAGTTTCCGATAGGCATTTCAAAAATAGGTGTCGATAGGCATTTCAGATATAAGTGTCGATAGGCATTTCAGATATAGGTGTCGATAGGCATTTCAGATATAGGTGTCGATAGGCATTTCAGATATAGGTGTCGATAGGCATTTCAGATATAGGTGTCGATAGGCATTTCAGATATAGGTGTCGATAGGCATTTCAGATATAGGTGTCGATAGGCATTTCAGATATAGGTGCCGATAGGCAATTTAGATATAGTTGCCGATTGGCATTTTAAAAATAGGTGCCGATAGGCATTTCAGATATAGAAGCCGATAGGCATTTCAAATATAGGTGCCGATAGGCATTCCAGATATGGTTGCCGATAGGCATTTCAAATATAGGTGCTGATAGGCATTTCAGATGTAGTTTCCGATAGGCATTTCAAAAATAGGTGTCGATAGGCATTTCAGATATAGGTGTCGATAGGCATTTCAGATATAGGTGTCGATAGGCATTTCAGATATAGGTGTCGATAGGCATTTCAGATATAGGTGTCGATAGGCATTTCAGATATAGGTGCCGATAGGCATTTCAGATATAGTTGCCGATTGGCATTTTAAAAATAGGTGCCGATAGGCATTTCAGATATAGAAGCCGATAGGCATTTCAAATATAAGTGCCGATAGGCATTCCAGATATGGTTGCCGATAGGCATTTCAAATATAGGTGCTGATAGGCATTTCAGATGTAGTTTTCGATAGGCATTTTAAAAATAGGTGTCGATAGGCATTTCAGATATAGGTGTCGATAGGCATTTCATATATAGGTGTCGATAGGCATTTCAGATATAGGTGTCGATAGGCATTTTAGATATAAGTGTCGATAGGCATTTCAAATATAGGTGTCGATAGGCATTTCAGATATAGGTGTCGATAGGCATTTCAGATATAGGTGTCGATAGGCATTTCAGATATAGGTGTCGATAGGCATTTCAGATATAGGTGCCGATAGGCATTTCAGATATAGTTGCCGATTGGCATTTTAAAAATAGATGCAGATAGGCATTTCAGATATAGAAGCCGATAGGCATTTCAAATATAGGTGCCGATAGGCATTCCAGATATGGTTGCCGATAGGCATTTCAAATATAGGTGCTGATAGGCATTTCAGATGTAGTTTCCGATAGGCATTTCAAAAATAGGTGTCGATAGGCATTTCAGATATAGGTGTCGATAGGCATTTCAGATATAGGTGTCGATAGGCATTTCAGATATAGGTGTCGATAGGCATTTCAGATATAGGTGTCGATAGGCATTTTAGATATAGGTGTCGATAGGCATTTCAGATATAGGTTTCGATTGGCATTTCAGACATAGGTGTCGATAGGCATTTCAGATATAGGTGCCGATAGGCATTTCAGATATAGTTGCCGATTGGCATTTTTAAAATAGGTGCCGATAGGCATTTCAGATATAGAAGCCGATAGGCATTTCAAATATAGGTGTCGATAGGCATTCCAGATATGGTTGCCGATAGGCATTTCAAATATAGGTGCTGATAGGCATTTCAGATGTAGTTTCCTATAGGCATTTCAAAAATAGGTGTCGATAGGCATTTCAGATATAGGTGTCGATAGGCATTTCAGATATAGGTGTAAAGGCATTTCAGATATAGGTGTCGATAGGCATTTCAGATATAGGTGTCGATAGGCATTTCACATATAGGTGTCGATAGGCATTTCAGATATAGGTGTCGATAGGCATTTCAGATATAGGTGTAGATAGGCATTTCAGATATAGTTGCCGATTGGCATTTTAAAAATAGGTGCCGATAGGCATTTCAGATATAGAAGCCGATAGGCATTTCAAATATAGGTGCCGATAGGCATTCCAGATATGGTTGCCGATAGGCATTTCAAATATAGGTGCTGATAGGCATTTCAGATGTAGTTTCCGATAGGCATTTCAAAAATAGGTGTCGATAGGCATTTCAGATATAGGTGTCGATAGGCATTTCAGATATAGGTGTCGATAGGCATTTCAGATATAGGTGCCGATAGGCATTTCAGATATAGTTGCCGATTGGCATTTTAAAAATAAGTGCCGATAGGCATTTCAGATATAGAAGCCGATAGGCATTTCAAATATAGGTGCCGATAGGCATTCCAGATATGGTTGCCGATAGGCATTTCAAATATAGGTGCTGATAGGCATTTCAGATGTAGTTTCCGATAGGCATTTCAAAAATAGGTGTCGATAGGCATTTGAGATATAGGTGTCGATAGGCATTTCAGATATAGGTGTCTATAGGCATTTCAGATATATGTGTCGATAGGCATTTCAGATATAGGTGTCGATAGGCATTTCAGATATAGGTGCCGATAGGCATTTTAGATACAGTTGCCGATTGGCATTTTAAAAATAGGTGCCGATAGGCATTTCAGATATGGAAGCCGATAGGCATGTCAAATATAGGTGCCGATAGGCATTCCAGATATGGTTGCCGATAGGCATTTCAAATATAGGTGCTGATAGGCATTTCAGATGTAGTTTCCCATAGGCATTTCAAAAATAGGTGTCGATAGGCATTTCAGATATAGTTGTCGATAGGCATTTCAGATATAGGTGTCGATAGGCATTTCAGATATAGGTGTCGATAGGCATTTCAGATATAGGTGTCGATAGGCATTTCAGATATAGGTGTCGATAGGCATTTCAGATATAGGTGTCGATAGGCATTTCAGATATAGGTGTCGATAGGCATTTCAGATATAGGTGCCGATAGGCAATTTAGATATAGTTGCCGATTGGCATTTTAAAAATAGGTGCCGATAGGCATTTCAGATATAGAAGCCGATAGGCATTTCAAATATAGGTGCCGATAGGCATTCCAGATATGGTTGCCGATAGGCATTTCAAATATAGGTGCTGATAGGCATTTCAGATGTAGTTTCCGATAGGCATTTCAAAAATAGGTGTCGATAGGCATTTCAGATATAGGTGTCGATAGGCATTTCAGATATAGGTGTCGATAGGCATTTCAGATATAGGTGTCGATAGGCATTTCAGATATAGGTGTCGATAGGCTTTTCAGATATAGGTGTCGATAGGCATTTCAGATATAGGTGTCGATAGGCATTTCAGATATAGGTGTCGATAGGCATTTCAGATATAGGTGCCGATAGGCATTTCAGATATAGTTGCCGATTGGCATTTTAAAAATAGGTGCCGATAGGCATTTCAGATATAGAAGCCGATAGGCATTTCAAATATAAGTGCCGATAGGCATTCCAGATATGGTTGCCGATAGGCATTTCAAATATAGGTGCTGATAGGCATTTCAGATGTAGTTTCCGATAGGCATTTTAAAAATAGGTGTCGATAGGCATTTCAGATATAGGTGTCGATAGGCATTTCATATATAGGTGTCGATAGGCATTTCAGATATAGGTGTCGATAGGCATTTTAGATATAGGTGTCGATAGGCATTTCAAATATAGGTGTCGATAGGCATTTCAGATATAGGTGTCGATAGGCATTTCAGATATAGGTGTCGATAGGCATTTCAGATATAGGTGTCGATAGGCATTTCAGATATAGGTGCCAATAGGCATTTCAGATATAGTTGCCGATTGGCATTTTAAAAATAGATGCAGATAGGCATTTCAGATATAGAAGCCGATAGGCATTTCAAATATAGGTGCCGATTGGCATTCCAGATATGGTTGCCGATAGGCATTTCAAATATAGGTGCTGATAGGCATTTCAGATGTAGTTTCCGATAGGCATTTCAAAAATAGGTGTCGATAGGCATTTCAGATATAGGTGTCGATAGGCATTTCAGATATAGGTGTCGATAGGCATTTCAGATATAGGTGTCGATAGGCATTTCAGATATAGGTGTCGATAGGCATTTCAGATATAGGTGTCGATAGGCATTTCAGATATAGGTGTCGATTGGCATTTCAGACATAGGTGTCGATAGGCATTTCAGATATAGGTGCCGATAGGCATGTCAGATATAGTTGCCGATTGGCATTTTTAAAATAGGTGCCGATAGGCATTTCAGATATAGAAGCCGATAGGCATTTCAAATATAGGTGCCGATAGGCATTCCAGATATGGTTGCCGATAGGCATTTCAAATATAGGTGCTGATAGGCATTTCAGATGTAGTTTCCGATAGGCATTTCAAAAATAGGTGTCGATAGGCATTTCAGATATAGGTGTCGATAGGCATTTCAGATATAGGTGTAAAGGCATTTCAGATATAGGTGTCGATAGGCATTTCAGATATAGGTGTCGATAGGCATTTCACATATAGGTGTCGATAGGCATTTCAGATATAGGTGTCGATAGGCATTTCAGATATAGGTGCCGATAGGCATTTCAGATATAGTTGCCGATTGGCATTTTAAAAATAGGTGCCGATAGGCATTTCAGATATAGAAGCCGATAGGCATTTCAAATATAGGTGCCGATAGGCATTCCAGATATGGTTGCCGATAGGCATTTCAAATATAGGTGCTGATAGGCATTTCAGATGTAGTTGCCGATTGGCATTTTAAAAATAGGTGCCGATAGGCATTTCAGATATAGAAGCCGATAGGCATTTCAAATATAGGTGCCGATAGGCATTCCAGATATGGTTGCCGATAGGCATTTCAAATATAGGTGCTGATAGGCATTTCAGATGTAGTTTCCGATAGGCATTTCAAAAATAGGTGTCGATAGGCATTTCAGATATAGGTGTCGATAGGCATTTCAGATATAGGTGTCGATAGGCATTTCAGATATAGGTGTCGATAGGCATTTCAGATATAGGTGTCGATAGGCATTTCAGATATAGGTGTCGATAGGCATTTCAGATATAGGTGTCGATAGGCATTTCAGATATAGGTGTCGATAGGCATTTCAGATATAGGTGCCGATAGGCATTTCAGATATAGTTGCCGATTGGCATTTTAAAAATAGGTGCCGATAGGCATTTCATATATAGAAGCCGATAGGCATTTCAAATATAGGTGCCGATAGGCATTCCAGATATGTTTGCCGATAGGCATTTCAAATATAGGTGCTGATAGGCATTTCAGATGTAGTTTCCGATAGGCATTTCAAAAATAGGTGTCGATAGGCATTTCAGATATAGGTGTCGATAGGCATTTCAGATATAGGTGTCGATAGGCATTTCAGATATAGGTGTCGATAGGCATTTCAGATATAGGTGTCGATAGGCATTTCAGATATAGGTGTCGATAGGCATTTCAGATATAGGTGTCGATAGGCATTTCAGATATAGGTGTCGATAGGCATTTCAGATATAGGTGTCGATAGGCATTTCAGATATAGGTGCCGATAGGCATTTCAGATATAGTTGCCGAATGGCATTTTAAAAATAGGTGCCGATAGGCATTTCAGATATAGAAGCCGATAGGCATTTCAAATATAGGTGCCGATAGGCATTCCAGATGTGGTTGCCGATAGGCATTTCAAATATAGGTGCTGATAGGCATTTCAGATGTAGTTTCCGATAGGCATTTCAAAAATAGGTGTCGATAGGCATTTCAGATATAGGTGTCGATAGGCATTTCAGATATAGGTGTCGATAGGCATTTCAGATATAGGTGTCGATAGGCATTTCAGATATAGGTGTCGATAGGCATTTTAGATATAGGTGTCGATAGGCATTTCAGATATAGGTGTCGATAGGCATTTCAGATATAGGTGCCGATAGGCATTTCAGATATAGTTGCCGATTGGCATTTTAAAAATAGGTGCCGATAGGCATTTCAGATATAGAAGCCGATAGGCATTTCAAATATAGGTGCCGATAGGCATACCAGATATGGTTGCCGATAGGCATTTCAAATATAGGTGCTGATAGGCATTTCAGATGTAGTTTCCGATAGGCATTTCAAAAATAGGTGTCGATAGGCATTTCAGATATAGGTGTCGTAGGCATTTCAGATATAGGTGTCTATAGGCATTTCAGATATATGTGTCGATAGGCATTTCAGATATAGGTGTCGATAGGCATTTCAGATATAGGTGTCGATAGGCATTTCAGATATAGGTGTCGATAGGCATTTCAGATATAGGTGTCGATAGGCATTTCAGATAAAGGTGTCGATAGGCATGTCAGATATAGGTGTCAATAGGCATTTCAGATATAGGTGTCGATAGGCATTTCAGATATAGGTGCCGATAGGCAATTTAGATATAGTTGCCGATTGGCATTTTAAAAATAGGTGCCGATAGGCATTTCAGATATAGAAGCCGATAGGCATTTCAAATATAGGTGCCGATAGGCATTCCAGATATGGTTGCCGATAGGCATTTCAAATATAGGTGCTGATAGGCATTTCAGATGTAGTTTCCGATAGGCATTTCAAAAATAGGTGTCGATAGGCATTTCAGATATAGGTGTCGATAGGCATTTCAGATATAGGTGTCGATAGGCATTTCAGATATAGGTGTCGATAGGCATTTCAGATATAGGTGTCGATAGGCTTTTCAGATATAGGTGTCGATAGGCATTTCAGATATAGGTGTCGATAGGCATTTCAGATATAGGTGTCGATAGGCATTTCAGATATAGGTGCCGATAGGCATTTCAGATATATTTGCCGATTGGCATTTTAAAAATAGGTGCCGATAGGCATTTCAGATATAGAAGCCGATAGGCATTTCAAATATAAGTGCCGATAGGCATTCCAGATATGGTTGCCGATAGGCATTTCAAATATAGGTGCTGATAGGCATTTCAGATGTAGTTTCCGATAGGCATTTTAAAAATAGGTGTCGATAGGCATTTCAGATATAGGTGTCGATAGGCATTTCATATATAGGTGTCGATAGGCATTTCAGATATAGGTGTCGATAGGCATTCCAGATATAGGTGCCGATAGGCATTTCAGATATAGTTGCCGATTGGCATTTTAAAAATAGGTGCCGATAGGCATTTCAGATATAGAAGCCGATAGGCATTTCAAATATAGGTGCCGATAGGCATTCCAGATATGGTTGCCGATAGGCATTTCAAATATAGGTGCTGATGGGCATTTCAGATGTAGTTTCCGATAGGCATTTCAAAAATAGGTGTCGATAGGCATTTCAGATATAGGTGTCGATAGGCATTTCAGATATAGGTGTCGATAGGCATTTCAGATATAGGTGTCGATAGGCATTTCAGATATAGCTGTCGATTGGCATTTCAGATATAGGTGTCGATAGGCATTTCAGATATAGGTGTCGATAGGCATTTCAGATATAGGTGTCGATAGGCATTTCAGATATAGGTTTCGATAGGCATTTCAGATATAGGTGTCGATAGGCATTTCAGATATAGGTGCCGATAGGCATTTCAGATATAGTTGCCGATTGGCATTTTAAAAATAGGTGCCGATAGGCATTTCAGATATAGAAGCCGATAGGCATTTCAAATATAGGTGCTGATAGGCATTCCAGATATGGTTGCCGATAGGCATTTCAAATATAGGTGCTGATAGGCATTTCAGATGTAGTTTCCGATAGGCATTTCAAAAATAGGTGTTGATAGGCATTTCAGATATAGGTGTCGATAGGCATTTCAGATATAGGTGTCGATAGGCATTTCAGATAAAGGTGTCGATAGGCATTTCAGATATAGGTGTCGATAGGCATTTCAGATATAGGTGTCGATAGGCATTTCAGATATAGGTGTCGATAGGCATTTCAGATATAGGTGTCGATAGGCATTTCAGATATAGGTGCCGATAGGCATTTCAGATATAGTTGCCGATTGGCATTTTAAAAATAGGTGCCGATAGGCATTTCAGATATAGAAGCCGATAGGCATTTCAAATATAGGTGCCGATAGGCATTCCAGATATGGTTGCCGATAGGCATTTCAAATATAGGTGCTGATAGGCATTTCAGATGTAGTTTCTGATAGGCATTTCAAAAATAGGTGTCGATAGGCATTTCAGATATAGGTGTCGATAGGCATTTCAGATATAGGTGTCGATAGGCATTTCAGATATAGGTGTCGATAGGCATTTCAGATATAGGTGTCGATAGGCATTTCAGATATAGGTGCCGATAGGCATTTCAGATATAGTTGCCGATTGGCATTTTAAAAATAGGTGCCGATAGGCATTTCAGATATAGAAGCCGATAGGCATTTCAAATATAGGTGATGATAGGCATTCCAGATATGGTTGCCGATAGGCATTTCAAATATAGGTGCTGATAGGCATTTCAGATGTAGTTTCCGATAGGCATTTCAAAAATAGGTGTCAATAGGCATTTCAGATATAGGTGTCGATAGGCATTTCAGATATAGGTGTCGATAGGCATTTCAGATATAGGTGTCGATAGGCATTTCAGATATAGGTGTCGATAGGCATTTCAGATATAGGTGTCGATAGGCATTTCAGATATAGGTGTCGAAAGGCATTTCAGATATAGGTGCCGATAGGCATTTCAGATATAGTTGCCGATTGGCATTTTAAAAATAGGTGCCGATAAGCATTTTAGATATAGAAGCCGATAGGCATTTCAAATATAGGTGCCGATAGGCATTCCAGATGTGGTTGCCGATAGGCATTTCAAATATAGGTGCTGATAGGCATTTCAGATGTAGTTTCCGATAGGCATTTCAAAAATAGGTGTCGATAGGCATTTCAGATATAGGTGTCGATAGGCATTTCAGATATAGGTGTCGATAGGCATTTCAGATATAGGTGTCGATAGGCATTTCAGATATAGGTGTCGATAGGCATTTCAGATATAGGTGTCGATAGGCATTTTAGATATAGGTGTCGATAGGCATTTCAGATATAGGTGTCGATAGGCATTTCAGATATAGGTGCCGATAGGCATTTCAGATATAGTTGCCGATTGGCATTTTAAAAATAGGTGCCGATAGGCATTTCAGATATAGAAGCCGATAGGCATTTCAAATATAGGTGCCGATAGGCATTCCAGATATGGTTGCCGATAGGCATTTCAAATATAGGTGCTGATAGGCATTTCAGATGTAGTTTCCGATAGGCATTTCAAAAATAGGTGTCGATAGGCATTTCAGATATAGGTGTCGATAGGCATTTCAGATATAGGTGTCTATAGGCATTTCAGATATATGTGTCGATAGGCATTTCAGATATAGGTGTCGATAGGCATTTCAGATATAGGTGTCGATAGGCATTTCAGATATAGGTGCCGATAGGCATTTTAGATATAGTTGCCGATTGGCATTTTAAAAATAGGTGCCGATAGGCATTTCAGATATGGAAGCCGATAGGCATTTCAAATATAGGTGCCGATAGGCATTCCAGATATGGTTGCCGATAGGCATTTCAAATATAGGTGCTGATAGGCATTTCAGATGTAGTTTCCGATAGGCATTTCAAAAATAGGTGTCGATAGGCATTTCAGATATAGGTGTCGATAGGCATTTCAGATATAGGTGTCGATAGGCATTTCAGATATAGGTGTCGATAGGCATTTCAGATATAGGTGTCGATAGGCATTTCAGATATAGGTGTCGATAGGCATTTCAGATATAGGTGTCGATAGGCATTTCAGATATAGGTGTCGATAGGCATTTCAGATATAGGTGTCGATAGGCATTTCAGATATAGGTGCCGATAGGCATTTCAGATATAGTTGCCGATTGGCATTTTAAAAATAGGTGCCGATAGGCATTTCAGATATAGAAGCTGATAGGCATTTCAAATATAGGTGCCGATAGGCATTCCAAATATGGTTGCCGATAGGCATTTCAAATATAGGTGCTGATAGGCATTTCAGATGTTGTTTCCGATAGGCATTTCAAAAATAGGTGTCGATAGGCATTTCAGATATAGGTGTCGATAGGCATTTCAGATATAGGTGTCGATAGGCATTTCAGATATAGGTGTCGATAGGCATTTCAGATATAGGTGTCGATAGGCATTTCAGATATAGGTGTCGATAGGCATTTCAGATATAGGTGTCGATAGGCATTTCAGATATAGGTGTCGATAGGCATTTCAGATATAGTTGCCGATAGGCATTTCAGATATAGTTGCCGATTGGCATTTTAAAAATAGTTGCCGATAGGCATTTCAGATATAGAAGCCGATAGGCATTTCAAATATAGGTGCCGATAGGCATTCCAGATATGGTTGCCGATAGGCATTTCAAATATAGGTGCTGATAGGCATTTCAGATGTAGTTTCCGATAGGCATTTCAAAAATAGGTGTCGATAGGCATTTCAGATATAGGTGTCGATAGGCATTTCAGATATATGTGTCGATAGGCATTTCAGATATAGCTGTCGATAGGCATTTCAGATATAGGTGTCGATAGGCATTTCAGATATAGGTGTCGATAGGCATTTCAGATATAGGTGTCGATAGGCATTTCAGATATAGGTGTCGATAGGCATTTCAGATATAGGTGTCGATAGGCATTTCAGATATAGGTGCCGATAGGCATTTCAGATATAGTTGCCGATTGGCATTTTAAAAATAAGTGCCGATAGGCATTTCAGATATAGAAGCCGATAGGCATTTCAAATATAGGTGCCGATAGGCATTCCAGATATGGTTGCCGATAGGCATTTCAAATATAGGTGCTGATAGGCATTTTAGATGTAGTTTCCGATAGGCATTTCAAAAATAGGTGTCGATAGGCATTTCAGATATAGGTGTCGATAGGCATTTCAGATATAGGTGTCGATAGGCATTTCAGATATAGGTGTCGATAGGCATTTCAGATATAGGTGTCGATAGGCATTCCAGATATGGTTGCCGATAGGCATTTCAAATATAGGTGCTGATAGGCATTTCAGATGTAGTTTCCGATAGGCATTTCAAAAATAGGTGTCGATAGGCATTTCAGATATAGGTGTCGATAGGCATTTCAGATATAGGTGTCGATAGGCATTTCAGATATAGGTGTCGATAGGCATTTCAGATATAAGTGTCGATAGGCATTTCAGATATAGGTGTCGATAGGCATTTCAGATATAGGTGTCGATAGGCATTTCAGATATAGGTGTCGATAGGCATTTCAGATATAAGTGTCGATAGGCATTTCAGATATAGGTGCCGATAGGCATTTTAAAAATAGGTGCCGATAGGCATTTCAGATATAGAAGCCGATGGGCATTTCAAATATAGGTGCCGATAGGCATTCCAGATATGGTTGCCGATAGGCATTTCAAATATAGGTGCTGATAGGCATTTCAGATGTAGTTTCCGATAGGCATTTCAAAAATAGGTGTCGATAGGCATTTCAGATATAGGTGTCGATAGGCATTTCAGATATAGGTGTCGATAGGCATTTCAGATATAGGTGTCGATGGGCATTTCAGATATAGGTGTCGATAGGCATTTCAGATATAGGTGACGATAGGCATTTCAGATATAGGTGCCGATAGGCATTTCAGATATAGTTGCCGATTGGCATTTTAAAAATAGGTGCCGATAGGCATTTCAGATATAGAAGCCGATAGGCATTTAAAATATAGGTGCCGATAGGCATTCCAGATATGGTTGCCGATAGGCATTTCAAATATAGGTGCTGATAGGCATTTCAGATGTAGTTTCCGATAGGCATTTCAAAAATAGGTGTCGATAGGCATTTCAGATATAGGTGTCGATAGGCATTTCAGATATAGGTGTCGATAGGCATTTCAGTTATAGGTGTCGATAGGCATTTCAGATATAGGTGTCGATAGGCATTTCAGAAATAGGTGTCGATAGGCATTTCAGATATAGGTGTCGATAGGCATTTCAGATATAGGTGCCGATAGGCATTTCAGATATAGTTGCCGATTGGCATTTTAAAAATAGGTGCCGATAGGCATTTCAGATATAGAAGCCGATAGGCATTTCAAATATAGGTGCCGATAGGCATTCCAGATATGGTTGCCGATAGGCATTTCAAATATAGGTGCTGATAGGCATTTCAGATGTAGTTTCCGATAGGCATTTCAAAAATAGGTGTCGATAGGCATTTCAGATATAGGTGTCGATAGGCATTTCAGATATAGGTGTCGATAGGCATTTCAGATATAGGTGTCGATAGGCATTTCAGATATAGGTGTCGATAGGCATTTCAGATAAAGGTGTCGATAGGCATTTCAGATATAGGTGTCGATAGGCATTTCAGATATAGGTGTCGATAGGCATTTCAGATATAGGTGCCGATAGGCATTTCAGATATAGTTGCCGATTGGCATTTTAAAAATAGGTGCCGATAGGCATTTCAGATATAGAAGCCGATAGGCATTTCAAATATAGGTGCCGATAGGCATTCCAGATATGTTTGCCGATAGGCATTTCAAATATAGGTGCTGATAGGCATTTCAGATGTAGTTTCCGATAGGCATTTCAAAAATAGGTGACGATAGGCATTTCAGATATAGGTGTCGATTGGCATTTCAGATATAGGTGTCGATAGGCATTTCAGATATAGGTGTCGATAGGCATTTCAGATATAGGTGTCGATAGGCATTTCAGATATAGGTGTCGATAGGCATTTCAGATATAGGTGTCGATAGGCATTTCAGATATAGGTGTCGATAGGCATTTCAGATATAGGTGTCGATAGGCATTTCAGATATAGGTGCCGATAGGCATTTCAGATATAGTTGCCGATTGGCATTTTAAAAATAGGTGCCGATAGGCATTTCAGATATAGAAGCCGATAGGCATTTCAAATATAGGTGCCGGTAGGCATTCCAGATGTGGTTGCCGATAGGCATTTCAAATATAGGTGCTGATAGGCATTTCAGATGTAGTTTCCGATAGGCATTTCAAAAATAGGTGTCGATAGGCATTTCAGATATAGGTGTCGATAGGCATTTCAGATATAGGTGTCGATAGGCATTTCAGATATAGGTGTCGATAGGCATTTCAGATATAGGTGTCGATAGGCATTTTAGATATAGGTGTCGATAGGCATTTTAGATATAGGTGTCGATAGGCATTTCAGATATAGGTGTCGATAGGCATTTCAGATATAGGTGCCGATAGGCATTTCAGATATAGTTGCCGATTGGCATTTTAAAAATAGGTGCCGATAGGCATTTCAGATATAGAAGCCGATAGGCATTTCAAATATAGGTGCCGATAGGCATTCCAGATATGGTTGCCGATAGGCATTTCAAATATAGGTGCTGATAGGCATTTCAGATGCAGTTTCCGATAGGCATTTCAAAAATAGGTGTCGATAGGCATTTCAGATATAGGTGTCGATAGGCATTTCAGATATAGGTGTCTATAGGCATTTCAGATATATGTGTCGATAGGCATTTCAGATATAGGTGTCGATAGGCATTTCAGATATAGGTGTCGATAGGCATTTCAGATATAGGTGCCGATAGGCATTTTAGATATAGTTGCCGATTGGCATTTTAAAAATAGGTGCCGATAGGCATTTCAGATATGGAAGCCGATAGGCATTTCAAATATAGGTGCCGATAGGCATTCCAGATATGGTTGCGATAGGCATTTCAAATATAGGTGCTGATAGGCATTTCAGATGTAGTTTCCGATAGGCATTTCAAAAATAGGTGTCGATAGGCATTTCAGATATAGGTGTCGATAGGCATTTCAGATATAGGTGTCGATAGGCATTTCAGATATAGGTGTCGATAGGCATTTCAGATATAGGTGTCGATAGGTATTTCAGATATAGGTGTCGATAGGCATTTCAGATATAGGTGTCGATAGGCATTTCAGATATAGGTGTCGATAGGCATTTCAGATATAGGTGTCGATAGGCATTTCAGATATAGGTGCCGATAGGCATTTCAGATATAGTTGCCGATTGGCATTTTAAAAATAGGTGCCGATAGGCATTTCAGATATAGAAGCTGATAGGCATTTCAAATATAGGTGCCGATAGGCATTCCAGATATGGTTGCCGATAGGCATTTCAAATATAGGTGCTGATAGGCATTTCAGATGTAGTTTCCGATAGGCATTTCAAAAATAGGTGTCGATAGGCATTTCAGATATAGGTGTCGATAGGCATTTCAGATAAAGGTGTCGATAGGCATTTCAGATATAGGTGTCGATAGGCATTTCAGATATAGGTGTCGATAGGCATTTCAGATATAGGTGTCGATAGGCATTTCAGATATAGGTGTCGATAGGCATTTCAGATATAGGTGTCGATAGGCATTTCAGATATAGGTGCCGATAGGCATTTCAGATATAGCTGTCGATAGGCATTTCAGATATAGGTGTCGATAGGCATTTCAGATATAGGTGTCGATAGGCATTTCAGATATAGGTGTCGATAGGCATTTCAGATATAGGTGTCGATAGGCATATCAGATATAGGTGTCGATAGGCATTTCAGATATAGGTGCCGATAGGCATTTCAGATATAGTTGCCGATTGGCATTTTAAAAATAGGTGCCAATAGGCATTTCAGATATAGAAGCCGATAGGCATTTCAAATATAGGTGCCGATAGGCATTCCAGATATGGTTGCCGATAGGCATTTCAAATATAGGTGCTGATAGGCATTTCAGATGTAGTTTCCGATAGGCATTTCAAAAATAGGTGTCGATAGGCATTTCAGATATAGGTGTCGATAGGCATTTCAGATATAGGTGTCGATAGGCATTTCAGATATAGGTGTCGATAGGCATTTCAGATATAGGTGTCGATAGGCATTTCAGATATAGGTGTCGATAGGCATTTCAGATATAGGTGTCGATAGGCATTTCAGATATAGGTGTCGATAGGCATTTCAGATATAGGTGTCGATAGGCATTTCAGATATAGGTGTCGATAGGCATTTCAGATATAGGTGCCGATAGGCATTTCAGATATAGTTGCCGATTGGCATTTTAAAAATAGGTGCCGATAGGCATTTCAGATATAGAAGCCGATAGGCATTTCAAATATAGGTGCTGATAGGCATTCCAGATATGGTTGCCGATAGGCATTTCAAATATAGGTGCTGATAGGCATTTTAGATGTAGTTTCCGATAGGCATTTCAAAAATAGGTGTCGATAGGCATTTCAGATATAGGTGTCGATAGGCATTTCAGATATAGGTGTCGATAGGCATTTCAGATATAGGTGTCGATAGGCATTTCAGATATAGGTGTCGATAGGCATTTCAGATATAGGTGTCGATAGGCATTTCAGATATAGGTGTCGATAGGCATTTCAGATATAGGTGTCGATAGGCATTTCAGATATAGTTGCCGATTGGCATTTTAAAAATAGGTGCCGATAGGCATTTCAGATATAGAAGCCGATAGGCATTTCAAATATAGGTGCCGATAGGCATTCCAGATATGGTTGCCGATAGGCATTTCAAATATAGGTGCTGATAGGCATTTCAGATGTAGTTTCCGATAGGCATTTCAAAAATAGGTGTCGATAGGCATTTCAGATATAGGTGTCGATAGGCATTTCAGATATAGGTGTCGATAGGCATTTCAGATATAGGTGTCGATAGGCATTTCAGATATAGGTGTCGATAGGCATTTCAGATATAGGTGTCGATAGGCATTTCAGATATAGGTGTCGATAGGCATTTCAGATATAGGTGCCGATAGGCATTTCAGATATAGTTGCCGATTGGCATTTTAAAAATAGGTGCCGATAGGCATTTCAGATATAGAAGCCGATAGGCATTTCTAATATAAGTGCCGATAGGCATTCCAGATATGGTTGCCGATAGGCATTTCAAATATAGGTGCTGATAGGCATTTCAGATGTAGTTTCCGATAGGCATTTCAAAAATAGGTGTCGATAGGCATTTCAGATATAGGTGCCGATAGGCATTTCAGATATAGGTGTCGATAGGCATTTCAGATATAAGTGTCGATAGGCATTTCAGATATAGGTGTCGATAGGCATTTCAGATATAGGTGTCGATAGGCATTTCAGATATAGGTGTCGATAGGCATTTCAGATATAGGTGTCGATAGGCATTTCAGATATAAGTGCCGATAGGCATTTCAGATATAGTTGCCGATTGGCATTTTAAAAATAGGTGCCGATAGGCATTTTAGATATAGAAGCCGATAGGCATTTCAAATAAAAGTGCCGATAGGCATTCCAGATATGGTTGCCGATAGGCATTTCAAATATAGGTGCTGATAGGCATTTCAGATGTAGTTTCCGATAGGCATTTCAAAAATTGGTGTCGATAGGCATTTCAGATATAGGTGTCGATAGGAATTTCAGATATAGGTGTCGATAGGCATTTCAGATATATATGTCGATAGGCATTTCAGATATAGGTGTCGATAGGCATTTCAGATATAGGTGTCGATAGGCATTTCAGATATAGGTGTCGATAGGCATTTCAGATATAGGTGTCGATAGGCATTTCAGATATAGGTGCCGATAGGCATTTCAGATATAATTGCCGATTGGCATTTTAAAAAAAGGTGCCGATAGGCATTTCAAATATAGGTGCCGATAGGCATTCCAGATATGGTTGCCGATAGGCATTTCAAATATAGGTGCTGATAGGCATTTCAGATGTAGTTTCCGATAGGCATTTCAAAAATAGGTGTCGATAGGCATTTCAGATATAGGTGTCGATAGGCATTTCAGATATAGGTGTCGATAGGCATTTCAGATATAGGTGTCGATAGGCATTTCAGATATAAGTGTCGATAGGCATTTCAGATATAGGTGTCGATAGGCATTTCAGATATAGGTGTCGATAGGCATTTCAGATATAGGTGTCGATAGGCATTTCAGATATAAGTGTCGATAGGCATTTCAGATATAGGTGCCGATAGGCATTTTAAAAATAGGTGCCGATAGGCATTTTAGATATAGAAGCCGATAGGCATTTCAAATATAGGTGCCGATAGGCATTCCAGATATGGTTGCCGATAGGCATTTCAAATATAGGTGCTGATAGGCATTTCAGATGTAGTTTCCGAAAGGCATTTCAAAAATAGGTGTCGATAGGCATTTCGGATATAGGTGTCGATAGGCATTTCAGATATAGGTGTCGATAGGCATTTCAGATATAGGTGTCGATGGGCATTTCAGATATAGGTGTCGATAGGCATTTCAGATATAGGTGATGATAGGCATTTCAGATATAGGTGCCGATAGGCATTTCAGATATAGTTGCCGATTGGCATTTTAAAAATAGGTGCCGATAGGCATTTCAGATATAGAAGCCGATAGGCATTTAAAATATAGGTGCCAATAGGCATTCCAGATATGGTTGCCGATAGGCATTTCAAATATAGGTGCTGATAGGCATTTCAGATGTAGTTTCCGATAGGCATTTCAAAAATAGGTGTCGATAGGCATTTCAGATATAGGTGTCGATAGGCATTTCAGATATAGGTGTCGATAGGCATTTCAGTTATAGGTGTCGATAGGCATTTCAGATATAGGTGTCGATAGGCATTTCAGAAATAGGTGTCGATAGGCATTTCAGATATAGGTGTCGATAGGCATTTCAGATATAGGTGCCGATAGGCATTTCAGATATAGTTGCCGATTGGCATTTTAAAAATAGGTGCCGATAGGCATTTCAGATATAGAAGCTGATAGGCATTTCAAATATAGGTGCCGATAGGCATTCCAGATATGGTTGCCGATAGGCATTTCAAATATAGGTGCTGATAGGCATTTCAGATGTAGTTTCCGATAGGCATTTCAAAAATAGGTGTCGATAGGCATTTCAGATATAGGTGTCGATAGGCATTTCAGATATAGGTGTCGATAGGCATTTCAGATATAGGTGTCGATAGGCATTTCAGATATAGGTGTCGATAGGCATTTCAGATATAGGTGTCGATAGGCATTTCAGATATAGGTGTCGATAGGCATTTCAGATATAAGTGTCGAAAGGCATTTCAGATATAGGTGTCGATAGGCATTTCAGATATAGGTGCCGATAGACATTTCAGATATAGTTGCCGATTGGCATTTTAAAAATAGGTGCCGATAGGCATTTCAGATATAGAAGCCGATAGGCATTTCAAATATAGGTGCCGATAGGCATTCCAGATATGGTTGCCGATAGGCATTTCAAATATAGGTGCTGATAGGCATTTCAGATGTAGTTTCCGATAGGCATTTTAAAAATAGGTGTCGATAGGCATTTCAGATATATTTGTCGATAAGCATTTCAGATATAGGTATCGATAGGCATTTCAGATATAGGTGTCGATAGGCATTTCAGATATAGGTGTCGATAGGCATTTCAGATATAGGTGTCGATAGGCATTTCAGATATAGGTGTCGATAGGCATTTCAGATATAGGTGTCGATAGGCATTTCAGATATAGGTGCCGATAGGCATTTCAGATATAGTTGCCGATTGGCATTTTAAAAATAGGTGCCGATAGGCATTTCAGATATAGAAGCCGATAGGCATTTCAAATATAGGTGCCGATAGGCATTCCAGATATGGTTGCCGATAGGCATTTCAAATATAGGTGCTGATAGGCATTTCAGATGTAGTTTCCGATAGGCATTTCAAAAATAGGTGTCGATAGGCATTTCAGATATAGGTGTCGATAGGCATTTCAGATATAGGTGTCGATAGGCATTTCAGATATAGGTGTCGATAGGCATTTCAGATATAGGTGTCGATAGGCATTTCAGATATAGGTGTCGATAGGCATTTCAGATATAGGTGTCGATAGGCATTTCAGATATAGGTGTCGATAGGCATTTCAGATATATGTGTCGATAGGCATTTCAGATATAGGTGCCGATAGGCATTTCAGATATAGAAGCTGATAGGCATTTCAAATATAGGTGCCGATAGGCATTCCAGATATGGTTGCCGATAGGCATTTCAAATATAGGTGCTGATAGGCATTTCAGATGTAGTTTCCGATAGGCATTTCAAAAATAGGTGTCGATAGGCATTTCAGATATAGGTGTCGATAGGCATTTTAGATATAGGTGCCGATAGGCATTTCAGATATAGTTGCCGATTGGCATTTTAAAAATAGGAGCCGATAGGCATTTCAGATATAGAAGCCGATAGGCGTTTCAAATATAGGTGCCGATAGGCATTCCAGATATGGTTGCCGATAGGCATTTCAAATATAGGTGCTGATAGGCATTTCAGATGTAGTTTCCGATAGGCATTTCAAAAATAGGTGTCGATAGGCATTTCAGATATAGGTGTCGATAGGCATTTCAGATATAGGTGTCGATAGGCATTTCAGATATAGGTGTCGATAGGCATTTCAGATATAGGTGCCGATAGGCATTTCAGATATAGTTGCCGATTGGCATTTTAAAAATAGGTGCCGATAGGCATTTCAGATATAGAAGCCGATAGGCATTTCAAATATAGGTGCCGATAGGCATTCCAGATATGGTTGCCGATAGGCATTTCAAATATAGTTGCTGATAGGCATTTCAGATGTAGTTTCCGATAGGCATTTCAAAAATAGGTGTCGATAGGCATTTCAGATATAGGTGTCGATAGGCATTTCAGATATAGGTGTCGATAGGCATTTCAGATATAGCTGTCGATAGGCATTTCAGATATAGGTGTCGATAGGCATTTCAGATATAGGTGTCGATAGGCATTTCAGATATAGGTGTCGATAGGCATTTCAGATATAGGTGTCGATAGGCATTTCAGATATAGGTGTCGATAGGCATTTCAGATATAGGTGCCGATAGGCATTTCAGATATAGTTGCCGATTGGCATTTTAAAAATAGGTGCCGATAGGCATTTCAGATATAGAAGCCGATAGGCATTTCAAATATAGGTGCCGATAGGCATTCCAGATATGGTTGCCGATAGGCATTTCAAATATAGGTGCTGATAGGCATTTCAGATGTAGTTTCCGATAGGCATTTCAAAAATAGGTGTCGATAGGCATTTCAGATATAGGTGTCGATAGGCATTTCAGATATAGGTGTCGATAGGCATTTCAGATATAGGTGTCGATAGGCATTTCAGATATAGGTGTCGATAGGCATTTCAGATATAGGTGTCGATAGGCATTTCAGATATAGGTGCCGATAGGCATTTCAGATATAGTTGCCGATTGGCATTTTAAAAATAGGTGCCGATAGGCATTTCAGATATAGAAGCCGATAGGCATTTCAAATATAGGTGCCGATAGGCATTCCAGATATGGTTGCCGATAGGCATTTCAAATATAGTTGCTGATAGGCATTTCAGATGTAGTTTCCGATAGGCATTTCAAAAATAGGTGTCGATAGGCATTTCAGATTTAGGTGTCGATAGGCATTTCAGATATAGGTGTCGATAGGCATTTCAGATATAGCTGTCGATAGGCATTTCAGATATAGGTGTCGATAGGCATTTCAGATATAGGTGTCGATAGGCATTTCAGATATAGGTGTCGATAGGCATTTCAGATATAGGTGTCGATAGGCATTTCAGATATAGGTGTCGATAGGCATTTCAGATATAGGTGCCGATAGGCATTTCAGATATAGTTGCCGATTGGCATTTTAAAAATAGGTGCCGATAGGCATTTCAGATATAGAAGCCGATAGGCATTTCAAATATAGGTGCCGATAGGCATTCCAGATATGGTTGCCGATAGGCATTTCAAATATAGGTGCTGATAGGCATTTCAGATGTAGTTTCCGATAGGCATTTCAAAAATAGGTGTCGATAGGCATTTCAGATATAGGTGTCGATAGGCATTTCAGATATAGGTGTCGATAGGCATTTCAGATATAGGTGTCGATAGGCATTTCAGATATAGGTGTCGATAGGCATTTCAGATATAGGTGTCGATAGGCATTTCAGATATAGGTGTCGATAGGCATTTCAGATATAGGTGTCGATAGGCATTTCAGATATAGGTGTCGATAGGCATTTCAGATATAGGTGCCGATAGGCATTTCAGATATAGTTGCCGATTGGCATTTCAAATATAGGTGCCGATAGGCATTCCAGATATGGTTGCCGATAGGCATTTCAAATATAGGTGCTGATAGGCATTTCAGATGTAGTTTCCGATAGGCATTTCAAAAATAGGTGTCGATAGGCATTTCAGATATAGGTGTCGATAGGCATTTCAGATATAGGTGTCGATAGGCATTTCAGATATAGGTGTCGATAGGCATTTCAGATATAGGTGTCGATAGGCATTTCAGATATAGGTGTCGATAGGCATTTCAGATATAGGTGTCGATAGGCATTTCAGATATAAGTGTCGAAAGGCATTTCAGATATAGGTGTCGATAGGCATTTCAGATATAGGTGCCGATAGACATTTCAGATATAGTTGCCGATTGGCATTTTAAAAATAGGTGCCGATAGGCATTTCAGATATAGAAGCCGATAGGCATTTCAAATATAGGTGCCGATAGGCATTCCAGATATGGTTGCCGATAGGCATTTCAAATATAGGTGCTGATAGGCATTTCAGATGTAGTTTCCGATAGGCATTTTAAAAATAGGTGTCGATAGGCATTTCAGATATATTTGTCGATAAGCATTTCAGATATAGGTATCGATAGGCATTTCAGATATAGGTGTCGATAGGCATTTCAGATATAGGTGTCGATAGGCATTTCAGATATAGGTGTCGATAGGCATTTCAGATATAGGTGTCGATAGGCATTTCAGATATAGGTGTCGATAGGCATTTCAGATATAGGTGCCGATAGGCATTTCAGATATAGTTGCCGATTGGCATTTTAAAAATAGGTGCCGATAGGCATTTCAGATATAGAAGCCGATAGGCATTTCAAATATAGGTGCCGATAGGCATTCCAGATATGGTTGCCGATAGGCATTTCAAATATAGGTGCTGATAGGCATTTCAGATGTAGTTTCCGATAGGCATTTCAAAAATAGGTGTCGATAGGCATTTCAGATATAGGTGTCGATAGGCATTTCAGATATAGGTGTCGATAGGCATTTCAGATATAGGTGTCGATAGGCATTTCAGATATAGGTGTCGATAGGCATTTCAGATATAGGTGTCGATAGGCATTTCAGATATAGGTGTCGATAGGCATTTCAGATATAGGTGTCGATAGGCATTTCAGATATATGTGTCGATAGGCATTTCAGATATAGGTGCCGATAGGCATTTCAGATATAGAAGCTGATAGGCATTTCAAATATAGGTGCCGATAGGCATTCCAGATATGGTTGCCGATAGGCATTTCAAATATAGGTGCTGATAGGCATTTCAGATGTAGTTTCCGATAGGCATTTCAAAAATAGGTGTCGATAGGCATTTCAGATATAGGTGTCGATAGGCATTTTAGATATAGGTGCCGATAGGCATTTCAGATATAGTTGCCGATTGGCATTTTAAAAATAGGAGCCGATAGGCATTTCAGATATAGAAGCCGATAGGCGTTTCAAATATAGGTGCCGATAGGCATTCCAGATATGGTTGCCGATAGGCATTTCAAATATAGGTGCTGATAGGCATTTCAGATGTAGTTTCCGATAGGCATTTCAAAAATAGGTGTCGATAGGCATTTCAGATATAGGTGTCGATAGGCATTTCAGATATAGGTGTCGATAGGCATTTCAGATATAGGTGTCGATAGGCATTTCAGATATAGGTGCCGATAGGCATTTCAGATATAGTTGCCGATTGGCATTTTAAAAATAGGTGCCGATAGGCATTTCAGATATAGAAGCCGATAGGCATTTCAAATATAGGTGCCGATAGGCATTCCAGATATGGTTGCCGATAGGCATTTCAAATATAGTTGCTGATAGGCATTTCAGATGTAGTTTCCGATAGGCATTTCAAAAATAGGTGTCGATAGGCATTTCAGATATAGGTGTCGATAGGCATTTCAGATATAGGTGTCGATAGGCATTTCAGATATAGCTGTCGATAGGCATTTCAGATATAGGTGTCGATAGGCATTTCAGATATAGGTGTCGATAGGCATTTCAGATATAGGTGTCGATAGGCATTTCAGATATAGGTGTCGATAGGCATTTCAGATATAGGTGTCGATAGGCATTTCAGATATAGGTGCCGATAGGCATTTCAGATATAGTTGCCGATTGGCATTTTAAAAATAGGTGCCGATAGGCATTTCAGATATAGAAGCCGATAGGCATTTCAAATATAGGTGCCGATAGGCATTCCAGATATGGTTGCCGATAGGCATTTCAAATATAGTTGCTGATAGGCATTTCAGATGTAGTTTCCGATAGGCATTTCAAAAATAGGTGTCGATAGGCATTTCAGATTTAGGTGTCGATAGGCATTTCAGATATAGGTGTCGATAGGCATTTCAGATATAGCTGTCGATAGGCATTTCAGATATAGGTGTCGATAGGCATTTCAGATATAGGTGTCGATAGGCATTTCAGATATAGGTGTCGATAGGCATTTCAGATATAGGTGTCGATAGGCATTTCAGATATAGGTGTCGATAGGCATTTCAGATATAGGTGCCGATAGGCATTTCAGATATAGTTGCCGATTGGCATTTTAAAAATAGGTGCCGATAGGCATTTCAGATATAGAAGCCGATAGGCATTTCAAATATAGGTGCCGATAGGCATTCCAGATATGGTTGCCGATAGGCATTTCAAATATAGGTGCTGATAGGCATTTCAGATGTAGTTTCCGATAGGCATTTCAAAAATAGGTGTCGATAGGCATTTCAGATATAGGTGTCGATAGGCATTTCAGATATAGGTGTCGATAGGCATTTCAGATATAGGTGTCGATAGGCATTTCAGATATAGGTGTCGATAGGCATTTCAGATATAGGTGTCGATAGGCATTTCAGATATAGGTGTCGATAGGCATTTCAGATATAGGTGTCGATAGGCATTTCAGATATAGGTGTCGATAGGCATTTCAGATATAGGTGCCGATAGGCATTTCAGATATAGTTGCCGATTGGCATTTTAAAAATAGGTGCCGATAGGCATTTCAGATATAGAAGCCGATAGGCATTTCAAATATAGGTGCTGATAGGCATTCCAGATATGGTTGCCGATAGGCATTTCAAATATAGGTGCTGATAGGCTTTTCAGATGTAGTTTCCGATAGGCATTTCAAAAATAGGTGTCGATAGGCATTTCAGATATAGGTGTCGATAGGCATTTCAGATATAGGTGTCGATAGGCATTTCAGATATAGGTGTCGATAGGCATTTCAGATATAGGTGTCGATAGGCATTTCAGTTATAGGTGTCGATAGGCATTTCAGATATAGGTGTCGATAGGCATTTCAGATATAGGTGCCGATAGGCATTTCAGATATAGAAGCCGATAGGCATTTCAAATATAAGTGCCGATAGGCATTCCAGATATGGTTGCCGATAGGCATTTCAAATATAGGTGCTGATAGGCATTTCAGATGTAGTTTCCGATAGGCATTTCAAAAATAGGTGTCGATAGGCATTTCAGATATAGGTGCCGATAGGCATTTCAGATATAGGTGTCGATAGGCATTTCAGATATAAGTGTCGATAGGCATTTCAGATATAGGTGTCGATAGGCATTTCAGATATAGGTGTCGATAGGCATTTCAGATATAGGTGTCGATAGGCATTTCAGATATAGGTGTCGATAGGCATTTCAGATATAAGTGCCGATAGGCATTTCAGATATAGTTGCCGATTGGCATTTTAAAAATAGGTGCCGATAGGCATTTTAGATATAGAAGCCGATAGGCATTTCAAATATAGGTGCTGATAGGCATTTCAGATGTAGTTTCCGATAGGCATTTTAAAAATAAGTGTCGATAGGCATTTCAGATATAGGTGCCGATAGGCATTTCAGATATAGGTGTCGATAGGCATTTCAGATATAAGTGTCGATAGGCATTTCAGATATAGGTGTCGATAGGCATTTCAGATATAGGTGTCGATAGGCATTTCAGATATAGGTGTCGATAGGCATTTCAGATATAGGTGTCGATAGGCATTTCAGATAAAGGTGTCGATAGGCATTTCAGATATAGGTGTCGATAGGCATTTCAGATATAGGTGTCGATAGGCATTTCAGATATAGGTGCCGATAGGCATTTCAGATATAGTTGCCGATTGGCATTTTAAAAATAGGTGCCGATAGGCATTTCAGATATAGAAGCCGATAGGCATTTCAAATATAGGTGCCGATAGGCATTCCAGATATGTTTGCCGATAGGCATTTCAAATATAGGTGCTGATAGGCATTTCAGATGTAGTTTCCGATAGGCATTTCAAAAATAGGTGACGATAGGCATTTCAGATATAGGTGTCGATTGGCATTTCAGATATAGGTGTCGATAGGCATTTCAGATATAGGTGTCGATAGGCATTTCAGATATAGGTGTCGATAGGCATTTCAGATATAGGTGTCGATAGGCATTTCAGATATAGGTGTCGATAGGCATTTCAGATATAGGTGTCGATAGGCATTTCAGATATAGGTGTCGATAGGCATTTCAGATATAGGTGCCGATAGGCATTTCAGATATAGTTGCCGATTGGCATTTTAAAAATAGGTGCCGATAGGCATTTCAGATATAGAAGCCGATAGGCATTTCAAATATAGGTGCCGATAGGCATTCCAGATGTGGTTGCCGATAGGCATTTCAAATATAGGTGCTGATAGGCATTTCAGATGTAGTTTCCGATAGGCATTTCAAAAATAGGTGTCGATAGGCATTTCAGATATAGGTGTCGATAGGCATTTCAGATATAGGTGTCGATAGGCATTTCAGTTATAGGTGTCGATAGGCATTTCAGATATAGGTGTCGATAGGCATTTTAGATATAGGTGTCGATAGGCATTTTAGATATAGGTGTCGATAGGCATTTCAGATATAGGTGTCCATAGGCATTTCAGATATAGGTGCCGATAGGCATTTCAGATATAGTTGCCGATTGGCATTTTAAAAATAGGTGCCGATAGGCATTTCAGATATAGAAGCCAATAGGCATTTCAAATATAGGTGCCGATAGGCATTCCAGATATGGTTGCCGATAGGCATTTCAAATATAGGTGCTGATAGGCATTTCAGATGCAGTTTCCGATAGGCATTTCAAAAATAGGTGTCAATAGGCATTTCAGATATAGGTGTCGATAGGCATTTCAGATATAGGTGTCTATAGGCATTTCAGATATATGTGTCGATAGGCATTTCAGATATAGGTGTCGATAGGCATTTCAGATATAGGTGTCGATAGGCATTTCAGATATAGGTGCCGATAGGCATTTTAGATATAGTTGCCGATTGGCATTTTAAAAATAGGTGCCGATAGGCATTTCAGATATGGAAGCCGATAGGCATTTCAAATATAGGTGCCGATAGGCATTCCAGATATGGTTGCCGATAGGCATTTCAAATATAGGTGCTGATAGGCAATTCAGATGTAGTTTCCGATAGGCATTTCAAAAATAGGTGTCGATAGGCATTTCAGATATAGGTGTCGATAGGCATTTCAGATATAGGTGTCGATAGGCATTTCAGATATAGGTGTCGATAGGCATTTCAGATATAGGTGTCGATAGGTATTTCAGATATAGGTGTCGATAGGCATTTCAGATATAGGTGTCGATAGGCATTTCAGATATAGGTGTCGATAGGCATTTCAGATATAGGTGTCGATAGGCATTTCAGATATAGGTGCCGATAGGCATTTCAGATATAGTTGCCGATTGGCATTTTAAAAATAGGTGCCGATAGGCATTTCAGATATAGAAGCTGATAGGCATTTCAAATATAGGTGCCGATAGGCATTCCAGATATGGTTGCCGATAGGCATTTCAAATATAGGTGCTGATAGGCATTTCAGATGTAGTTTCCGATAGGCATTTCAAAAATAGGTGTCGATAGGCATTTCAGATATAGGTGTCGATAGGCATTTCAGATAAAGGTGTCGATAGGCATTTCAGATATAGGTGTCGATAGGCATTTCAGATATAGGTGTCGATAGGCATTTCAGATATAGGTGTCGATAGGCATTTCAGATATAGGTGTCGATAGGCATTTCAGATATAGGTGTCGATAGGCATTTCAGATATAGGTGCCGATAGGCATTTCAGATATAGCTGTCGATAGGCATTTCAGATATAGGTGTCGATAGGCATTTCAGATATAGGTGTCGATAGGCATTTCAGATATAGGTGTCGATAGGCATTTCAGATATAGGTGTCGATAGGCATATCTGATATAGGTGTCGATAGGCATTTCAGATATAGGTGCCGATAGGCATTTCAGATATAGTTGCCGATTGGCATTTTAAAAATAGGTGCCAATAGGCATTTCAGATATAGAAGCCGATAGGCATTTCAAATATAGGTGCCGATAGGCATTCCAGATATGGTTGCCGATAGGCATTTCAAATATAGGTGCTGATAGGCATTTCAGATGTAGTTTCCGATAGGCATTTCAAAAATAGGTGTCGATAGGCATTTCAGATATAGGTGTCGATAGGCATTTCAGATATAGGTGTCGATAGGCATTTCAGATATAAGTGTCGATAGGCATTTCAGATATAGGTGTCGATAGGCATTTCAGATATAGGTGTCGATAGGCATTTCAGATATAGGTGTCGATAGGCATTTCAGATATAGGTGTCGATAGGCATTTCAGATATAGGTGTCGATAGGCATTTCAGATATAGGTGTCGATAGGCATTTCAGATATAGGTGCCGATAGGCATTTCAGATATAGTTGCCGATTGGCATTTTAAAAATAGGTGCCGATAGGCATTTCAGATATAGAAGCCGATAGGCATTTCAAATATAGGTGCTGATAGGCATTCCAGATATGGTTGCCGATAGGCATTTCAAATATAGGTGCTGATAGGCATTTTAGATGTAGTTTCCGATAGGCATTTCAAAAATAGGTGTCGATAGGCATTTCAGATATAGGTGTCGATAGGCATTTCAGATATAGGTGTCGATAGGCATTTCAGATATAGGTGTCGATAGGCATTTCAGATATAGGTGTCGATAGGCATTTCAGATATAGGTGTCGATAGGCATTTCAGATATAGGTGTCGATAGGCATTTCAGATATAGGTGTCGATAGGCATTTCAGATATAGGTGCCGATAGGAATTTCAGATATAGTTGCCGATTGGCATTTTAAAAATAGGTGCCGATAGGCATTTCAGATATAGAAGCCGATAGGCATTTCAAATATAGGTGCCGATAGGCATTCCAGATATGGTTGCCGATAGGCATTTCAAATATAGGTGCTGATAGGCATTTCAGATGTAGTTTCCGATAGGCATTTCAAAAATAGGTGTCGATAGGCATTTCAGATATAGGTGTCGATAGGCATTTCAGATATAGGTGTCGATAGGCATTTCAGATATAGGTGTCGATAGGCATTTCAGATATAGGTGTCGATAGGCATTTCAGATATAGGTGTCGATAGGCATTTCAGATATAGGTGTCGATAGGCATTTCAGATATAGGTGCCGATAGGCATTTCAGATATAGTTGCCGATTGGCATTTTAAAAATAGGTGCCGATAGGCATTTCAGATATAGAAGCCGATAGGCATTTCAAATATAAGTGCCGATAGGCATTCCAGATATGGTTGCCGATAGGCATTTCAAATATAGGTGCTGATAGGCATTTCAGATGTAGTTTCCGATAGGCATTTCAAAAATAGGTGTCGATAGGCATTTCAGATATAGGTGCCGATAGGCATTTCAGATATAGGTGTCGATAGGCATTTCAGATATAAGTGTCGATAGGCATTTCAGATATAGGTGTCGATAGGCATTTCAGATATAGGTGTCGATAGGCATTTCAGATATAGGTGTCGATAGGCATTTCAGATATAGGTGTCGATAGGCATTTCAGATATAAGTGCCGATAGGCATTTCAGATATAGTTGCCGATTGGCATTTTAAAAATAGGTGCCGATAGGCATTTTAGATATAGAAGCCGATAGGCATTTCAAATAAAAGTGCCGATAGGCATTCCAGATATGGTTGCCGATAGGCATTTCAAATATAGGTGCTGATAGGCATTTCAGATGTAGTTTCCGATAGGCATTTCAAAAATTGGTGTCGATAGGCATTTCAGATATAGGTGTCGATAGGAATTTCAGATATAGGTGTCGATAGGCATTTCAGATATATATGTCGATAGGCATTTCAGATATAGGTGTCGATAGGCATTTCAGATATAGGTGTCGATAGGCATTTCAGATATAGGTGTCGATAGGCATTTCAGATATAGGTGTCGATAGGCATTTCAGATATAGGTGCCGATAGGCATTTCAGATATAATTGCCGATTGGCATTTTAAAAAAAGGTGCCGATAGGCATTTCAGATATAGAAGCCGATAGGCATTTCAAATATAGGTGCCGATAGGCATTCCAGATATGGTTGCCGATAGGCATTTCAAATATAGGTGCTGATAGGCATTTCAGATGTAGTTTCCGATAGGCATTTCAGATATAGAAGCCGATAGGCATTTAAAATATAGGTGCCGATAGGCATTCCAGATATGGTTGCCGATAGGCATTTCAAATATAGGTGCTGATAGGCATTTCAGATGTAGTTTCCGATAGGCATTTCAAAAATAGGTGTCGATAGGCATTTCAGATATAGGTGTCGATAGGCATTTCAGATATAGGTGTCGATAGGCATTTCAGTTATAGGTGTCGATAGGCATTTCAGATATAGGTGTCGATAGGCATTTCAGAAATAGGTGTCGATAGGCATTTCAGGTATAGGTGTCGATAGGCATTTCAGATATAGGTGCCGATAGGCATTTCAGATATAGTTGCCGATTGGCATTTTAAAAATAGGTGCCGATAGGCATTTCAGATATAGAAGCTGATAGGCATTTCAAATATAGGTGCCGATAGGCATTCCAGATATGGTTGCCGATAGGCATTTCAAATATAGGTGCTGATAGGCATTTCAGATGTAGTTTCCGATAGGCATTTCAAAAATAGGTGTCGATAGGCATTTCAGATATAGGTGTCGATAGGCATTTCAGATATAGGTGTCGATAGGCATTTCAGATATAGGTGTCGATAGGCATTTCAGATATAGGTGTCGATAGGCATTTCAGATATAGGTGTCGATAGGCATTTCAGATATAGGTGTCGATAGGCATTTCAGATATAAGTGTCGAAAGGCATTTCAGATTTAGGTGTCGATAGGCATTTCAGATATAGGTGCCGATAGACATTTCAGATATAGTTGCCGATTGGCATTTTAAAAATAGGTGCCGATAGGCATTTCAGATATAGAAGCCGATAGGCATTTCAAATATAGGTGCCGATAGGCATTCCAGATATGGTTGCCGATAGGCATTTCAAATATAGGTGCTGATAGGCATTTCAGATGTAGTTTCCGATAGGCATTTTAAAAATAGGTGTCGATAGGCATTTCAGATATATTTGTCGATAAGCATTTCAGATATAGGTATCGATAGGCATTTCAGATATAGGTGTCGATAGGCATTTCAGATATAGGTGTCGATAGGCATTTCAGATATAGGTGTCGATAGGCATTTCAGATATAGGTGTCGATAGGCATTTCAGATATAGGTGTCGATAGGCATTTCAGATATAGGTGCCGATAGGCATTTCAGATATAGTTGCCGATTGGCATTTTAAAAATAGGTGCCGATAGGCATTTCAGATATAGAAGCCGATAGGCATTTCAAATATAGGTGCCGATAGGCATTCCAGATATGGTTGCCGATAGGCATTTCAAATATAGGTGCTGATAGGCATTTCAGATGTAGTTTCCGATAGGCATTTCAAAAATAGGTGTCGATAGGCATTTCAGATATAGGTGTCGATAGGCATTTTAGATATAGGTGCCGATAGGCATTTCAGATATAGTTGCCGATTGGCATTTTAAAAATAGGAGCCGATAGGCATTTCAGATATAGAAGCCGATAGGCGTTTCAAATATAGGTGCCGATAGGCATTCCAGATATGGTTGCCGATAGGCATTTCAAATATAGGTGCTGATAGGCATTTCAGATGTAGTTTCCGATAGGCATTTCAAAAATAGGTGTCGATAGGCATTTCAGATATAGGTGTCGATAGGCATTTCAGATATAGGTGTCGATAGGCATTTCAGATATAGGTGTCGATAGGCATTTCAGATATAGGTGCCGATAGGCATTTCAGATATAGTTGCCGATTGGCATTTTAAAAATAGGTGCCGATAGGCATTTCAGATATAGAAGCCGATAGGCATTTCAAATATAGGTGCCGATAGGCATTCCAGATATGGTTGCCGATAGGCATTTCAAATATAGTTGCTGATAGGCATTTCAGATGTAGTTTCCGATAGGCATTTCAAAAATAGGTGTCGATAGGCATTTCAGATATAGGTGTCGATAGGCATTTCAGATATAGGTGTCGATAGGCATTTCAGATATAGCTGTCGATAGGCATTTCAGATATAGGTGTCGATAGGCATTTCAGATATAGGTGTCGATAGGCATTTCAGATATAGGTGTCGATAGGCATTTCAGATATAGGTGTCGATAGGCATTTCAGATATAGGTGTCGATAGGCATTTCAGATATAGGTGCCGATAGGCATTTCAGATATAGTTGCCGATTGGCATTTTAAAAATAGGTGCCGATAGGCATTTCAGATATAGAAGCCGATAGGCATTTCAAATATAGGTGCCGATAGGCATTCCAGATATGGTTGCCGATAGGCATTTCAAATATAGGTGCTGATAGGCATTTCAGATGTAGTTTCCGATAGGCATTTCAAAAATAGGTGTCGATAGGCATTTCAGATATAGGTGTCGATAGGCATTTCAGATATAGGTGTCGATAGGCATTTCAGATATAGGTGTCGATAGGCATTTCAGATATAGGTGTCGATAGGCATTTCAGATATAGGTGTCGATAGGCATTTCAGATATAGGTGTCGATAGGCATTTCAGATATAGGTGCCGATAGGCATTTCAGATATAGTTGCCGATTGGCATTTTAAAAATAGGTGCCGATAGGCATTTCAGATATAGAAGCCGATAGGCATTTCAAATATAGGTGCCGATAGGCATTCCAGATATGGTTGCCGATTGGCATTTCAAATATAGTTGCTGATAGGCATTTCAGATGTAGTTTCCGATAGGCATTTCAAAAATAGGTGTCGATAGGCATTTCAGATATAGGTGTCGATAGGCATTTCAGATATAGGTGTCGATAGGCATTTCAGATATAGCTGTCGATAGGCATTTCAGATATAGGTGTCGATAGGCATTTCAGATATAGGTGTCGATAGGCATTTCAGATATAGGTGTCGATAGGCATTTCAGATATAGGTGTCGATAGGCATTTCAGATATAGGTGTCGATAGGCATTTCAGATATAGGTGCCGATAGGCATTTCAGATATAGTTGCCGATTGGCATTTTAAAAATAGGTGCCGATAGGCATTTCAGATATAGAAGCCGATAGGCATTTCAAATATAGGTGCCGATAGGCATTCCAGATATGGTTGCCGATAGGCATTTCAAATATAGGTGCTGATAGGCATTTCAGATGTAGTTTCCGATAGGCATTTCAAAAATAGGTGTCGATAGGCATTTCAGATATAGGTGTCGATAGGCATTTCAGATATAGGTGTCGATAGGCATTTCAGATATAGGTGTCGATAGGCATTTCAGATATAGGTGTCGATAGGCATTTCAGATATAGGTGTCGATAGGCATTTCAGATATAGGTGTCGATAGGCATTTCAGATATAGGTGTCGATAGGCATTTCAGATATAGGTGTCGATAGGCATTTCAGATATAGGTGTCGATAGGCATTTCAGATATAGGTGCCGATAGGCATTTCAGATATAGTTGCCGATTGGCATTTTAAAAATAGGTGCCGATAGGCATTTCAGATATAGAAGCCGATAGGCATTTCAAATATAGGTGCTGATAGGCATTCCAGATATGGTTGCCGATAGGCATTTCAAATATAGGTGCTGATAGGCATTTCAGATGTAGTTTCCGATAGGCATTTCAAAAATAGGTGTCGATAGGCATTTCAGATATAGGTGTCGATAGGCATTTCAGATATAGCTGTCGATAGGCATTTCAGATATAGGTGTCGATAGGCATTTCAGATATAGGTGTCGATAGGCATTTCAGATATAGGTGTCGATAGGCATTTCAGATATAGGTGTCGATAGGCATTTCAGATATAGGTGTCGATAGGCATTTCAGATATAGGTGCCGATAGGCATTTCAGATATAGTTGCCGATTGGCATTTTAAAAATAGGTGCCGATAGGCATTTCAGATATAGAAGCCGATAGGCATTTCAAATATAGGTGCCGATAGGCATTCCAGATATGGTTGCCGATAGGCATTTCAAATATAGGTGCTGATAGGCATTTCAGATGTAGTTTCCGATAGGCATTTCAAAAATAGGTGTCGATAGGCATTTCAGATATAGGTGTCGATAGGCATTTCAGATATAGGTGTCGATAGGCATTTCAGATATAGGTGTCGATAGGCATTTCAGATATAGGTGTCGATAGGCATTTCAGATATAGGTGTCGATAGGCATTTCAGATATAGGTGTCGATAGGCATTTCAGATATAGGTGTCGATAGGCATTTCAGATATAGGTGTCGATAGGCATTTCAGATATAGGTGTCGATAGGCATTTCAGATATAGGTGCCGATAGGCATTTCAGATATAGTTGCCGATTGGCATTTTAAAAATAGGTGCCGATAGGCATTTCAGATATAGAAGCCGATAGGCATTTCAAATATAGGTGCTGATAGGCATTCCAGATATGGTTGCCGATAGGCATTTCAAATATAGGTGCTGATAGGCATTTCAGATGTAGTTTCCGATAGGCATTTCAAAAATAGGTGTCGATAGGCATTTCAGATATAGGTGTCGATAGGCATTTCAGATATAGGTGTCGATAGGCATTTCAGATATAGGTGTCGATAGGCATTTCAGATATAGGTGTCGATAGGCATTTCAGATATAGGTGTCGATAGGCATTTCAGATATAGGTGTCGTTAGGCATTTCAGATATAGGTGTCGATAGGCATTTCAGATATAGGTGCCGATAGGCATTTCAGATATAGTTGCCGATTGGCATTTTAAAAATAGGTGCCGATAGGCATTTCAGATATAGAAGCCGATAGGCATTTCAAATATAGGTGCCGATAGGCATTCCAGATATGGTTGCCGATAGGCATTTCAAATATAGGTGCTGATAGGCATTTCAGGTGTAGTTTCCGATAGGCATTTCAAAAATAGGTGTCGATAGGCATTTCAGATATAGGTGTCGATAGGCATTTCAGATATAGGTGTCGATAGGCATTTCAGATATAGGTGTCGATAGGCATTTCAGATATAGGTGTCGATAGGCATTTCAGATATAGGTGTCGATAGGCATTTCAGATATAGGTGTCGATAGGCATTTCAGATATAGGTGCCGATAGGCATTTCAGATATAGTTGCCGATTGGCATTTTAAAAATATGTGCCGATAGGCATTTCAGATATAGAAGCCGATAGGCATTTCAAATATAAGTGCCGATAGGCATTCCAGATATGGTTGCCGATAGGCATTTCAAATATAGGTGCTGATAGGCATTTCAGATGTAGTTTCCGATAGGCATTTCAAAAATAGGTGTCGATAGGCATTTCAGATATAGGTGCCGATAGGCATTTCAGATATAGGTGTCGATAGGCATTTCAGATATAAGTGTCGATAGGCATTTCAGATATAGGTGTCGATAGGCATTTCAGATATAGGTGTCGATAGGCATTTCAGATATAGGTGTCGATAGGCATTTCAGATATAGGTGTCGATAGGCATTTCAGATATAAGTGCCGATAGGCATTTCAGATATAGTTGCCGATTGGCATTTTAAAAATAGGTGCCGATAGGCATTTTAGATATAGAAGCCGATAGGCATTTCAAATAAAAGTGCCGATAGGCATTCCAGATATGGTTGCCGATAGGTATTTCAAATATAGGTGCTGATACGCATTTCAGATGTAGTTTCCGATAGGCATTTCAAAAATTGGTGTCGATAGGCATTTCAGATATAGGTGTCGATAGGCATTTCAGATATAGGTGTCGATAGGCATTTCAGATATATATGTCGATAGGCATTTCAGATATAGGTGTCGATAGGCATTTCAGATATAGGTGTCGATAGGCATTTCAGATATAGGTGTCGATAGGCATTTCAGATATAGGTGTCGATAGGCATTTCAGATATAGGTGTCGATAGGCATTTCAGATATAGGTGTCGATAGGCATTTCAGATATAGGTGCCGATAGGCATTTCAGATATAATTGCCGATTGGCATTTTAAAAATAGGTGCCGATAGGCATTTCAGATATAGAAGCCGATAGGCATTTCAAATATAGGTGCCGATAGGCATTCCAGATATGGTTGCCGATAGGCATTTCAAATATAGGTGCTGATAGGCATTTCAGATGTAGTTTCCGATAGGCATTTCAAAAATAGGTGTCGATAGGCATTTCAGATATAGGTGTCGATAGGCATTTCAGATATAGGTGTCGATAGGCATTTCAGATATAGGTGTCGATAGGCATTTCAGATATAGGTGTCGATAGGCATTTCAGATATAGGTGTCGATAGGCATTTCAGATATAGGTGTCGATAGGCATTTCAGATATAGGTGTCGATAGGCATTTCAGATATAGGTGCCGATAGGCATTTCAGATATAGTTGCCGATTGGCATTTTAAAAATAGGTGCCGATAGGCATTTCAGATATAGAAGCCGATAGGCATTTCAAATATAGGTGCCGATAGGCATTCCAGATATGGTTGCCGATAGGCATTTCAAATATAGGTGCTGATAGGCATTTCAGATGTAGTTTCCGATAAGCATTTCAAAAATAGGTGTCGATAGGCATTTCAGATATAGGTGTCGATAGGCATTTCAGATATAGGTGTCGATAGGCATTTCAGATATAGGTGTCGATAGGCATTTCAGATATAGGTGTCGATAGGCATTTCAGATATAGGTGTCGATAGGCATTTCAGATATAGGTGTCGATAGGCATTTCAGATATAGGTGTCGATAGGCATTTCAGATATATGTGTCGATAGGCATTTCAGATATAGGTGCCGATAGGCATTTCAGATATAGTTGCCGATTGGCATTTTAAAAATAGGTGCCGATAGGCATTTCAGATATAGAAGCCGATAGGCATTTCAAATATAGGTGCCGATAGGCATTCCAGATGTGGTTGCCGATAGGCATTTCAAATATAGGTGCTGATAGGCATTTCAGATGTAGTTTCCGATAGGCATTTCAAAAATAGGTGTCGATAGGCATTTCAGATATAGGTGTCGATAGGCATTTCAGATATAGGTGTCGATAGGCATTTCAGATATATGTGTCGATAGGCATTTCAGATATAGGTGTCGATAGGCATTTCAGATATAGGTGTCGATAGGCATTTTAGATATAGGTGTCGATAGGCATTTCAGATATAGGTGTCGATAGGCATATCAGATATAGGTGCCGATAGGCATTTCAGATATAGTTGCCGATTGGCATTTTAAAAATAGGTGCCGATAGGCATTTCAGATATAGAAGCCGATAGGCATTTCAAATATAGGTGCCGATAGGCATTCCAGATATGGTTGCCGATTGGCATTTCAAATATAGGTGCTGATAGGCATTTCAGATGCAGTTTCCGATAGGCATTTCAAAAATAGGTGTCGATAGGCATTTCAGATATAGGTGTCGATAGGCATTTCAGATATAGGTGTCTATAGGCATTTCAGATATATGTGTCGATAGGCATTTCAGATATAGGTGTCGATAGGCATTTCAGATATAGGTGTCGATAGGCATTTCAGATATAGGTGCCGATAGGCATTTTAGATATAGTTGCCGATTGGCATTTTAAAAATAGGTGCCGATAGGCATTTCAGATATGGAAGCCGATAGGCATTTCAAATATAGGTGCCGATAGGCATACCAGATATGGTTGCCGATAGGCATTTCAAATATAGGTGCTGATAGGCATTTCAGATGTAGTTTCCGATAGGCATTTCAAAAATAGGTGTCGATAGGCATTTCAGATATAGGTGTCGATAGGCATTTCAGATATAGGTGTCGATAGGCATTTCAGATATAGGTGTCGATAGGCATTTCAGATATAGGTGTCGATAGGTATTTCAGATATAGGTGTCGACAGGCATTTCAGATATAGGTGTCGATAGGCATTTCAGATATAGGTGTCGATAGGCATTTCAGATATAGGTGTCGATAGGCATTTCAGATATAGGTGCCGATAGGCATTTCAGATATAGTTGCCGATTAGCATTTTAAAAATAGGTGCCGATAGGCATTTCAGATATAGAAGCTGATAGGCATTTCAAATATAGGTGCCGATAGGCATTCCAGATATGGTTGCCGATAGGCATTTCAAATATAGGTGCTGATAGGCATTTCAGATGTAGTTTCCGATAGGCATTTCAAAAATAGGTGTCGATAGGCATTTCAGATATAGGTGTCGATAGGCATTTCAGATATAGGTGTCGATAGGCATTTCAGATATAGGTGTCGATAGGCATTTCAGATATAGGTGTCGATAGGCATTTCAGATATAGGTGTCGATAGGCATTTCAGATATAGGTGTCGATAGGCATTTCAGATATAGGTGTCGATAGGCATTTCAGATATAGGTGCCGATAGGCATTTCAGATATAGTTGCCGATTGGCATTTTAAAAATAGGTGCCGATAGGCATTTCAGATATAGAAGCCGATAGGCATTTCAAATATAGGTGCCGATAGGCATTCCAGATATGGTTGCCGATAGGCATTTCAAATATAGGTGCTGATAGGCATTTCAGATGTAGTTTCCGATAGGCATTTAAAAAATAGGTGTCGATAGGCATTTCAGATATAGGTGTCGATAGGCATTTCAGATATAGGTGTCGATAGGCATTTCAGATATAGCTGTCGATAGGCATTTCAGATATAGGTGTCGATAGGCATTTCAGATATAGGTGTCGATAGGCATTTCAGATATAGGTGTCGATAGGCATTTCAGATATAGGTGTCGATAGGCATTTCAGATATAGGTGTCGATAGGCATTTCAGATATAGGTGCCGATAGGCATTTCAGATATAGTTGCCGATTGGCATTTTAAAAATAGGTGCCGATAGGCATTTCAGATATAGAAGCCGATAGGCATTTCAAATATAGGTGCCGATAGGCATTCCAGATATGGTTGCCGATAGGCATTTCAAATATAGGTGCTGATAGGCATTTCAGATGTAGTTTCCGATAGGCATTTCAAAAATAGGTGTCGATAGGCATTTCAGATATAGGTGTCGATAGGCATTTCAGATATAGGTGTCGATAGGCATTTCAGATATAGGTGCCGATAGGCATTTCAGATATAGTTGCCGATTGGCATTTTAAAAATAGGTGCCGATAGGCATTTCAGATATAGAAGCCGATAGGCATTTCAAATATAGGTGCCGATAGGCATTCCAGATATGGTTGCCGATAGGCATTTCAAATATAGGTGCTGATAGGCATTTCAGATGTAGTTTCCGATAGGCATTTCAAAAATAGGTGTCGATAGGCATTTCAGATATAGGTGTCGATAGGCATTTCAGATATAGGTGTCGATAGGCATTTCAGATATAGGTGTCGATAGGCATTTCAGATATAGGTGTCGATAGGCATTTCAGATATAGGTGTCGATAGGCATTTCAGATATAGGTGTCGATAGGCATTTCAGATATAGGTGCCGATAGGCATTTCAGATATAGTTGCCGATTGGCATTTTAAAAATAGGTGCCGATAGGCATTTCAGATATAGAAGCCGATAGGCATTTCAAATATAAGTGCCGATAGGCATTCCAGATATGGTTGCCGATAGGCATTTCAAATATAGGTGCTGATAGGCATTTCAGATGTAGTTTCCGATAGGCATTTCAAAAATAGGTGTCGATAGGCATTTCAGATATAGGTGCCGATAGGCATTTCAGATATAGGTGTCGATAGGCATTTCAGATATAAGTGTCGATAGGCATTTCAGATATAGGTGTCGATAGGCATTTCAGATATAGGTGTCGATAGGCATTTCAGATATAGGTGTCGATAGGCATTTCAGATATAGGTGTCGATAGGCATTTCAGATATAGGTGTCGATAGGCATTTCAGATATAAGTGTCGATAGGCATTTCAGATATAGGTGCCGATAGGCATTTTAAAAATAGGTGCCGATAGGCATTTCAGATATAGAAGCCGATAAGCATTTCAAATATAGGTGCCGATAGGCATTCCAGATATGGTTGCCGATAGGCATTTCAAATATAGGTGCTGATAGGCATTTCAGATGTAGTTTCCGATAGGCATTTCAAAAATAGGTGTCGATAGGCATTTCAGATATAGGTGTCGATAGGCATTTCAGATATAGGTGTCGATAGGCATTTCAGATATAGGTGTCGATGGGCATTTCAGATATAGGTGTCGATAGGCATTTCAGATATAGGTGTTGAATGGCATTTCAGATATAGGTGCCGACAGGCATTTCAGATATAGTTGCCGATTGGCATTTTAAAAATAGGTGCCGATAGGCATTTCAGATATAGAAGCCGATAGGCATTTAAAATATAGGTGCCGATAGGCATTCCAGATATGGTTGCCGATAGGCATTTCAAATATAGGTGCTGATAGGCATTTCAGATGTAGTTTCCGATAGGCATTTCAAAAATAGGTGTCGATAGGCATTTCAGATATAGGTGTCGATAGGCATTTCAGATATAGGTGTCGATAGGCATTTCAGATATAGGTGTCGATAGGCATTTCAGATATAGGTGTCGATAGGCATTTCAGAAATAGGTGTCGATAGGCATTTCAGATATAGGTGTCGATAGGCATTTCAGATATAGGTGCCGATAGGCATTTCAGATATAGTTGCCGATTTGCATTTTAAAAATAGGTGCCGATAGGCATTTCAGATATAGAAGCCGATAGGCATTTCAAATATAGGTGCCGATAGGCATTCCAGATATGGTTGCCGATAGGCATTTCAAATATAGGTGCTGATAGGCATTTCAGATGTAGTTTCCGATAGGCATTTCAAAAATAGGTGTCGATAGGCATTTCAGATATAGGTGTCGATAGGCATTTCAGATATTGGTGTCGATAGGCATTTCAGATATAGGTGTCGATAGGCATTTCAGATATAGGTGTCGATAAGCATTTCAGATATAGGTGTCGATAGGCATTTCAGATATAGGTGTCGATAGGCATTTCAGATATAAGTGTCGAAAGGCATTTCAGATATAGGTGTCGATAGGCATTTCAGATATAGGTGCCGATAGACATTTCAGATATAGTTGCCGATTGGCATTTTAAAAATAGGTGCCGATAGGCATTTCAGATATAGAAGCCGATAGGCATTTCAAATATAGGTGCCGATAGGCATTCCAGATATGGTTGCCGATAGGCATTTCAAATATAGGTGCTGATAGGCATTTCAGATGTAGTTTCCGATAGGCATTTCAAAAATAGGTGTCGATAGGCATTTCAGATATAGGTGTCGATAGGCATTTCAGATATAGGTGTCGATAGGCATTTCAGATATAGGTGTCGATAGGCATTTCAGATATAGGTGTCGATAGGCATTTCAGATATAGGTGTCGATAGGCATTTCAGATATAGGTGTCGATAGGCATTTCAGATATAGGTGTCGATAGGCATTTCAGATATAGGTGCCGATAGGCATTTCAGATATAGTTGCCGATTGGCATTTTAAAAATAGGTGCCGATAGGCATTTCAGATATAGAAGCCGATAGGCATTTCAAATATAGGTGCCGATAGGCATTCCAGATATGGTTGCCGATAGGCATTTCAAATATAGGTGCTGATAGGCATTTCAGATGTAGTTTCCGATAGGCATTTCAAAAATAGGTGTCGATAGGCATTTCAGATATAGGTGCGATAGGCATTTCAGATATAGGTGTCGATAGGCATTTCAGATATAGGTGTCGATAGGAATTTCAGATATAGGTGTCGATAGGCATTTCAGATATAGGTGTCGATAGGCATTTCAGATATAGGTGTCGATAGGCATTTCAGATATAGGTGTCGATAGGCATTTCAGATATAGGTGTCGATAGGCATTTCAGATATAGGTGCCGATAGGCATTTCAGATATAGTTGCCGATTGGCATTTTAAAAATAGGTGCCGATAGGCATTTCAGATATAGTGGCCGATAGGCATTTCAAATATAGGTGCCGATAGGCATTCCAGATATGGTTGCCGATAGGCATTTCAAATATAGGTGCTGATAGGCATTTCAGATGTAGTTTCCGATAGGCATTTCAAAAATAGGTGTCGATAGGCATTTCAGATATAGGTGTCGATAGGCATTTCAGATATAGGTGTCGATAGGCATTTCAGATATAGGTGTCGATAGGCATTTCAGATATAGGTGTCGATAGGCATTTCAGATATAGGTGTCGATAGGCATTTCAGATATAGGTGTCGATAGGCATTTCAGATATAGGTGCCGATAGGCATTTCAGATATAGTTGCCGATTGGCATTTTAAAAATAGGTGCCGATAGGCATTTCAGATATAGAAGCCGATAGGAATTTCAAATATAGGTGCCGATAGGCATTCCAGATATGGTTGCCGATAGGCATTTCAAATATAGGTGCTGATAGGCATTTCAGATGTAGTTTCCGATAGGCATTTAAAAAATAGGTGTCGATAGGCATTTCAGATATAGGTGTCGATAGGCATTTCAGATATAGGTGTCGATAGGCATTTCAGATATAGGTGTCGATAGGCATTTCAGATATAGGTGTCGATGGGCATTTCAGATATAGGTGTCGATAGGCATTTCAGATATAGGTGTCGATAGGTATTTCAGATATAGGTGCCGATAGGCATTTCAGATATAGTTGCCGATTGGCATTTTAAAAATAGGTGCCGATAGGCATTTCAGATATAGAAGCCGATAGGCATTTCAAATATAGGTGCCGATAGGCATTCCAGATATGGTTGCCGATAGGCATTTCAAATATAGGTGCTGATAGGCATTTCAGATATAGGTGTCGATAGGCATTTCAGATATAGGTGTCGATAGGCATTTCAGATATAGGTGTCGATAGGCATTTCAGATATAGGTGTCGATAGGCATTTCAGATATAGGTGTCGATAGGCATTTCAGATATAGGTGCCGATAGGCATTTCAGATATAGTTGCCGATTGGCATTTTAAAAATTGGTGCCGATAGGCATTTCAGATATAGAAGCCGATAGGCATTTCAAATATAGGTGCCGATAGGCATTCCAGATATGGGTGCCGATAGGCATTTCAAATATAGGTGCTGATAGGCATTTCAGATGTAGTTTCCGATAGGCATTTCAAAAATAGGTGTCGATAGGCATTTCAGATATAGGTGTCGATAGGCATTTCAGATATAGGTGTCGATAGGCATTTCAGATATAGGTGTCGATAGGCATTTCAGATATAGGTGTCGATAGGCATTTTAGATATAGGTGTCGATAGGCATTTCAGATATAGGTGTCGATAGGCATTTCCGATATAGGTGTCGATAGGCATTTCAGATATAGGTGTCGATAGGCATTTCAGATATAGGTGTCGATAGGCATTTCAGATATAGGTGTCGATAGGCATTTCAGATATAGGTGTCGATAGGCATTTCAGATATAGGTGCCGATAGGCATTTCAGATATAATTGCCGATTGGCATTTTAAAAATAGGTGCCGATAGGCATTTCAGATATAGAAGCCGATAGGCATTTCAAATATAGGTGCCGATAGGCATTCCAGATATGGTTGCCGATAGGCATTTCAAATATAGGTGCTGATAGGCATTTCAGATGTAGTTTCCGATAGGCATTTCAAAAATAGGTGTCGATAGGCATTTCAGATATAGGTGTCGATAGGCATTTCAGATATAGGTGTCGATAGGCATTTCAGATATAGGTGTCGATAGGCATTTCAGATATAAGTGTCGATAGGCATTTCAGATATAGGTGTCGATAGGCATTTCAGATATAGGTGTCGATAGGCATTTCAGATATAGGTGTCGATAGGCATTTCAGATATAAGTGTCGATAGGCATTTCAGATATAGGTGCCGATAGGCATTTTAAAAATAGGTGCCGATAGGCATTTCAGATATAGAAGCCGATAGGCATTTTAAATAAAAGTGCCGATAGGCATTCCAGATATGGTTGCCGATAGGTATTTCAAATATAGGTGCTGATACGCATTTCAGATGTAGTTTCCGATAGGCATTTCAAAAATTGGTGTCGATAGGCATTTCAGATATAGGTGTCGATAGGCATTTCAGATATAGGTGTCGATAGGCATTTCAGATATATATGTCGATAGGCATTTCAGATATAGGTGTCGATAGGCATTTCAGATATAGGTGTCGATAGGCATTTCAGATATAGGTGTCGATAGGCATTTCAGATATAGGTGTCGATAGGCATTTCAGATATAGGTGTCGATAGGCATTTCAGATATAGGTGTCGATAGGCATTTCAGATATAGGTGCCGATAGGCATTTCAGATATAATTGCCGATTGGCATTTTAAAAATAGGTGCCGATAGGCATTTCAGATATAGAAGCCGATAGGCATTTCAAATATAGGTGCCGATAGGCATTCCAGATGTGGTTGCCGATAGGCATTTCAAATATAGGTGCTGATAGGCATTTCAGATGTAGTTTCCGATAGGCATTTCAAAAATAGGTGTCGATAGGCATTTCAGATCTAGGTGTCGATAGGCATTTCAGATATAGGTGTCGATAGGCATTTCAGATATAGGTGTCGATAGGCATTTCAGATATAAGTGTCGATAGGCATTTCAGATATAGGTGTCGATAGGCATTTCAGATATAGGTGTCGATAGGCATTTCAGATATAGGTGTCGATAGGCATTTCAGATATAAGTGTCGATAGGCATTTCAGATATAGGTGCCGATAGGCATTTTAAAAATAGGTGCCGATAGGCACTTCAGATATAGAAGCCGATAGGCATTTCAAATATAGGTGCCGATAGGCATTCCAGATATGGTTGCCGATAGGCATTTCAAATATAGGTGCTGATAGGCATTTCAGATGTAGTTTCCGATAGGCATTTCAAAAATAGGTGTCGATAGGCATTTCAGATATAGGTGTCGATAGGCATTTCAGATATAGGTGTCGATAGGCATTTCAGATATAGGTGTCGATGGGCATTTCAGATATAGGTGTCGATAGGCATTTCAGATATAGGTGACGATAGGCATTTCAGATATAGGTGCCGATAGGCATTTCAGATATAGTTGCCGATTGGCATTTTAAAAATAGGTGCCGATAGGCATTTCAGATATAGAAGCCGATAGGCATTTAAAATATAGGTGCCGATAGGCATTCCAGATATGGTTGCCGATAGGCATTTCAAATATAGGTGCTGATAGGCATTTCAGATGTAGTTTCCGATAGGCATTTCAAAAATAGGTGTCGATAGGCATTTCAGATATAGGTGTCGATAGGCATTTCAGATATAGGTGTCGATAGGCATTTCAGTTATAGGTGTCGATAGGCATTTCAGATATAGGTGTCGATAGGCATTTCAGAAATAGGTGTCGATAGGCATTTCAGATATAGGTGTCGATAGGCATTTCAGATATAGGTGCCGATAGGCATTTCAGATATAGTTGCCGATTGGCATTTTAAAAATAGGTGCCGATAGGCATTTCAGATATAGAAGCCGATAGGCATTTCAAATATAGGTGCCGATAGGCATTCCAGATATGGTTGCCGATAGGCATTTCAAATATAGGTGCTGATAGGCATTTCAGATGTAGTTTCCGATAGGCATTTCAAAAATAGGTGTCGATAGGCATTTCAGATATAGGTGTCGATAGGCATTTCAGATATAGGTGTCGATAGGCATTTCAGATATAGGTGTCGATAGGCATTTCAGATATAGGTGTCGATAGGCATTTCAGATATAGGTGTCGATAGGCATTTCAGATATAGGTGTCGATAGGCATTTCAGATATAAGTGTCGAAAGGCATTTCAGATATAGGTGTCGATAGGCATTTCAGATATAGGTGCCGATAGACATTTCAGATATAGTTGCCGATTGGCATTTTAAAAATAGGTGCCGATAGGCATTTCAGATATAGAAGCCGAGAGGCATTTCAAATATAGGTGCCGATAGGCATTCCAGATATGGTTGCCGATAGGCATTTCAAATATAGGTGCTGATAGGCATTTCAGATGTAGTTTCCGATAGGCATTTCAAAAATAGGTGTCGATAGGCATTTCAGATATAGGTGTCGATAGGCATTTCAGATATAGGTGTCGATAGGCATTTCAGATATAGGTGTCGATAGGCATTTCAGATATAGGTGTCGATAGGCATTTCAGATATAGGTGTCGATAGGCATTTCAGATATAGGTGTCGATAGGCATTTCAGATATAGGTGTCGATAGGCATTTCAGATATAGGTGCCGATAGGCATTTCAGATATAGTTGCCGATTGGCATTTTAAAAATAGGTGCCGATAGGCATTTCAGATATAGAAGCCGATAGGCATTTCAAATATAGGTGCCGATAGGCATTCCAGATATGGTTGCCGATAGGCATTTCAAATATAGGTGCTGATAGGCATTTCAGATGTAGTTTCCGATAAGCATTTCAAAAATAGGTGTCGATAGGCATTTCAGATATAGGTGTCGATAGGCATTTCAGATATAGGTGTCGATAGGCATTTCAGATATAGGTGTCGATAGGCATTTCAGATATAGGTGTCGATAGGCATTTCAGATATAGGTGTCGATAGGCATTTCAGATATAGGTGTCGATAGGCATTTCAGATATAGGTGTCGATAGGCATTTCAGATATATGTGTCGATAGGCATTTCAGATATAGGTGCCGATAGGCATTTCAGATATAGTTGCCGATTGGCATTTTAAAAATAGGTGCCGATAGGCATTTCAGATATAGAAGCCGATAGGCATTTCAAATATAGGTGCCGATAGGCATTCCAGATGTGGTTGCCGATAGGCATTTCAAATATAGGTGCTGATAGGCATTTCAGATGTAGTTTCCGATAGGCATTTCAAAAATAGGTGTCGATAGGCATTTCAGATATAGGTGTCGATAGGCATTTCAGATATAGGTGTCGATAGGCATTTCAGATATATGTGTCGATAGGCATTTCAGATATAGGTGTCGATAGGCATTTCAGATATAGGTGTCGATAGGCATTTTAGATATAGGTGTCGATAGGCATTTCAGATATAGGTGTCGATAGGCATTTCAGATATAGGTGCCGATAGGCATTTCAGATATAGTTGCCGATTGGCATTTTAAAAATAGGTGCCGATAGGCATTTCAGATATAGAAGCCGATAGGCATTTCAAATATAGGTGCCGATAGGCATTCCAGATATGGTTGCCGATTGGCATTTCAAATATAGGTGCTGATAGGCATTTCAGATGCAGTTTCCGATAGGCATTTCAAAAATAGGTGTCGATAGGCATTTCAGATATAGGTGTCGATAGGCATTTCAGATATAGGTGTCTATAGGCATTTCAGATATATGTGTCGATAGGCATTTCAGATATAGGTGTCGATAGGCATTTCAGATATAGGTGTCGATAGGCATTTCAGATATAGGTGCCGATAGGCATTTTAGATATAGTTGCCGATTGGCATTTTAAAAATAGGTGCCGATAGGCATTTCAGATATGGAAGCCGATAGGCATTTCAAATATAGGTGCCGATAGGCATACCAGATATGGTTGCCGATAGGCATTTCAAATATAGGTGCTGATAGGCATTTCAGATGTAGTTTCCGATAGGCATTTCAAAAATAGGTGTCAGGCATTTCAGATATAGGTGTCGATAGGCATTTCAGATATAGGTGTCGATAGGCATTTCAGATATAGGTGTCGATAGGCATTTCAGATATAGGTGTCGATAGGTATTTCAGATATAGGTGTCGATAGGCATTTCAGATATAGGTGTCGATAGGCATTTCAGATATAGGTGTCGATAGGCATTTCAGATATAGGTGTCGATAGGCATTTCAGATATAGGTGCCGATAGGCATTTCAGATATAGTTGCCGATTAGCATTTTAAAAATAGGTGCCGATAGGCATTTCAGATATAGAAGCTGATAGGCATTTCAAATATAGGTGCCGATAGGCATTCCAGATATGGTTGCCGATAGGCATTTCAAATATAGGTGCTGATAGGCATTTCAGATGTAGTTTCCGATAGGCATTTCAAAAATAGGTGTCGATAGGCATTTCAGATATAGGTGTCGATAGGCATTTCAGATATAGGTGTCGATAGGCATTTCAGATATAGGTGTCGATAGGCATTTCAGATATAGGTGTCGATAGGCATTTCAGATATAGGTGTCGATAGGCATTTCAGATATAGGTGTCGATAGGCATTTCAGATATAGGTGTCGATAGGCATTTCAGATATAGGTGCCGATAGGCATTTCAGATATAGTTGCCGATTGGCATTTTAAAAATAGGTGCCGATAGGCATTTCAGATATAGAAGCCGATAGGCATTTCAAATATAGGTGCCGATAGGCATTCCAGATATGGTTGCCGATAGGCATTTCAAATATAGGTGCTGATAGGCATTTCAGATGTAGTTTCCGATAGGCATTTAAAAAATAGGTGTCGATAGGCATTTCAGATATAGGTGTCGATAGGCATTTCAGATATAGGTGTCGATAGGCATTTCAGATATAGCTGTCGATAGGCATTTCAGATATAGGTGTCGATAGGCATTTCAGATATAGGTGTCGATAGGCATTTCAGATATAGGTGTCGATAGGCATTTCAGATATAGGTGTCGATAGGCATTTCAGATATAGGTGTCGATAGGCATTTCAGATATAGGTGCCGATAGGCATTTCAGATATAGTTGCCGATTGGCATTTTAAAAATAGGTGCCGATAGGCATTTCAGATATAGAAGCCGATAGGCATTTCAAATATAGGTGCCGATAGGCATTCCAGATATGGTTGCCGATAGGCATTTCAAATATAGGTGCTGATAGGCATTTCAGATGTAGTTTCCGATAGGCATTTCAAAAATAGGTGTCGATAGGCATTTCAGATATAGGTGTCGATAGGCATTTCAGATATAGGTGTCGATAGGCATTTCAGATATAGGTGCCGATAGGCATTTCAGATATAGTTGCCGATTGGCATTTTAAAAATAGGTGCCGATAGGCATTTCAGATATAGAAGCCGATAGGCATTTCAAATATAGGTGCCGATAGGCATTCCAGATATGGTTGCCGATAGGCATTTCAAATATAGGTGCTGATAGGCATTTCAGATGTAGTTTCCGATAGGCATTTCAAAAATAGGTGTCGATAGGCATTTCAGATATAGGTGTCGATAGGCATTTCAGATATAGGTGTCGATAGGCATTTCAGATATAGGTGTCGATAGGCATTTCAGATATAGGTGTCGATAGGCATTTCAGATATAGGTGTCGATAGGCATTTCAGATATAGGTGTCGATAGGCATTTCAGATATAGGTGCCGATAGGCATTTCAGATATAGTTGCCGATTGGCATTTTAAAAATAGGTGCCGATAGGCATTTCAGATATAGAAGCCGATAGGCATTTCAAATATAAGTGCCGATAGGCATTCCAGATATGGTTGCCGATAGGCATTTCAAATATAGGTGCTGATAGGCATTTCAGATGTAGTTTCCGATAGGCATTTCAAAAATAGGTGTCGATAGGCATTTCAGATATAGGTGCCGATAGGCATTTCAGATATAGGTGTCGATAGGCATTTCAGATATAAGTGTCGATAGGCATTTCAGATATAGGTGTCGATAGGCATTTCAGATATAGGTGTCGATAGGCATTTCAGATATAGGTGTCGATAGGCATTTCAGATATAGGTGTCGATAGGCATTTCAGATATAGGTGTCGATAGGCATTTCAGATATAGGTGTCGATAGGCATTTCAGATATAGGTGCCGATAGGCATTTCAGATATAATTGCCGATTGGCATTTTAAAAATAGGTGCCGATAGGCATTTCAGATATAGAAGCCGATAGGCATTTCAAATATAGGTGCCGATAGGCATTCCAGATATGGTTGCCGATAGGCATTTCAAATATAGGTGCTGATAGGCATTTCAGATGTAGTTTCCGATAGGCATTTCAAAAATAGGTGTCGATAGGCATTTCAGATATAGGTGTCGATAGGCATTTCAGATATAGGTGTCGATAGGTATTTCAGATATAGGTGTCGATAGGCATTTCAGATATAAGTGTCGATAGGCATTTCAGATATAGGTGTCGATAGGCATTTCAGATATAGGTGTCGATAGGCATTTCAGATATAGGTGTCGATAGGCATTTCAGATATAAGTGTCGATAGGCATTTCAGATATAGGTGCCGATAGGCATTTTAAAAATAGGTGCCGATAGGCATTTCAGATATAGAAGCCGATAAGCATTTCAAATATAGGTGCCGATAGGCATTCCAGATATGGTTGCCGATAGGCATTTCAAATATAGGTGCTGATAGGCATTTCAGATGTAGTTTCCAAATAGGCATTTCAAAAATAGGTGTCGATAGGCATTTCAGATATAGGTGTCGATAGGCATTTCAGATATAGGTGTCGATAGGCATTTCAGATATAGGTGTCGATGGGCATTTCAGATATAGGTGTCGATAGGCATTTCAGATATAGGTGTTGAATGGCATTTCAGATATAGGTGCCGACAGGCATTTCAGATATAGTTGCCGATTGGCATTTTAAAAATAGGTGCCGATAGGCATTTCAGATATAGAAGCCGATAGGCATTTAAAATATAGGTGCCGATAGGCATTCCAGATATGGTTGACGATAGGCATTTCAAATATAGGTGCTGATAGGCATTTCAGATGTAGTTTCCGATAGGCATTTCAAAAATAGGTGTCGATAGGCATTTCAGATATAGGTGTCGATAGGCATTTCAGATATAGGTGTCGATAGGCATTTCAGATATAGGTGTCGATAGGCATTTCAGATATAGGTGTCGATAGGCATTTCAGAAATAGGTGTCGATAGGCATTTCAGATATAGGTGTCGATAGGCATTTCAGATATAGGTGCCGATAGGCATTTCAGATATAGTTGCCGATTTGCATTTTAAAAATAGGTGCCGATAGGCATTTCAGATATAGAAGCCGATAGGCATTTCAAATATAGGTGCCGATAGGCATTCCAGATATGGTTGCCGATAGGCATTTCAAATATAGGTGCTGATAGGCATTTCAGATGTAGTTTCCGATAGGCATTTCAAAAATAGGTGTCGATAGGCATTTCAGATATAGGTGTCGATAGGCATTTCAGATATAGGTGTCGATAGGCATTTCAGATATAGGTGTCGATAGGCATTTCAGATATAGGTGTCGATAAGCATTTCAGATATAGGTGTCGATAGGCATTTCAGATATAGGTGTCGATAGGCATTTCAGATATAAGTGTCGAAAGGCATTTCAGATATAGGTGTCGATAGGCATTTCAGATATAGGTGCCGATAGACATTTCAGATATAGTTGCCGATTGGCATTTTAAAAATAGGTGCCGATAGGCATTTCAGATATAGAAGCCGATAGGCATTTCAAATATAGGTGCCGATAGGCATTCCAGATATGGTTGCCGATAGGCATTTCAAATATAGGTGCTGATAGGCATTTCAGATGTAGTTTCCGATAGGCATTTCAAAAATAGGTGTCGATAGGCATTTCAGATATAGGTGTCGATAGGCATTTCAGATATAGGTGTCGATAGGCATTTCAGATATAGGTGTCGATAGGCATTTCAGATATAGGTGTCGATAGGCATTTCAGATATAGGTGTCGATAGGCATTTCAGATATAGGTGTCGATAGGCATTTCAGATATAGGTGTCGATAGGCATTTCAGATATAGGTGCCGATAGGCATTTCAGATATAGTTGCCGATTGGCATTTTAAAAATAGGTGCCGATAGGCATTTCAGATATAGAAGCCGATAGGCATTTCAAATATAGGTGCCGATAGGCATTCCAGATATGGTTGCCGATAGGCATTTCAAATATAGGTGCTGATAGGCATTTCAGATGTAGTTTCCGATAGGCATTTCAAAAATAGGTGTCGATAGGCATTTCAGATATAGGTGTCGATAGGCATTTCAGATATAGGTGTCGATAGGCATTTCAGATATAGGTGTCGATAGGAATTTCAGATATAGGTGTCGATAGGCATTTCAGATATAGGTGTCGATAGGCATTTCAGATATAGGTGTCGATAGGCATTTCAGATATAGGTGTCGATAGGCATTTCAGATATAGGTGTCGATAGGCATTTCAGATATAGGTGCCGATAGGCATTTCAGATATAGTTGCCGATTGGCATTTTAAAAATAGGTGCCGATAGGCATTTCAGATATAGAGGCCGATAGGCATTTCAAATATAGGTGCCGATAGGCATTCCAGATATGGTTGCCGATAGGCATTTCAAATATAGGTGCTGATAGGCATTTCAGATGTAGTTTCCGTTAGGCATTTCAAAAATAGGTGTCGATAGGCATTTCAGATATAGGTGTCGATAGGCATTTCAGATATAGGTGTCGATAGGCATTTCAGATATAGGTGTCGATAGGCATTTCAGATATAGGTGTCGATAGGCATTTCAGATATAGGTGTCGATAGGCATTTCAGATATAGGTGTCGATAGGCATTTCAGATATAGGTGTCGATAGGCATTTCAGATATAGGTGTCGATAAGCATTTCAGATATAGGTGTCGATAGGCATTTCAGATATAGGTGTCGATAGGCATTTCAGATATAAGTGTCGAAAGGCATTTCAGATATAGGTGTCGATAGGCATTTCAGATATAGGTGCCGATAGACATTTCAGATATAGTTGCCGATTGGCATTTTAAAAATAGGTGCCGATAGGCATTTCAGATATAGAAGCCGATAGGCATTTCAAATATAGGTGCCGATAGGCATTCCAGATATGGTTGCCGATAGGCATTTCAAATATAGGTGCTGATAGGCATTTCAGATGTAGTTTCCGATAGGCATTTCAAAAATAGGTGTCGATAGGCATTTCAGATATAGGTGTCGATAGGCATTTCAGATATAGGTGTCGATAGGCATTTCAGATATAGGTGTCGATAGGCATTTCAGATATAGGTGTCGATAGGCATTTCAGATATAGGTGTCGATAGGCATTTCAGATATAGGTGTCGATAGGCATTTCAGATATAGGTGTCGATAGGCATTTCAGATATAGGTGCCGATAGGCATTTCAGATATAGTTGCCGATTGGCATTTTAAAAATAGGTGCCGATAGGCATTTCAGATATAGAAGCCGATAGGCATTTCAAATATAGGTGCCGATAGGCATTCCAGATATGGTTGCCGATAGGCATTTCAAATATAGGTGCTGATAGGCATTTCAGATGTAGTTTCCGATAGGCATTTCAAAAATAGGTGTCGATAGGCATTTCAGATATAGGTGTCGATAGGCATTTCAGATATAGGTGTCGATAGGCATTTCAGATATAGGTGTCGATAGGAATTTCAGATATAGGTGTCGATAGGCATTTCAGATATAGGTGTCGATAGGCATTTCAGATATAGGTGTCGATAGGCATTTCAGATATAGGTGTCGATAGGCATTTCAGATATAGGTGTCGATAGGCATTTCAGATATAGGTGCCGATAGGCATTTCAGATATAGTTGCCGATTGGCATTTCAAATATAGGTGCCGATAGGCATTCCAGATATGGTTGCCGATAGGCATTTCAAATATAGGTGCTGATAGGCATTTCAGATGTAGTTTCCGATAGGCATTTCAAAAATAGGTGTCGATAGGCATTTCAGATATAGGTGTCGATAGGCATTTCAGATATAGGTGTCGATAGGCATTTCAGATATAGGTGTCGATAGGCATTTCAGATATAGGTGTCGATAGGCATTTCAGATATAGGTGTCGATAGGCATTTCAGATATAGGTGTCGATAGGCATTTCAGATATAGGTGCCGATAGGCATTTCAGATATAGTTGCCGATTGGCATTTTAAAAATAGGTGCCGATAGGCATTTCAGATATAGAAGCCGATAGGCATTTCAAATATAGGTGCCGATAGGCATTTCAGATATGGTTGCCGATAGGCATTTCAAATATAGGTGCTGATAGGCATTTCAGATGTAGTTTCCGATAGGCATTTAAAAAATAGGTGTCGATAGGCATTCCAGATATTGGTGTCGATAGGCATTTCAGATATAGGTGTCGATAGGCATTTCAGATATAGGTGTCGATAGGCATTTCAGATATAGGTGTCGATGGGCATTTCAGATATAGGTGTCGATAGGCATTTCAGATATAGGTGTCGATAGGCATTTCAGATATAGGTGCCGATAGGCATTTCAGATATAGTTGCCGATTGGCATTTTAAAAATAGGTGCCGATAGGCATTTCAGATATAGAAGCCGATAGGCATTTCAAATATAGGTGCCGATAGGCATTCCAGATATGGTTGCCGATAGGCATTTCAAATATAGGTGCTGATAGGCATTTCAGATATAGGTGTCGATAGGCATTTCAGATATAGGTGTCGATAGGCATTTCAGATATAGGTGTCGATAGGCATTTCAGATATAGGTGTCGATAGGCATTTCAGATATAGGTGTCGATAGGCATTTCAGATATAGGTGCCGATAGGCATTTCAGATATAGTTGCCGATTGGCATTTTAAAAATTGGTGCCGATAGGCATTTCAGATATAGAAGCCGATAGGCATTTCAAATATAGGTGCCGATAGGCATTCCAGATATGGTTGCCGATAGGCATTTCAAATATAGGTGCTGATAGGCATTTCAGATGTAGTTTCCGATAGGCATTTCAAAAATAGGTGTCGATAGGCATTTCAGATATAGGTGTCGATAGGCATTTCAGATATAGGTGTCGATAGGCATTTCCGATATAGGTGTCGATAGGCATTTCAGATATAGGTGTCGATAGGCATTTCAGATATAGGTGTCGATAGGCATTTCAGATATAGGTGCCGATATGCATTTCAGATATAGTTGCCGATTGGCATTTTAAAAATAGGTGCCGATAGGCATTTTAGATATAGAAGCCGATAGGCATTTCAAATAAAAGTGCCGATAGGCATTCCAGATATGGTTGCCGATAGGCATTTCAAATATAGGTGCTGATAGGCATTTCAGATGTAGTTTCCGATAGGCATTTCAAAAATTGGTGTCGATAGGCATTTCAGATATAGGTGTCGATAGGCATTTCAGATATAGGTGTCGATAGGCATTTCAGATATAGGTGTCGATAGGCATTTCAGATATAGGTGTCGATAGGCATTTCAGATATAGGTGTCGATAGGCATTTCAGATATAGGTGTCGATAGGCATTTCAGATATAGGTGTCGATAGGCATTTCAGATATAGGTGCCGATAGGCATTTCAGATATAGTTGCCGATTGGCATTTTAAAAATAGGTGCCGATAGGCATTTTAGATATAGAAGCCGATAGGCATTTCAAATAAAAGTGCCGATAGGCATTCCAGATATGGTTGCCGATAGGCATTTCAAATATAGGTGCTGATAGGCATTTCAGATGTAGTTTCCGATAGGCATTTCAAAAATTGGTGTCGATAGGCATTTCAGATATAGGTGTCGATAGGCATTTCAGATATAGGTGTCGATAGGCATTTTAGATATAGGTGTCGATAGGCATTTCAGATATAGGTGTCGATAGGCATTTCCGATATAGGTGTCGATAGGCATTTCAGATATAGGTGTCGATAGGCATTTCAGATATAGGTGTCGATAGGCATTTCAGATATAGGTGCCGATAGGCATTTCAGATATAGTTGCCGATTGGCATTTTAAAAATAGGTGCCGATAGGCATTTTAGATATAGAAGCCGATAGGCATTTCAAATAAAAGTGCCGATAGGCATTCCAGATATGGTTGCCGATAGGCATTTCAAATATAGGTGCTGATAGGCATTTCAGATGTAGTTTCCGATAGGCATTTCAAAAATTGGTGTCGATAGGCATTTCAGATATAGGTGTCGATAGGCATTTCAGATATAGGTGTCGATAGGCATTTCAGATATAGGTGTCGATAGGCATTTCAGATATAGGTGTCGATAGGCATTTCAGATATAGGTGTCGATAGGCATTTCAGATATAGGTGTCGATAGGCATTTCAGATATAGGTGTCGATAGGCATTTCAGATATAGGTGCCGATAGGCATTTCAGATATAATTGCCGATTGGCATTTTAAAAATAGGTGCCGATAGGCATTTCAGATATAGAAGCCGATAGGCATTTCAAATATAGGTGCCGATAGGCATTCCAGATATGGTTGCCGATAGGCATTTCAAATATAGGTGCTGATAGGCATTTCAGATGTAGTTTCCGATAGGCATTTCAAAAATAGGTGTCGATAGGCATTTCAGATATAGGTGTCGATAGGCATTTCAGATATAAGTGTCGATAGGCATTTCAGATATAGGTGTCGATAGGCATTTCAGATATAAGTGTCGATAGGCATTTCAGATATAGGTGTCGATAGGCATTTCAGATATAGGTGTCGATAGGCATTTCAGATATAGGTGTCGATAGGCATTTCAGATATAAGTGTCGATAGGCATTTCAGATATAGGTGCCGATAGGCATTTTAAAAATAGGTGCCGATAGGCATTTCAGATATAGAAGCCGATAGGCATTTCAAATATAGGTGCCGATAGGCATTCCAGATATGGTTGCCGATAGGCATTTCAAATATAGGTGCTGATAGGCATTTCAGATGTAGTTTCCGATAGGCATTTCAAAAATAGGTGTCGATAGGCATTTCAGATATAGGTGTCGATAGGCATTTCAGATATAGGTGTCGATAGGCATTTCAGATATAGGTGTCGATGGGCATTTCAGATATAGGTGTCGATAGGCATTTCAGATATAGGTGTTGAATGGCATTTCAGATATAGGTGCCGACAGGCATTTCAGATATAGTTGCCGATTGGCATTTTAAAAATAGGTGCCGATAGGCATTTCAGATATAGAAGCCGATAGGCATTTAAAATATAGGTGCCGATAGGCATTCCAGATATGGTTGCCGATAAGCATTTCAAATATAGGTGCTGATAGGCATTTCAGATGTAGTTTCCGATAGGCATTTCAAAAATAGGTGTCGATAGGCATTTCAGATTCAGGTGTCGATAGGCATTTCAGATATAGGTGTCGATAGGCATTTCAGATATAGGTGTCGATAGGCATTTCAGAAATAGGTGTCGATAGGCATTTCAGAAATAGGTGTCGATGGGCATTTCAGATATAGGTGTCGATAGGCATTTCAGATATAGGTGTTGAATGGCATTTCAGATATAGGTGCCGACAGGCATTTCAGATATAGTTGCCGATTGGCATTTTAAAAATAGGTGCCGATAGGCATTTCAGATATAGAAGCCGATAGGCATTTAAAATATAGGTGCCGATAGGCATTTCAGATATAGTTGCCGATTGGCATTTTAAAAATAGGTGCCGATAGGCATTTCAGATATAGAAGCCGATAGGCATTTCAAATATAGGTGCCGATAGGCATTCCAGATATGGTTGCCGATAGGCATTTCAAATATAGGTGCTGATAGGCATTTCAGATGTAGTTTCCGATAGGCATTTCAAAAATAGGTGTCGATAGGCATTTCAGATATAGGTGTCGATAGGCATTTCAGATATAGGTGTCGATAGGCATTTCAGATATAGGTGTCGATAGGCATTTCAGATATAGGTGTCGATAGGCATTTCAGATATAGGTGTCGATAGGCATTTCAGATATAGGTGTCGATAGGCATTTCAGATATAAGTGTCGAAATGCATTTCAGATATAGGTGTCGATAGGCATTTCAGATATAGGTGCCGATAGACATTTCAGATATAGTTGCCGATTGGCATTTTAAAAATAGGTGCCGATAGGCATTTCAGATATAGAAGCCGATAGGCATTTCAAATATAGGTGCCGATAGGCATTCCAGATATGGTTGCCGATAGGCATTTCAAATATAGGTGCTGATAGGCATTTCAGATGTAGTTTCCGATAGGCATTTCAAAAATAGGTGTCGATAGGCATTTCAGATATAGGTGTCGATAGGCATTTCAGATATAGGTGTCGATAGGCATTTCAGATATAGGTGTCGATAGGCATTTCAGATATAGGTGTCGATAGGCATTTCAGATATAGGTGTCGATAGGCATTTCAGATATAGGTGTCGATAGGCATTTCAGATATAGGTGTCGATAGGCATTTCAGATATAGGTGCCGATAGGCATTTCAGATATAGTTGCCGATTGGCATTTTAAAAATAGGTGCCGATAGGCATTTCAGATATAGAAGCCGATAGGCATTTCAAATATAGGTGCCGATAGGCATTCCAGATATGGTTGCCGATAGGCATTTCAAATATAGGTGCTGATAGGCATTTCAGATGTAGTTTCCGATAGGCATTTCAAAAATAGGTGTCGATAGGCATTTCAGATATAGGTGTCGATAGGCATTTCAGATATAGGTGTCGATAGGCATTTCAGATATAGGTGTCGATAGGCATTTCAGATATAGGTGTCGATAGGCATTTCAGATATAGGTGTCGATAGGCATTTCAGATATAGGTGTCGATAGGCATTTCAGATATAGGTGTCGATAGGCATTTCAGATATAGGTGTCGATAGGCATTTCAGATATAGGTGCCGATAGGCATTTCAGATATAGTTGCCGATTGGCATTTTAAAAATAGGTGCCGATAGGCATTTCAGATATAGAGGCCGATAGGCATTTCAAATATAGGTGCCGATAGGCATTCCAGATATGGTTGCCGATAGGCATTTCAAATATAGGTGCTGATAGGCATTTCAGATGTAGTTTCCGATAGGCATTTCAAAAATTGGTGTCGATAGGCATTTCAGATATAGGTGTCGATAGGCATTTCAGATATAGGTGTCGATAGGCATTTCAGATATAGGTGTCGATAGGCATTTCAGATATAGGTGTCGATAGGCATTTCAGATATAGGTGTCGATAGGCATTTCAGATATAGGTGTCGATAGGCATTTCAGATATAGGTGCCGATAGGCATTTCAGATATAGTTGCCGATTGGCATTTTAAAAATAGGTGCCGATAGGCATTTCAGATATAGAAGCCGATAGGCATTTCAAATATAGGTGCCGATAGGCATTCCAGATATGGTTGCCGATAGGCATTTCAAATATAGGTGCTGATAGGCATTTCAGATGTAGTTTCCGATAGGCATTTAAAAAATAGGTGTCGATAGGCATTTCAGATATAGGTGTCGATAGGCATTTCAGATATAGGTGTCGATAGGCATTTCAGATATAGGTGTCGATAGGCATTTCAGATATAGGTGTCGATGGGCATTTCAGATATAGGTGTCGATAGGCATTTCAGATATAGGTGTCGATAGGCATTTCAGATATAGGTGTCGATAGGCATTTCAGATATAGGTGTCGATAGGCATTTCAGATATAGGTGTCGATAGGCATTTCAGATATAGGTGTCGATAGGCATTTCAGATATAGGTGCCGATAGGCATTTCAGATGTAGTTGCCGATTGGCATTTTAAAAATTGGTGCCGATAGGCATTTCAGATATAGAAGCCGATAGGCATTTCAAATATAGGTGCCGATAGGCATTCCAGATATGGTTGCCGATAGGCATTTCAAATATAGGTGCTGATAGGCATTTCAGATGTAGTTTCCGATAGGCATTTCAAAAATAGGTGTCGATAGGCATTTCAGATATAAGTGTCGATAGGCATATCAGATATAGGTGTCGATAGGCATTTCAGATATAGGTGTCGATAGGCATTTCAGATATAGGTGTCGATAGGCATTTTAGATATAGGTGTCGATAGGCATTTCAGATATAGGTGTCGATAGGCATTTCCGATATAGGTGTCGATAGGCATTTCAGATATAGGTGTCGATAGGCATTTCAGATATAGGTGTCGATAGGCATTTCAGATATAGGTGCCGATAGGCATTTCAGATATAGTTGCCGATTGGCATTTTAAAAATAGGTGCCGATAGGCATTTCAGATATAGAAGCCGATAGGCATTTCAAATATAGGTGCCGATAGGCATTCCAGATATGGTTGCCGATAGGCATTTCAAATATAGGTGCTGATAGGCATTTCAGATGTAGTTTCCGATAGGCATTTCAAAAATAGGTGTCGATAGGCATTTCAGATATAGGTGTCGATAGGCATTTCAGATATAGGTGTCGATAGGCATTTCAGATATAGGTGTCGATAGGCATTTCAGATATTGGTGTCGATAGGCATTTCAGATATAGGTGTCGATAGGCATTTCAGATATAGGTGCCGATAGGCATTTCAGATATAGTTGCCGATTGGTATTTTAAAAATAGGTGCCGATAGGCATTTCAGATATAGAAGCCGATAGGCATTTCAAATATAGGTGCCGATAGGCATTCCAGATATGGTTGCCGATAGGCGTTTCAAATATAGGTGCTGATAGGCATTTCAGATGTAGTTTCCGATAGGCATTTAAAAAATAGGTGTCGATAGGCATTTCAGATATAGGTGTCGATAGGCATTTCAGATATAGGTGTCGATAGGCATTTCAGATATAGGTGTCGATAGGCATTTCAGATATAGGTGTCGATGGGCATTTCAGATATAGGTGTCGATAGGCATTTCAGATATAGGTGTCGATAGGCATTTCAGATATAGGTGCCGATAGGCATTTCAGATATAGTTGCCGATTGGCATTTTAAAAATAGGTGCCGATAGGCATTTCAGATATAGAAGCCGATAGGCATTTCAAATATAGGTGCCGATAGGCATTCCAGATATGGTTGCCGATAGGCATTTCAAATATAGGTGCTGATAGGCATTTCAGATATAGGTGTCGATAGGCATTTCAGATATAAGTGTCGAAAGGCATTTCAGATATAGGTGTCGATAGGCATTTCAGATATAGGTGCCGATAGACATTTCAGATATAGTTGCCGATTGGCATTTTAAAAATAGGTGCCGATAGGCATTTCAGATATAGAAGCCGAGAGGCATTTCAAATATAGGTGCCGATAGGCATTCCAGATATGGTTGCCGATAGGCATTTCAAATATAGGTGCTGATAGGCATTTCAGATGTAGTTTCCGATAGGCATTTCAAAAATAGGTGTCGATAGGCATTTCAGATATAGGTGTCGATAGGCATTTCAGATATAGGTGTCGATAGGCATTTCAGATATAGGTGTCGATAGGCATTTCAGATATAGGTGTCGATAGGCATTTCAGATATAGGTGTCGATAGGCATTTCAGATATAGGTGTCGATAGGCATTTCAGATATAGGTGTCGATAGGCATTTCAGATATAGGTGCCGATAGGCATTTCAGATATAGTTGCCGATTGGCATTTTAAAAATAGGTGCCGATAGGCATTTCAGATATAGAAGCCGATAGGCATTTCAAATATAGGTGCCGATAGGCATTCCAGATATGGTTGCCGATAGGCATTTCAAATATAGGTGCTGATAGGCATTTCAGATGTAGTTTCCGATAAGCATTTCAAAAATAGGTGTCGATAGGCATTTCAGATATAGGTGTCGATAGGCATTTCAGATATAGGTGTCGATAGGCATTTCAGATATAGGTGTCGATAGGCATTTCAGATATAGGTGTCGATAGGCATTTCAGATATAGGTGTCGATAGGCATTTCTGATATAGGTGTCGATAGGCATTTCAGATATAGGTGTCGATAGGCATTTCAGATATATGTGTCGATAGGCATTTCAGATATAGGTGCCGATAGGCATTTCAGATATAGTTGCCGATTGGCATTTTAAAAATAGGTGCCGATAGGCATTTCAGATATAGAAGCCGATAGGCATTTCAAATATAGGTGCCGATAGGCATTCCAGATGTGGTTGCCGATAGGCATTTCAAATATAGGTGCTGATAGGCATTTCAGATGTAGTTTCCGATAGGCATTTCAAAAATAGGTGTCGATAGGCATTTCAGATATAGGTGTCGATAGGCATTTCAGATATAGGTGTCGATAGGCATTTCAGATATATGTGTCGATAGGCATTTCAGATATAGGTGTCGATAGGCATTTCAGATATAGGTGTCGATAGGCATTTTAGATATAGGTGTCGATAGGCATTTCAGATATAGGTGTCGATAGGCATTTCAGATATAGGTGCCGATAGGCATTTCAGATATAGTTGCCGATTGGCATTTTAAAAATAGGTGCCGATAGGCATTTCAGATATAGAAGCCGATAGGCATTTCAAATATAGGTGCCGATAGGCATTCCAGATATGGTTGCCGATTGGCATTTCAAATATAGGTGCTGATAGGCATTTCAGATGCAGTTTCCGATAGGCATTTCAAAAATAGGTGTCGATAGGCATTTCAGATATAGGTGTCGATAGGCATTTCAGATATAGGTGTCTATAGGCATTTCAGATATATGTGTCGATAGGCATTTCAGATATAGGTGTCGATAGGCATTTCAGATATAGGTGTCGATAGGCATTTCAGATATAGGTGCCGATAGGCATTTTAGATATAGTTGCCGATTGGCATTTTAAAAATAGGTGCCGATAGGCATTTCAGATATGGAAGCCGATAGGCATTTCAAATATAGGTGCCGATAGGCATACCAGATATGGTTGCCGATAGGCATTTCAAATATAGGTGCTGATAGGCATTTCAGATGTAGTTTCCGATAGGCATTTCAAAAATAGGTGTCGATAGGCATTTCAGATATAGGTGTCGATAGGCATTTCAGATATAGGTGTCGATAGGCATTTCAGATATAGGTGTCGATAGGCATTTCAGATATAGGTGTCGATAGGTATTTCAGATATAGGTGTCGATAGGCATTTCAGATATAGGTGTCGATAGGCATTTCAGATATAGGTGTCGATAGGCATTTCAGATATAGGTGTCGATAGGCATTTCAGATATAGGTGCCGATAGGCATTTCAGATATAGTTGCCGATTAGCATTTTAAAAATAGGTGCCGATAGGCATTTCAGATATAGAAGCTGATAGGCATTTCAAATATAGGTGCCGATAGGCATTCCAGATATGGTTGCCGATAGGCATTTCAAATATAGGTGCTGATAGGCATTTCAGATGTAGTTTCCGATAGGCATTTCAAAAATAGGTGTCGATAGGCATTTCAGATATAGGTGTCGATAGGCATTTCAGATATAGGTGTCGATAGGCATTTCAGATATAGGTGTCGATAGGCATTTCAGATATAGGTGTCGATAGGCATTTCAGATATAGGTGTCGATAGGCATTTCAGATATAGGTGTCGATAGGCATTTCAGATATAGGTGTCGATAGGCATTTCAGATATAGGTGCCGATAGGCATTTCAGATATAGTTGCCGATTGGCATTTTAAAAATAGGTGCCGATAGGCATTTCAGATATAGAAGCCGATAGGCATTTCAAATATAGGTGCCGATAGGCATTCCAGATATGGTTGCCGATAGGCATTTCAAATATAGGTGCTGATAGGCATTTCAGATGTAGTTTCCGATAGGCATTTAAAAAATAGGTGTCGATAGGCATTTCAGATATAGGTGTCGATAGGCATTTCAGATATAGGTGTCGATAGGCATTTCAGATATAGCTGTCGATAGGCATTTCAGATATAGGTGTCGATAGGCATTTCAGATATAGGTGTCGATAGGCATTTCAGATATAGGTGTCGATAGGCATTTCAGATATAGGTGTCGATAGGCATTTCAGATATAGGTGTCGATAGGCATTTCAGATATAGGTGCCGATAGGCATTTCAGATATAGTTGCCGATTGGCATTTTAAAAATAGGTGCCGATAGGCATTTCAGATATAGAAGCCGATAGGCATTTCAAATATAGGTGCCGATAGGCATTCCAGATATGGTTGCCGATAGGCGTTTCAAATATAGGTGCTGATAGGCATTTCAGATGTAGTTTCCGATAGGCATTTAAAAAATAGGTGTCGATAGGCATTTCAGATATAGGTGTCGATAGGCATTTCAGATATAGGTGTCGATAGGCATTTCAGATATAGGTGTCGATAGGCATTTCAGATATAGGTGTCGATGGGCATTTCAGATATAGGTGTCGATAGGCATTTCAGATATAGGTGTCGATAGGCATTTCAGATATAGGTGCCGATAGGCATTTCAGATATAGTTGCCGATTGGCATTTTAAAAATAGGTGCCGATAGGCATTTCAGATATAGAAGCCGATAGGCATTTCAAATATAGGTGCCGATAGGCATTCCAGATATGGTTGCCGATAGGCATTTCAAATATAGGTGCTGATAGGCATTTCAGATATAGGTGTCGATAGGCATTTCAGATATAAGTGTCGAAAGGCATTTCAGATATAGGTGTCGATAGGCATTTCAGATATAGGTGCCGATAGACATTTCAGATATAGTTGCCGATTGGCATTTTAAAAATAGGTGCCGATAGGCATTTCAGATATAGAAGCCGAGAGGCATTTCAAATATAGGTGCCGATAGGCATTCCAGATATGGTTGCCGATAGGCATTTCAAATATAGGTGCTGATAGGCATTTCAGATGTAGTTTCCGATAGGCATTTCAAAAATAGGTGTCGATAGGCATTTCAGATATAGGTGTCGATAGGCATTTCAGATATAGGTGTCGATAGGCATTTCAGATATAGGTGTCGATAGGCATTTCAGATATAGGTGTCGATAGGCATTTCAGATATAGGTGTCGATAGGCATTTCAGATATAGGTGTCGATAGGCATTTCAGATATAGGTGTCGATAGGCATTTCAGATATAGGTGCCGATAGGCATTTCAGATATAGTTGCCGATTGGCATTTTAAAAATAGGTGCCGATAGGCATTTCAGATATAGAAGCCGATAGGCATTTCAAATATAGGTGCCGATAGGCATTCCAGATATGGTTGCCGATAGGCATTTCAAATATAGGTGCTGATAGGCATTTCAGATGTAGTTTCCGATAAGCATTTCAAAAATAGGTGTCGATAGGCATTTCAGATATAGGTGTCGATAGGCATTTCAGATATAGGTGTCGATAGTCATTTCAGATATAGGTGTCGATAGGCATTTCAGATATAGGTGTCGATAGGCATTTCAGATATAGGTGTCGATAGGCATTTCTGATATAGGTGTCGATAGGCATTTCAGATATAGGTGTCGATAGGCATTTCAGATATATGTGTCGATAGGCATTTCAGATATAGGTGCCGATAGGCATTTCAGATATAGTTGCCGATTGGCATTTTAAAAATAGGTGCCGATAGGCATTTCAGATATAGAAGCCGATAGGCATTTCAAATATAGGTGCCGATAGGCATTCCAGATGTGGTTGCCGATAGGCATTTCAAATATAGGTGCTGATAGGCATTTCAGATGTAGTTTCCGATAGGCATTTCAAAAATAGGTGTCGATAGGCATTTCAGATATAGGTGTCGATAGGCATTTCAGATATAGGTGTCGATAGGCATTTCAGATATATGTGTCGATAGGCATTTCAGATATAGGTGTCGATAGGCATTTCAGATATAGGTGTCGATAGGCATTTTAGATATAGGTGTCGATAGGCATTTCAGATATAGGTGTCGATAGGCATTTCAGATATAGGTGCCGATAGGCATTTCAGATATAGTTGCCGATTGGCATTTTAAAAATAGGTGCCGATAGGCATTTCAGATATAGAAGCCGATAGGCATTTCAAATATAGGTGCCGATAGGCATTCCAGATATGGTTGCCGATTGGCATTTCAAATATAGGTGCTGATAGGCATTTCAGATGCAGTTTCCGATAGGCATTTCAAAAATAGGTGTCGATAGGCATTTCAGATATAGGTGTCGATAGGCATTTCAGATATAGGTGTCTATAGGCATTTCAGATATATGTGTCGATAGGCATTTCAGATATAGGTGTCGATAGGCATTTCAGATATAGGTGTCGATAGGCATTTCAGATATAGGTGCCGATAGGCATTTTAGATATAGTTGCCGATTGGCATTTTAAAAATAGGTGCCGATAGGCATTTCAGATATGGAAGCCGATAGGCATTTCAAATATAGGTGCCGATAGGCATACCAGATATGGTTGCCGATAGGCATTTCAAATATAGGTGCTGATAGGCATTTCAGATGTAGTTTCCGATAGGCATTTCAAAAATAGGTGTCGATAGGCATTTCAGATATAGGTGTCGATAGGCATTTCAGATATAGGTGTCGATAGGCATTTCAGATATAGGTGTCGATAGGCATTTCAGATATAGGTGTCGATAGGTATTTCAGATATAGGTGTCGATAGGCATTTCAGATATAGGTGTCGATAGGCATTTCAGATATAGGTGTCGATAGGCATTTCAGATATAGGTGTCGATAGGCATTTCAGATATAGGTGCCGATAGGCATTTCAGATATAGTTGCCGATTAGCATTTTAAAAATAGGTGCCGATAGGCATTTCAGATATAGAAGCTGATAGGCATTTCAAATATAGGTGCCGATAGGCATTCCAGATATGGTTGCCGATAGGCATTTCAAATATAGGTGCTGATAGGCATTTCAGATGTAGTTTCCGATAGGCATTTCAAAAATAGGTGTCGATAGGCATTTCAGATATAGGTGTCGATAGGCATTTCAGATATAGGTGTCGATAGGCATTTCAGATATAGGTGTCGATAGGCATTTCAGATATAGGTGTCGATAGGCATTTCAGATATAGGTGTCGATAGGCATTTCAGATATAGGTGTCGATAGGCATTTCAGATATAGGTGTCGATAGGCATTTCAGATATAGGTGCCGATAGGCATTTCAGATATAGTTGCCGATTGGCATTTTAAAAATAGGTGCCGATAGGCATTTCAGATATAGAAGCCGATAGGCATTTCAAATATAGGTGCCGATAGGCATTCCAGATATGGTTGCCGATAGGCATTTCAAATATAGGTGCTGATAGGCATTTCAGATGTAGTTTCCGATAGGCATTTAAAAAATAGGTGTCGATAGGCATTTCAGATATAGGTGTCGATAGGCATTTCAGATATAGGTGTCGATAGGCATTTCAGATATAGCTGTCGATAGGCATTTCAGATATAGGTGTCGATAGGCATTTCAGATATAGGTGTCGATAGGCATTTCAGATATAGGTGTCGATAGGCATTTCAGATATAGGTGTCGATAGGCATTTCAGATATAGGTGTCGATAGGCATTTCAGATATAGGTGCCGATAGGCATTTCAGATATAGTTGCCGATTGGCATTTTAAAAATAGGTGCCGATAGGCATTTCAGATATAGAAGCCGATAGGCATTTCAAATATAGGTGCCGATAGGCATTCCAGATATGGTTGCCGATAGGCATTTCAAATATAGGTGCTGATAGGCATTTCAGATGTAGTTTCCGATAGGCATTTCAAAAATAGGTGTCGATAGGCATTTCAGATATAGGTGTCGATAGGCATTTCAGATATAGGTGTCGATAGGCATTTCAGATATAGGTGCCTATAGGCATTTCAGATATAGTTGCCGATTGGCATTTTAAAAATAGGTGCCGATAGGCATTTCAGATATAGAAGCCGATAGGCATTTCAAATATAGGTGCCGATAGGCATTCCAGATATGGTTGCCGATAGGCATTTCAAATATAGGTGCTGATAGGCATTTCAGATGTAGTTTCCGATAGGCATTTCAAAAATAGGTGTCGATAGGCATTTCAGATATAGGTGTCGATAGGCATTTCAGATATAGGTGTCGATAGGCATTTCAGATATAGGTGTCGATAGGCATTTCAGATATAGGTGTCGATAGGCATTTCAGATATAGGTGTCGATAGGCATTTCAGATATAGGTGTCGATAGGCATTTCAGATATAGGTGCCGATAGGCATTTCAGATATAGTTGCCGATTGGCATTTTAAAAATAGGTGCCGATAGGCATTTCAGATATAGAAGCCGATAGGCATTTCAAATATAAGTGCCGATAGGCATTCCAGATATGGTTGCCGATAGGCATTTCAAATATAGGTGCTGATAGGCATTTCAGATGTAGTTTCCGATAGGCATTTCAAAAATAGGTGTCGATAGGCATTTCAGATATAGGTGCCGATAGGCATTTCAGATATAGGTGTCGATAGGCATTTCAGATATAAGTGTCGATAGGCATTTCAGATATAGGTGTCGATAGGCATTTCAGATATAGGTGTCGATAGGCATTTCAGATATAGGTGTCGATAGGCATTTCAGATATAGGTGTCGATAGGCATTTCAGATATAGGTGTCGATAGGCATTTCAGATATAGGTGTCGATAGGCATTTCAGATATAGGTGCCGATAGGCATTTCAGATATAATTGCCGATTGGCATTTTAAAAATAGGTGCCGATAGGCATTTCAGATATAGAAGCCGATAGGCATTTCAAATATAGGTGCCGATAGGCATTCCAGATATGGTTGCCGATAGGCATTTCAAATATAGGTGCTGATAGGCATTTCAGATGTAGTTTCCGATAGGCATTTCAAAAATAGGTGTCGATAGGCATTTCAGATATAGGTGTCGATAGGCATTTCAGATATAGGTGTCGATAGGTATTTCAGATATAGGTGTCGATAGGCATTTCAGATATAAGTGTCGATAGGCATTTCAGATATAGGTGTCAATAGGCATTTCAGATATAGGTGTCGATAGGCATTTCAGATATAGGTGTCGATAGGCATTTCAGATATAAGTGTCGATAGGCATTTCAGATATAGGTGCCGATAGGCATTTTAAAAATAGGTGCCGATAGGCATTTCAGATATAGAAGCCGATAAGCATTTCAAATATAGGTGCCGATAGGCATTCCAGACATGGTTGCCGATAGGCATTTCAAATATAGGTGCTGATAGGCATTTCAGATGTAGTTTCCGATAGGCATTTCAAAAATAGGTGTCGATAGGCATTTCAGATATAGGTGTCGATAGGCATTTCAGATATAGGTGTCGATAGGCATTTCAGATATAGGTGTCGATGGGCATTTCAGATATAGGTGTCGATAGGCATTTCAGATATAGGTGTTGAATGGCATTTCAGATATAGGTGCCGACAGGCATTTCAGATATAGTTGCCGATTGGCATTTTAAAAATAGGTGCCGATAGGCATTTCAGATATAGAAGCCGATAGGCATTTAAAATATAGGTGCCGATAGGCATTCCAGATATGGTTGCCGATAGGCATTTCAAATATAGGTGCTGATAGGCATTTCAGATGTAGTTTCCGATAGGCATTTCAAAAATAGGTGTCGATAGGCATTTCAGATATAGGTGTCGATAGGCATTTCAGATATAGGTGTCGATAGGCATTTCAGATATAGGTGTCGATAGGCATTTCAGATATAGGTGTCGATAGGCATTTCAGAAATAGGTGTCGATAGGCATTTCAGATATAGGTGTCGATAGGCATTTCAGATATAGGTGCCGATAGGCATTTCAGATATAGTTGCCGATTTGCATTTTAAAAATAGGTGCCGATAGGCATTTCAGATATAGAAGCCGATAGGCATTTCAAATATAGGTACCGATAGGCATTCCAGATATGGTTGCCGATAGGCATTTCAAATATAGGTGCTGATGGGCATTTCAGATGTAGTTTCCGATAGGCATTTCAAAAATAGGTGTCGATAGGCATTTCAGATATAGGTGTCGATAGGCATTTCAGATATAGGTGTCGATAGGCATTTCAGATATAGGTGTCGATAGGCATTTCAGATATAGGTGTCGATAAGCATTTCAGATATAGGTGTCGATAGGCATTTCAGATATAGGTGTCGATAGGCATTTCAGATATAAGTGTCGAAAGGCATTTCAGATATAGGTGTCGATAGGCATTTCAGATATAGGTGCCGATAGACATTTCAGATATAGTTGCCGATTGGCATTTTAAAAATAGGTGCCGATAGGCATTTCAGATATAGAAGCCGATAGGCATTTCAAATATAGGTGCCGATAGGCATTCCAGATATGGTTGCCGATAGGCATTTCAAATATAGGTGCTGATAGGCATTTCAGATGTAGTTTCCGATAGGCATTTCAAAAATAGGTGTCGATAGGCATTTCAGATATAGGTGTCGATAGGCATTTCAGATATAGGTGTCGATAGGCATTTCAGATATAGGTGTCGATAGGCATTTCAGATATAGGTGTCGATAGGCATTTCAGATATAGGTGTCGATAGGCATTTCAGATATAGGTGTCGATAGGCATTTCAGATATAGGTGTCGATAGGCATTTCAGATATAGGTGCCGATAGGCATTTCAGATATAGTTGCCGATTGGCATTTTAAAAATAGGTGCCGATAGGCATTTCAGATATAGAAGCCGATAGGCATTTCAAATATAGGTGCCGATAGGCATTCCAGATATGGTTGCCGATAGGCATTTCAAATATAGGTGCTGATAGGCATTTCAGATGTAGTTTCCGATAGGCATTTCAAAAATAGGTGTCGATAGGCATTTCAGATATAGGTGTCGATAGGCATTTCAGATATAGGTGTCGATAGGCATTTCAGATATAGGTGTCGATAGGAATTTCAGATATAGGTGTCGATAGGCATTTCAGATATAGGTGTCGATAGGCATTTCAGATATAGGTGTCGATAGGCATTTCAGATATAGGTGTCGATAGGCATTTCAGATATAGGTGTCGATAGGCATTTCAGATATAGGTGTCGATAGGCATTTCAGATATAGGTGCCGATAGGCATTTCAGATATAGTTGCCGATTGGCATTTTAAAAATAGGTGCCGATAGGCATTTCAGATATAGAGGCCGATAGGCATTTCAAATATAGGTGCCGATAGGCATTCCAGATATGGTTGCCGATAGGCATTTCAAATATAGGTGCTGATAGGCATTTCAGATGTAGTTTCCGATAGGCATTTCAAAAATAGGTGTCGATAGGCATTTCAGATATAGGTGTCGATAGGCATTTCAGATATAGGTGTCGATAGGCATTTCAGATATAGGTGTCGATAGGCATTTCAGATATAGGTGTCGATAGGCATTTCAGATATAGGTGTCGATAGGCATTTCAGATATAGGTGTCGATAGGCATTTCAGATATAGGTGCCGATAGGCATTTCAGATATAGTTGCCGATTGGCATTTTAAAAATAGGTGCCGATAGGCATTTCAGATATAGAAGCCGATAGGCATTTCAAATATAGGTGCCGATAGGCATTCCAGATATGGTTGCCGATAGGCATTTCAAATATAGGTGCTGATAGGCATTTCAGATGTAGTTTCCGATAGGCATTTAAAAAATAGGTGTCGATAGGCATTTCAGATATAGGTGTCGATAGGCATTTCAGATATAGGTGTCGATAGGCATTTCAGATATAGGTGTCGATAGGCATTTCAGATATAGGTGTCGATGGGCATTTCAGATATAGGTGTCGATAGGCATTTCAGATATAGGTGTCGATAGGCATTTCAGATATAGGTGCCGATAGGCATTTCAGATATAGTTGCCGATTGGCATTTTAAAAATAGGTGCCGATAGGCATTTCAGATATATAAGCCGATAGGCATTTCAAATATAGGTGCCGATAGGCATTCCAGATATGGTTGCCGATAGGCATTTCAAATATAGGTGCTGATAGGCATTTCAGATATAGGTGTCGATAGGCATTTCAGATATAGGTGTCGATAGGCATTTCAGATATAGGTGTCGATAGGCATTTCAGATATAGGTGTCGATAGGCATTTCAGATATAGGTGTCGATAGGCATTTCAGATATAGGTGCCGATAGGCATTTCAGATATAGTTGCCGATTGGCATTTTAAAAATTGGTGCCGATAGGCATTTCAGATATAGAAGCCGATAGGCATTTCAAATATAGGTGCCGATAGGCATTCCAGATATGGTTGCCGATAGGCATTTCAAATATAGGTGCTGATAGGCATTTCAGATGTAGTTTCCGATAGGCATTTCAAAAATAGGTGTCGATAGGCATTTCAGATATAGGTGTCGATAGGCATTTCAGATATAGGTGTCGATAGGCATTTCCGATATAGGTGTCGATAGGCATTTCAGATATAGGTGTCGATAGGCATTTCAGATATAGGTGTCGATAGGCATTTCAGATATAGGTGCCGATATGCATTTCAGATATAGTTGCCGATTGGCATTTTAAAAATAGGTGCCGATAGGCATTTTAGATATAGAAGCCGATAGGCATTTCAAATAAAAGTGCCGATAGGCATTCCAGATATGGTTGCCGATAGGCATTTCAAATATAGGTGCTGATAGGCATTTCAGATGTAGTTTCCGATAGGCATTTCAAAAATTGGTGTCGATAGGCATTTCAGATATAGGTGTCGATAGGCATTTCAGATATAGGTGTCGATAGGCATTTCAGATATAGGTGTCGATAGGCATTTCAGATATAGGTGTCGATAGGCATTTCAGATATAGGTGTCGATAGGCATTTCAGATATAGGTGTCGATAGGCATTTCAGATATAGGTGCCGATAGGCATTTCAGATATAGTTGCCGATTGGCATTTTAAAAATAGGTGCCGATAGGCATTTTAGATATAGAAGCCGATAGGCATTTCAAATAAAAGTGCCGATAGGCATTCCAGATATGGTTGCCGATAGGCATTTCAAATATAGGTGCTGATAGGCATTTCAGATGTAGTTTCCGATAGGCATTTCAAAAATTGGTGTCGATAGGCATTTCAGATATAGGTGTCGATAGGCATTTCAGATATAGGTGTCGATAGGCATTTTAGATATAGGTGTCGATAGGCATTTCAGATATAGGTGTCGATAGGCATTTCCGATATAGGTGTCGATAGGCATTTCAGATATAGGTGTCGATAGGCATTTCAGATATAGGTGTCGATAGGCATTTCAGATATAGGTGCCGATAGGCATTTCAGATATAGTTGCCGATTGGCATTTTAAAAATAGGTGCCGATAGGCATTTTAGATATAGAAGCCGATAGGCATTTCAAATAAAAGTGCCGATAGGCATTCCAGATATGGTTGCCGATAGGCATTTCAAATATAGGTGCTGATAGGCATTTCAGATGTAGTTTCCGATAGGCATTTCAAAAATTGGTGTCGATAGGCATTTCAGATATAGGTGTCGATAGGCATTTCAGATATAGGTGTCGATAGGCATTTCAGATATAGGTGTCGATAGGCATTTCAGATATAGGTGTCGATAGGCATTTCAGATATAGGTGTCGATAGGCATTTCAGATATAGGTGTCGATAGGCATTTCAGATATAAGTGTCGATAGGCATTTCAGATATAGGTGTCTATAGGCATTTCAGATATAGGTGTCGATAGGCATTTCAGATATAGGTGTCGATAGGCATTTCAGATATAAGTGTCGATAGGCATTTCAGATATAGGTGCCGATAGGCATTTTAAAAATAGGTGCCGATAGGCATTCCAGATATGGTTGCCGATAGGCATTTCAAATATAGGTGCTGATAGGCATTTCAGATGTAGTTTCCGATAGGCATTTCAAAAATAGGTGTCGATAGGCATTTCAGATATAGGTGTCGATAGGCATTTCAGATATAGGTGTCGATAGGCATTTCAGATATAGGTGTCGATAGGCATTTCAGATATAAGTGTCGATAGGCATTTCAGATATAGGTGTCTATAGGCATTTCAGATATAGGTGTCGATAGGCATTTCAGATATAGGTGTCGATAGGCATTTCAGATATAAGTGTCGATAGGCATTTCAGATATAGGTGCCGATAGGCATTTTAAAAATAGGTGCCGATAGGCATTTCAGATATAGAAGCCGATAGGCATTTCAAATATAGGTGCCGATAGGCATTCCAGATATGGTTGCCGATAGGCATTTCAAATATAGGTGCTGATAGGCATTTCAGATGTAGTTTCCGATAGGCATTTCAAAAATAGGTGTCGATAGGCATTTCAGATATAGGTGTCGATAGGCATTTCAGATATAGGTGTCGATAGGCATTTCAGATATAGGTGTCGATGGGCATTTCAGATATAGGTGTCGATAGGCATTTCAGATATAGGTGTTGAATGGCATTTCAGATATAGGTGCCGACAGGCATTTCAGATATAGTTGCCGATTGGCATTTTAAAAATAGGTGCCGATAGGCATTTCAGATATAGAAGCCGATAGGCAATTAAAATATAGGTGCCGATAGGCATTCCAGATATGGTTGCCGATAAGCATTTCAAATATAGGTGCTGATAGGCATTTCAGATGTAGTTTCCGATAGGCATTTCAAAAATAGGTGTCGATAGGCATTTCAGATTCAGGTGTCGATAGGCATTTCAGATATAGGTGTCGATAGGCATTTCAGATATAGGTGTCGATAGGCATTTCAGATATAGGTGTCGATAGGCATTTCAGAAATAGGTGTCGATAGGCATTTCAGATATAGGTGTCGATAGGCATTTCAGATATAGGTGCCGATAGGCATTTCAGATATAGTTGCCGATTGGCATTTTAAAAATAGGTGCCGATAGGCATTTCAGATATAGAAGCCGATAGGCATTTCAAATATAGGTGCCGATAGGCATTCCAGATATGGTTGCCGATAGGCATTTCAAATATAGGTGCTGATAGGCATTTCAGATGTAGTTTCCGATAGGCATTTCAAAAATAGGTGTCGATAGGCATTTCAGATATAGGTGTCGATAGGCATTTAAGATATAGGTGTCGATAGGCATTTCAGATATAGGTGTCGATAGGCATTTCAGATATAGGTGTCGATAGGCATTTCAGATATAGGTGTCGATAGGCATTTCAGATATAGGTGTCGATAGGCATTTCAGATATAAGTGTCGAAATGCATTTCAGATATAGGTGTCGATAGGCATTTCAGATATAGGTGCCGATAGACATTTCAGATATAGTTGCCGATTGGCATTTTAAAAATAGGTGCCGATAGGCATTTCAGATATAGAAGCCGATAGGCATTTCAAATATAGGTGCCGATAGGCATTCCAGATATGGTTGCCGATAGGCATTTCAAATATAGGTGCTGATAGGCATTTCAGATGTAGTTTCCGATAGGCATTTCAAAAATAGGTGTCGATAGGCATTTCAGATATAGGTGTCGATAGGCATTTCAGATATAGGTGTCGATAGGCATTTCAGATATAGGTGTCGATAGGCATTTCAGATATAGGTGTCGATAGGCATTTCAGATATAGGTGTCGATAGGCATTTCAGATATAGGTGTCGATAGGCATTTCAGATATAGGTGTCGATAGGCATTTCAGATATAGGTGTCGATAGGCATTTCAGATATAGGTGCCGATAGGCATTTCAGATATAGTTGCCGATTGGCATTTTAAAAATAGGTGCCGATAGGCATTTCAGATATAGAAGCCGATAGGCATTTCAAATATAGGTGCCGATAGGCATTCCAGATATGGTTGCCGATAGGCATTTCAAATATAGGTGCTGATAGGCATTTCAGATGTAGTTTCCGATAGGCATTTCAAAAATAGGTGTCGATAGGCATTTCAGATATAGGTGTCGATAGGCATTTCAGATATAGGTGTCGATAGGCATTTCAGATATAGGTGTCGATAGGCATTTCAGATATAGGTGTCGATAAGCATTTCAGATATAGGTGTCGATAGGCATTTCAGATATAGGTGTCGATAGGCATTTCAGATATAGGTGTCGATAGGCATTTCAGATATAGGTGTCGATAGGCATTTCAGATATAGGTGCCGATAGGCATTTCAGATATAGTTGCCGATTGGCATTTTAAAAATAGGTGCCGATAGGCATTTCAGATATAGAGGCCGATAGGCATTTCAAATATAGGTGCCGATAGGCATTCCAGATATGGTTGCCGATAGGCATTTCAAATATAGGTGCTGATAGGCATTTCAGATGTAGTTTCCGATAGGCATTTCAAAAATTGGTGTCGATAGGCATTTCAGATATAGGTGTCGATAGGCATTTCAGATATAGGTGTCGATAGGCATTTCAGATATAGGTGTCGATAGGCATTTCAGATATAGGTGTCGATAGGCATTTCAGATATAGGTGTCGATAGGCATTTCAGATATAGGTGTCGATAGGCATTTCAGATATAGGTGTCGATAGGCATTTCAGATATAGGTGCCGATAGGCATTTCAGATATAGTTGCCGATTGGCATTTTAAAAATAGGTGCCGATAGGCATTTCAGATATAGAAGCCGATAGGCATTTCAAATATAGGTGCCGATAGGCATTCCAGATATGGTTGCCGATAGGCATTTCAAATATAGGTGCTGATAGGCATTTCAGATGTAGTTTCCGATAGGCATTTAAAAAATAGGTGTCGATAGGCATTTCAGATATAGGTGTCGATAGGCATTTCAGATATAGGTGTCGATAGGCATTTCAGATATAGGTGTCGATAGGCATTTCAGATATAGGTGTCGATGGGCATTTCAGATATAGGTGTCGATAGGCATTTCAGATATAGGTGTCGATAGGCATTTCAGATATAGGTGCCGATAGGCATTTCAGATATAGTTGCCGATTGGCATTTTAAAAATAGGTGCCGATAGGCATTTCAGATATAGAAGCCGATAGGCATTTCAAATATAGGTGCCGATAGGCATTCCAGATATGGTTGCCGATAGGCATTTCAAATATAGGTGCTGATAGGCATTTCAGATATAGGTGTCGATAGGCATTTCAGATATAGGTGTCGATAGGCATTTCAGATATAGGTGTCGATAGGCATTTCAGATATAGGTGTCGATAGGCATTTCAGATATAGGTGTCGATAGGCATTTCAGATATAGGTGCCGATAGGCATTTCAGATATAGTTGCCGATTGGCATTTTAAAAATTGGTGCCGATAGGCATTTCAGATATAGAAGCCGATAGGCATTTCAAATATAGGTGCCGATAGGCATTCCAGATATGGTTGCCGATAGGCATTTCAAATATAGGTGCTGATAGGCATTTCAGATGTAGTTTCCGATAGGCATTTCAAAAATAGGTGTCGATAGGCATTTCAGATATAAGTGTCGATAGGCATATCAGATATAGGTGTCGATAGGCATTTCAGATATAGGTGTCGATAGGCATTTCAGATATAGGTGTCGATAGGCATTTTAGATATAGGTGTCGATAGGCATTTCAGATATAGGTGTCGATAGGCATTTCCGATATAGGTGTCGATAGGCATTTCAGATATAGGTGTCGATAGGCATTTCAGATATAGGTGTCGATAGGCATTTCAGATATAGGTGCCGATAGGCATTTCAGATATAGTTGCCGATTGGCATTTTAAAAATAGGTGCCGATAGGCATTTCAGATATAGAAGCCGATAGGCATTTCAAATATAGGTGCCGATAGGCATTCCAGATATGGTTGCCGATAGGCATTTCAAATATAGGTGCTGATAGGCATTTCAGATGTAGTTTCCGATAGGCATTTCAAAAATAGGTGTCGATAGGCATTTCAGATATAGGTGTCGATAGGCATTTCAGATATAGGTGTCGATAGGCATTTCAGATATAGGTGTCGATAGGCATTTCAGATATTGGTGTCGATAGGCATTTCAGATATAGGTGTCGATAGGCATTTCAGATATAGGTGCCGATAGGCATTTCAGATATAGTTGCCGATTGGTATTTTAAAAATAGGTGCCGATAGGCATTTCAGATATAGAAGCCGATAGGCATTTCAAATATAGGTGCCGATAGGCATTCCAGATATGGTTGCCGATAGGCGTTTCAAATATAGGTGCTGATAGGCATTTCAGATGTAGTTTCCGATAGGCATTTAAAAAATAGGTGTCGATAGGCATTTCAGATATAGGTGTCGATAGGCATTTCAGATATAGGTGTCGATAGGCATTTCAGATATAGGTGTCGATAGGCATTTCAGATATAGGTGTCGATGGGCATTTCAGATATAGGTGTCGATAGGCATTTCAGATATAGGTGTCGATAGGCATTTCAGATATAGGTGCCGATAGGCATTTCAGATATAGTTGCCGATTGGCATTTTAAAAATAGGTGCCGATAGGCATATCAGATATAGAAGCCGATAGGCATTTCAAATATAGGTGCCGATAGGCATTCCAGATATGGTTGCCGATAGGCATTTCAAATATAGGTGCTGATAGGCATTTCAGATATAGGTGTCGATAGGCATTTCAGATATAGGTGTCGATAGGCATTTCAGATATAGGTGTCGATAGGCATTTCAGATATAGGTGTCGATAGGCATTTCAGATATAGGTGTCGATAGGCATTTCAGATATAGGTGCCGATAGGCATTTCAGATATAGTTGCCGATTGGCATTTTAAAAATTGGTGCCGATAGGCATTTCAGATATAGAAGCCGATAGGCATTTCAAATATAGGTGCCGATAGGCATTCCAGATATGGTTGCAGATAGGCATTTCAAATATAGGTGCTGATAGGCATTTCAGATGTAGTTTCCGATAGGCATTTCAAAAATAGGTGTCGATAGGCATTTCAGATATAGGTGTCGATAGGCATTTCAGATATAGGTGTCGATAGGCATTTCAGATATAGGTGTCGATAGGCATTTCAGATATAGGTGTCGATAGGCATTTTAGATATAGGTGTCGATAGGCATTTCAGATATAGGTGTCGATAGGCATTTCCGATATAGGTGTCGATAGGCATTTCAGATATAGGTGTCGATAGGCATTTCAGATATAGGTGTCGATAGGCATTTCAGATATAGGTGCCGATAAGCATTTCAGACATAGTTGCCGATTGGCATTTTAAAAATAGGTGCCGATAGGCATTTCAGATATAGAAGCCGATAGGCATTTCAAATATAGGTGCCGATAGGCATTCCAGATATGGTTGCCGATAGGCATTTCAAATATAGGTGCTGATAGGCATTTCAGATGTAGTTTCCGATAGGCATTTCAAAAATAGGTGTCGATAGGCATTTCAGATATAGGTGTCGATAGGCATTTCAGATATAGGTGTCGATAGGCATTTCAGATATAGGTGTCGATAGGCATTTCAGATATTGGTGTCGATAGGCATTTCAGATATAGGTGTCGATAGGCATTTCAGATATAGGTGCCGATAGGCATTTCAGATATAGTTGCCGATTGGCATTTTAAAAATAGGTGCCGATAGGCATTTCAGATATAGAAGCCGATAGGCATTTCAAATATAGGTGCCGATAGGCATTCCAGATATGGTTGCCGATAGGCATTTCAAATATAGGTGCTGATAGGCATTTCAGATGTAGTTTCCGATAGGCATTTCAAAAATAGGTGTCGATAGGCATTTCAGATATAGGTATCGATAGGCATTTCAGATATAGGTGTCGATAGGCATTTCAGATATAGGTGTCGATAGGCATTTCAGATATAGGTGTCGATAGGCATTTCAGATATAGGTGTCTATAGGCATTTCAGATATAGGTGTCGATAGGCATTTCAGATATAGGTGTCGATAGGCATTTCAGATATAGGTGCCGATAGGCATTTCATATATAGTTGCCGATTGGCATTTTAAAAATAGGTGCCGATAGGCATTTCAGATATAGAAGCCGATAGGCATTTCAAATATAGGTGCCGATAGGCATTCCAGATATGGTTGCCGATAGGCATTTCAAATATAGGTGCTGATAAGCATTTCAGATGTAGTTTCCGATAGGCATTTCAAAAATAGGTGTCGATAGGCATTTCAGATATAGGTGCCGATGGGCATTTCAGATATAGGTGTCGATAGGCATTTCAGATATAGGTGTCGATAGGCATTTCAGATATAGGTGTCGATAGGCATTTTAGATATAGGTGTCGATAGGCATTTAAGATATAGGTGTCGATAGGCATTTCAGATATAAGTGTCGATAGGCATTTCCGATATAGGTGTCGATAGGCATTTCAGATACAGGTGCCGATAGGCATTTCAGATATAGTTGCCGATTGGCATTTTAAAAATAGGTGCCGATAGGCATTTCAGATATAGAGGCCGATAGGCATTTCAAATATAGGTGCCGATAGGCATTCCAGATATGGTTGCCGATAGGCATTTCAAATATAGGTGCTGATGGCATTTCAGATGTAGTTTCCGATAGGCATTTCAAAAATAGGTGTCGATAGGCATTTCAGATATAGGTGTCGATAGGCATTTCAGATATAGGTGTCGATAGGCATTTCAGATATAGGTGTCGATAGGCATTTCAGATATAGGTGTCGATAGGCATTTCAGATATAGGTGTCGATAGGCATTTCAGATATAGGTGTCGATAGGCATTTCAGATATAGGTGCCGTTAGGCATTTCAGATATAGTTGCCGATTGGCATTTTAAAAATAGGTGCCGATAGGCATTTCAGATATAGAAGCCGATAGGCATTTCAAATATAGGTGCCGATAGGCATTCCAGATATGGTTGCCGATAGGCATTTCAAATATAGGTGCTGATAGGCATTTCAGATGTAGTTTCCGATGGGCATTTCAAAAATAGGTGTCGATTGGCATTTCAGATATAGGTGTCGTTAGGCATTTCTGATATAGGTGTCGATAGGCATTTCAGATATAGGTGTCGATAGGCATTTCAGATATAGGTGTCGATAGGCATTTCAGATATAGGTGTCGATAAGCATTTCAGATATAGGTGTCGATAGGCATTTCAGATATAGGTGTCGATAGGCATTTCAGATATAGGTGCCGATAGGCATTTCAGATATAGTTTCCTATTGGCATTTTAAAAATAGGTGCCGATATGCATTTCAGATATAGAAGCCGATAGGGATTTCAAATATAGGTGCCGATAGGCATTCCAGATATGGTTGCCGATAGGCATTTCAAATATAGGTGCTGATAGGCATTTCAGATGTAGTTTCCGATAGGCATTTCAAAAATAGGTGTCGATAGGCATTTCAGATATAGGTGTCGATAGGCATTTCAGATATAGGTGCCGATAGGCATTTCAGATATGGTTGCCGATTGGCACTTTAAAAATAGGTGCCGATAGGCATTTCAGATATAGAAGCCGATAGGCATTTCAAATATAGGTGCCGATAGGCATTCCAGATATGGTTGCCGATAGGCATTTCAAATATAGGTGCTGATAGGCATTTCAGATGTAGTTTCCGATAGGCATTTCAAAAATAGGTGTCGATAGGCATTTCAGATATAGGTGTCGATAGGCATTTCAGATATAGGTGTCGATAGGCATTTCAGATATAGGTGTCGATAGGCACTTCAGATATAGGTGTCGATAGGCATTTCAGATATAGGTGTCGATAGGCATTTCAGATATAGGTGTCGATAGGCATTTCAGATATAGGTGCCGTTAGGCATTTCAGATATAGTTGCCGATTGGCATTTTAAAAATAGGTGCCGATAGGCATTTCAGATATAGAAGCCGATAGGCATTTCAAATATAGGTGCCGATAGGCATTCCAGATATGGTTGCCGATAGGCATTTCAAATATAGGTGCTGATAGGCATTTCAGATGTAGTTTCCGATAGGCATTTCAAAAATAGGTGTCGATAGGCATTTCAGATATAGGTGTCGATAGGCATTTCAAATATAGGTATCGATAGGCATTTCAGATATAGGTGTCGATAGGCATTTCAGATATAGGTGTCGATAGGCATTTCAGATATAGGTGTCGATAGGCATTTCAGATATAGGTGTCGATAGGCATTTCAGATATAGGTGTCGATAGGCATTTCAGATATAGGTGCCGATGGGCATTTCAGATATAATGTCCGATTGGCATTTTAAAAATAGGTGCCGATAGGCATTTCAGATATAGAAGCCGATAGGCATTTCAAATATAGGTGCCGATAGGCATTCCAGATATGGTTGCCGATAGGCATTTCAAAAATAGGTGCTGATAGGCATTTCAGATGTAGTTTCCGATAGGCATTTCAAAAATAGGTGTCGATAGGCATTTCAGATATAGGTGTCGATAGGCATTTCAGATATAGGTGTCGATAGGCATTTCAGATATAGGTGTCGATAGGCATTTCAGATATAGGTGCCGATAGGCATTTCAGATATAGTTGCCGATTGGCATTTTAAAAATAGGTGCCGATAGGCTTTTCAGATATAGAAGCCGATAGGCATTTCAAATATAGGTGCCGATAGGCATTCCAGATATGGTTGCCGATAGGCATTTCAAATATAGGTGCTGATAGGCATTTCAGATATAGGTGTCGATAGGCCTTTCAGATATAGGTGTCGATAGGCATTTCAGATATAGGTGTCGATAGGCATTTCAGATATAGGTGCCGATAGGCATTTCAGATATAGTTGCCGATTGGCATTTTAAAAATAGGTGCCGATAGGCATTTCAGATATAGAAGCCGATAGGCATTTCAAATATAGGTGCCGATAGGCATTCCAGATATGGTTGCCGATAGGCATTTCAAATATAGGTGCTGATAGGCATTTCAGATGTAGTTTCCGATAGGCATTTCAAAAATAGGTGTCGATAGGCATTTCAGATATAGGTGTCGATAGGCATTTCAGATATAGGTGTCAATAGGCATTTCAGATATAGGTGTCGATAGGCATTTCAGATATAGGTGTCGATAGGCATTTCAGATATAGGTGTCGATAGGCATTTCAGATATAGGTGTCGATAGGCATTTCAGATATAGGTGTCGATAGGCATTTCAGATATAGGTGCCGATAGGCATTTCAGATATAGTTTCCTATTGGCATTTTAAAAATAGGTGCCGATATGCATTTCAGATATAGAAGCCGATAGGGATTTCAAATATAGGTGCCGATAGGCATTCCAGATATGGTTGCCGATAGGCATTTCAAATATAGGTGCTGATAGGCATTTCAGATGTAGTTTCCGATAGGCATTTCAAAAATAGGTGTCGATAGGCATTTCAGATATAGGTGTCGATAGGCATTTCAGATATAGGTGCCGATAGGCATTTCAGATATGGTTGCCGATTGGCACTTTAAAAATAGGTGCCGATAGGCATTTCAGATATAGAAGCCGATAGGCATTTCAAATATAGGTGCCGATAGGCATTCCAGATATGGTTGCCGATAGGCATTTCAAATATAGGTGCTGATAGGCATTTCAGATGTAGTTTCCGATAGGCATTTCAAAAATAGGTGTCGATAGGCATTTCAGATATAGGTGTCGATAGGCATTTCAGATATAGGTGTCGATAGGCATTTCAGATATAGGTGTCGATAGGCACTTCAGATATAGGTGTCGATAGGCATTTCAGATATAGGTGTCAATAGGCATTTCAGATATAGGTGTCGATAGGCATTTCAGATATAGGTGCCGTTAGGCATTTCAGATATAGTTGCCGATTGGCATTTTAAAAATAGGTGCCGATAGGCATTTCAGATATAGAAGCCGATAGGCATTTCAAATATAGGTGCCGATAGGCATTCCAGATATGGTTGCCGATAGGCATTTCAAATATAGGTGCTGATAGGCATTTCAGATGTAGTTTCCGATAGGCATTTCAAAAATAGGTGTCGATAGGCATTTCAGATATAGGTGTCGATAGGCATTTCAAATATAGGTGTCGATAGGCATTTCAGATATAGGTGTCGATAGGCATTTCAGATATAGGTGTCGATAGGCATTTCAGATATAGGTGTCGATAGGCATTTCAGATATAGGTGTCGATAGGCATTTCAGATATAGGTGTCGATAGGCATTTCAGATATAGGTGCCGATGGGCATTTCAGATATAATGTCCGATTGGCATTTTAAAAATAGGTGCCGATAGGCATTTCAGATATAGAAGCCGATAGGCATTTCAAATATAGGTGCCGATAGGCATTCCAGATATGGTTGCCGATAGGCATTTCAAAAATAGGTGCTGATAGGCATTTCAGATGTAGTTTCCGATAGGCATTTCAAAAATAGGTGTCGATAGGCATTTCAGATATAGGTGTCGATAGGCATTTCAGATATAGGTGTCGATAGGCATTTCAGATATAGGTGTCGATAGGCATTTCAGATATAGGTGTCGATAGGCATTTCAGATATAGGTGTCGATAGGAATTTCAGATATAGGTGTCGATAGGCATTTCAGATATAGGTGTCGATAGGCATTTCAGATATAGGTGTCGATGAGCATTTCAGATATAGGTGCCGATAGGCATTTCAGATATAGTTGCCGATTGGCATTTTAAAAATAGGTGCCGATAGGCACTTCAGATATAGAAGCCGATAGGCATTTCAAATATAGGTGCCGATAGGCATTCCAGATATGGTTGCCGATAGGCATTTCAAATATAGGTGCTGATAGGCATTTCAGATGTAGTTTCCGATAGGCATTTCAAAAATAAGTGTCGATAGGCATTTCAGATATAGGTGTCGATAGGCATTTCAGATATAGGTGTCGATAGGCATTTCAGATATAGGTGTCGATAGGCATTTCAGATATAGGTGTCGATAGGCATTTCAGATATAGGTGTCGATAGGCATTTCAGATATAGGTGTCGATAGGCATTTCAGATATAGGTGTCGATAGGCATTTTAGATATAGGTGTCGATAGGCATTTCAGATATAGGTGTCGATAGGCATTTCAGATATAGGTGTCGATAGGCATTTCAGATATAGGTGTCGATAGGCATTTCAGATATAGGTGCCGATAGGCATTTCAGATATAGTTGCCGATTGGCATTTTAAAAATAGGTGCCGATAGGCTTTTCAGATATAGAAGCCGATAGGCATTTCAAATATAGGTGCCGATAGGCATTCCAGATATGGTTGCCGATAGGCATTTCAAATATAGGTGCTGATAGGCATTTCAGATATAGGTGTCGATAGGCCTTTCAGATATAGGTGTCGATAGGCATTTCAGATATAGGTGTCGATAGGCATTTCAGATATAGGTGCCGATAGGCATTTCAGATATAGTTGCCGATTGGCATTTTAAAAATAGGTGCCGATAGGCATTTCAGATATAGAAGCCGATAGGCATTTCAAATATAGGTGCCGATAGGCATTCCAGATATGGTTGCCGATAGGCATTTCAAATATAGGTGCTGATAGGCATTTCAGATGTAGTTTCCGATAGGCATTTCAAAAATAGGTGTCGATAGGCATTTCAGATATAGGTGTCGATAGGCATTTCAGATATAGGTGTCAATAGGCATTTCAGATATAGGTGTCGATAGGCATTTCAGATATAGGTGTCGATAGGCATTTCAGATATAGGTGTCGATAGGCATTTCAGATATAGGTGTCGATGGGCATTTCAGATATAGGTGTCGATAGGCATTTCAGATATAGGTGCCGATAGGCATTTCAGATATAGTTGCCGATTGGCATTTTAAAAATAGGTGCCGATAGGCATTTCAGATATAGAAGCCGATAGGCATTTCAAATATAGGTGCCGATAGGCATTCCAGATATGGTTGCCGATAGGCATTTCAAATATAGGTGCTGATAGGCATTTCAGATATAATGTCCGATTGGCATTTTAAAAATAGGTGCCGATAGGCATTTCAGATATAGAAGCCGATAGGCATTTCAAATATAGGTGCCGATAGGCATTTCTGATATAGGTGTCGATAGGCATTTCAGATATAGGTGTCGATAGGCATTTCAGATATAGGTGTCGATAGGCATTTCAGATATAGGTGTCGATAGGCATTTCAGATATAGGTGTCGATAGGCATTTCAGATATAGGTGTCGATAGGCATTTCAGATATAGGTGCCGATAGGCATTTCAGATATAGTTGCCGATTGGCATTTTAAAAATAGGTGCCGATAGGCATTTCAGATATAGAAGCTGATAGGCATTTCAAATATAGGTGCCGATAGGCATTCCAGATACGGTTGCCGATAGGCATTTCAAATATAGGTGCTGATAGGCATTTCAGATGTAGTTTCCGATAGGCATTTCAAAAATAGGTGTCGATAGGCATTTCAGATATAGGTGTCGATAGGCATTTCAGATATAGGTGTCGATAGGCATTTCAGATATAGGTGTCGATAGGCATTTCAGATATAGGTGTCGATAGGCATTTCAGATATAGGTGTCGATAAGCATTTCAGATATAGGTGTCGATAGGCATTTCAGATATAGGTGTCGATAGGCATTTCAGATATAGGTGCCGATAGGCATTTCAGATATAGTTGCCGATTGGCATTTTAAAAATAGGTGCCGATAGGCATTTCAGATATAGAAGCCGATAGGCATTTCAAATATAGGTGCCGATAGGCATTCCAGATATGGTTGCCGATAGGCATTTCAAATATAGGTGCTGATAGGCATTTCAGATGTAGTTTCCGATAGGCATTTCAAAAATAGATGTCGATAGGCATTTCAGATATAGGTGTCGATAGGCATTTCAGATATAGGTGTCGATAGGCATTTCAGATATAGGTGTCGATAGGCATTTCAGATATAGGTGTCGATAGGCATTTCAGATATAGGTGTCGATAGGCATTTCAGATATAGGTGTCGATAGGCATTTCAGATATAGGTGCCGATAGGCATTTCAGATATAGTTGCCGATTGGCATTTTAAAAATAGGTGCCGATAGGCATTTCAGATATAGAAGCCGATAGGCATTTCAAATATAGGTGCCGATAGGCATTCCAGATATGGTTGCCGATAGGCATTTCGAATATAGGTGCTGATAGGCATTTCAGATGTAGTTTCCGATAGGCATTTCAAAAATAGGTGTCGATAGGCATTTCAGATATAGGTGTCGATAGGCATTTCAGATATAGGTGTCGATAGGCATTTCAGATATAGGTGTCGATAGGCATTTCAGATATAGGTGTCGATAGGCATTTCAGATATAGGTGTCGATAGGCATTTCAGATTAAGATGTCGATAGGCATTTCAGATATAGGTGTCGATAGGCATTTCAGATATAGGTGTCGATAGGCATTTCAGATATAGGTGCCGATAGGCATTTCAGATATAGTTGCCGATTGGCATTTTAAAAATAGGTGCCGATAGGCATTTCAGATATAGAAGCCGATAGGCATTTCAAATATAGGTGCCGATAGGCATTCCAGATATGTTTGCCGATAGGCATTTCAAATATAGGTGCTGATAGGCATTTCAGATGTAGTTTCCGATAGGCATTTCAAAAATAGGTGTCGATAGGCATTTCAGATATAGGTGTCGATAGGCATTTCAGATATAGGTGTCGATAGGCATTTCAGATATAGGTGTCGATAGGCATTTCAGATTAAGGTGTCGATAGGCATTTCAGATATAGGTGTCGATAGGCATTTCAGATATAGGTGTCGATAGGCATTTCAGCTATAGGTGCCGATAGGCATTTCAGATATAGTTGCCGATTGGCATTTTAAAAATAGGTGCCGATAGGCATTTCAGATATAGAAGCCGATAGGCATTTCAAATATAGGTGCCGATAGGCATTCCAGAAATGGTTTCCGATAGGCATTTCAAATATAGGTGCTGATAGGCATTTCAGATGTAGTTTCCGATAGGCATTTCAAAAATAGGTGTCGATAGGCATTTCAGATATAGGTGTCGATAGGCATTTCAGATATAGGTGTCGATAGGCATTTCAGATATAGGTGTCGATAGGCATTTCAGATATAGGTGTCGATAGGCATTTCAGATATAGGTGTCGATAGGAATTTCAGATATAGGTGTCGATAGGCATTTCAGATATAGGTGTCGATAGGCATTTCAGATATAGGTGCCGATAGGCATTTCAGATATAGTTGCCGATTGGCATTTTAAAAATAGGTGCCGATAGGCATTTCAGATATAGAAGCCGATAGGCATTTCAAATATAGGTGCCGATAGGCATTTCAAATATAGGTGCCGATAGGCATTCCAGATATGGTTGCCGATAGGCATTTCAAATATAGGTGCTGATGGGCATTTCAGATGTAGTTTCCGATAGGCATTTCAAAAATAGGTGTCGATAGGCATTTCAGATATAGGTGTCGATAGGCATTTCAGATATAGGTGTCGATAGGCATTTCAGATATAGGTGTCGATAGGCATTTCAGATATAGGTGTCAATAGGCATTTCAGATATAGGTGTCGATAGGCATTTCAGATATAGGTGCCGATGGGCATTTCAGATATAATGTCCGATTGGCATTTTAAAAATAGGTGCCGATAGGCATTTCAGATATAGAAGCCGATAGGCATTTCAAATATAGGTGCCGATAGGCATTCCAGATATGGTTGCCGATAGGCATTTCAAAAATAGGTGCTGATAGGCATTTCAGATGTAGTTTCCGATAGGCATTTCAAAAATAGGTGTCGATAGGCATTTCAGATATAGGTGTCGATAGGCATTTCAGATATAGGTGTCGATAGGCATTTCAGATATAGGTGTCGATAGGCATTTCAGATATAGGTGTCGATAGGCATTTCAGATATAGGTGTCGATAGGAATTTCAGATATAGGTGTCGATAGGCATTTCAGATATAGGTGTCGATAGGCATTTCAGATATAGGTGTCGATGAGCATTTCAGATATAGGTGCCGATAGGCATTTCAGATATAGTTGCCGATTGGCATTTTAAAAATAGGTGCCGATAGGCACTTCAGATATAGAAGCCGATAGGCATTTCAAATATAGGTGCCGATAGGCATTCCAGATATGGTTGCCGATAGGCATTTCAAATATAGGTGCTGATAGGCATTTCAGATGTAGTTTCCGATAGGCATTTCAAAAATAGGTGTCGATAGGCATTTCAGATATAGGTGTCGATAGGCATTTCAGATATAGGTGTCGATAGGCATTTCAGATATAGGTGTCGATAGGCATTTCAGATATAGGTGTCGATAGGCATTTCAGATATAGGTGTCGATAGGCATTTCAGATATAGGTGTCGATAGGCATTTCAGATATAGGTGTCGATAGGCATTTTAGATATAGGTGTCGATAGGCATTTCAGATATAGGTGTCGATAGGCATTTCAGATATAGGTGTCGATAGGCATTTCAGATATAGGTGTCGATAGGCATTTCAGATATAGGTGCCGATAGGCATTTCAGATATAGTTGCCGATTGGCATTTTAAAAATAGGTGCCGATAGGCTTTTCAGATATAGAAGCCGATAGGCATTTCAAATATAGGTGCCGATAGGCATTCCAGATATGGTTGCCGATAGGCATTTCAAATATAGGTGCTGATAGGCATTTCAGATATAGGTGTCGATAGGCCTTTCAGATATAGGTGTCGATAGGCATTTCAGATATAGGTGTCGATAGGCATTTCAGATATAGGTGCCGATAGGCATTTCAGATATAGTTGCCGATTGGCATTTTAAAAATAGGTGCCGATAGGCATTTCAGATATAGAAGCCGATAGGCATTTCAAATATAGGTGCCGATAGGCATTCCAGATATGGTTGCCGATAGGCATTTCAAATATAGGTGCTGATAGGCATTTCAGATGTAGTTTCCGATAGGCATTTCAAAAATAGGTGTCGATAGGCATTTCAGATATAGGTGTCGATAGGCATTTCAGATATAGGTGTCAATAGGCATTTCAGATATAGGTGTCGATAGGCATTTCAGATATAGGTGTCGATAGGCATTTCAGATATAGGTGTCGATAGGCATTTCAGATATAGGTGTCGATAGGCATTTCAGATATAAGTGTCGATAGGCATTTCAGATATAGGTGCCGATAGGCATTTCAGATATAGTTGCCGATTGGCATTTTAAAAATAGGTGCCGATAGGCATTTCAGATATAGAAGCCGATAGGCATTTCAAATATAGGTGCCGATAGGCATTCCAGATATGGTTGCCGATAGGCATTTCAAATATAGGTGCTGATAGGCATTTCAGATGTAGTTTCCGATAGGCATTTCAAAAATAGGTGTCGATAGGCATTTCAGATATAGGTGTCGATAGGCATTTCAGATATAGGTGTCGATAGGCATTTCTGATATAGGTGTCGATAGGCATTTCAGATATAGGTGTCGATAGGCATTTCAGATATAGGTGTCGATAGGCATTTCAGATATAGGTGTCGATAGGCATTTCAGATATAGGTGTCGATAGGCATTTCAGATATAGGTGTCGATAGGCATTTCAGATATAGGTGCCGATAGGCATTTCAGATATAGTTGCCGATTGGCATTTTAAAAATAGGTGCCGATAGGCATTTCAGATATAGAAGCTGATAGGCATTTCAAATATAGGTGCCGATAGGCATTCCAGATACGGTTGCCGATAGGCATTTCAAATATAGGTGCTGATAGGCATTTCAGATGTAGTTTCCGATAGGCATTTCAAAAATAGGTGTCGATAGGCATTTCAGATATAGGTGTCGATAGGCATTTCAGATATAGGTGTCGATAGGCATTTCAGATATAGGTGTCGATAGGCATTTCAGATATAGGTGTCGATAGGCATTTCAGATATAGGTGTCGATAAGCATTTCAGATATAGGTGTCGATAGGCATTTCAGATATAGGTGTCGATAGGCATTTCAGATATAGGTGCCGATAGGCATTTCAGATATAGTTGCCGATTGGCATTTTAAAAATAGGTGCCGATAGGCATTTCAGATATAGAAGCCGATAGGCATTTCAAATATAGGTGCCGATAGGCATTCCAGATATGGTTGCCGATAGGCATTTCAAATATAGGTGCTGATAGGCATTTCAGATGTAGTTTCCGATAGGCATTTCAAAAATAGATGTCGATAGGCATTTCAGATATAGGTGTCGATAGGCATTTCAGATATAGGTGTCGATAGGCATTTCAGATATAGGTGTCGATAGGCATTTCAGATATAGGTGTCGATAGGCATTTCAGATATAGGTGTCGATAGGCATTTCAGATATAGGTGTCGATAGGCATTTCAGATATAGGTGCCGATAGGCATTTCAGATATAGTTGCCGATTGGCATTTTAAAAATAGGTGCCGATAGGCATTTCAGATATAGAAGCCGATAGGCATTTCAAATATAGGTGCCGATAGGCATTCCAGATATGGTTGCCGATAGGCATTTCGAATATAGGTGCTGATAGGCATTTCAGATGTAGTTTCCGATAGGCATTTCAAAAATAGGTGTCGATAGGCATTTCAGATATAGGTGTCGATAGGCATTTCAGATATAGGTGTCGATAGGCATTTCAGATATAGGTGTCGATAGGCATTTCAGATATAGGTGTCGATAGGCATTTCAGATATAGGTGTCGATAGGCATTTCAGATTAAGATGTCGATAGGCATTTCAGATATAGGTGTCGATAGGCATTTCAGATATAGGTGTCGATAGGCATTTCAGATATAGGTGCCGATAGGCATTTCAGATATAGTTGCCGATTGGCATTTTAAAAATAGGTGCCGATAGGCATTTCAGATATAGAAGCCGATAGGCATTTCAAATATAGGTGCCGATAGGCATTCCAGATATGGTTGCCGATAGGCATTTCAAATATAGGTGCTGATAGGCATTTCAGATGTAGTTTCCGATAGGCATTTCAAAAATAGGTGTCGATAGGCATTTCAGATATAGGTGTCGATAGGCATTTCAGATATAGGTGTCGATAGGCATTTCAGATATAGGTGTCGATAGGCATTTCAGATTAAGGTGTCGATAGGCATTTCAGATATAGGTGTCGATAGGCATTTCAGATATAGGTGTCGATAGGCATTTCAGCTATAGGTGCCGATAGGCATTTCAGATATAGTTGCCGATTGGCATTTTAAAAATAGGTGCCGATAGGCATTTCAGATATAGAAGCCGATAGGCATTTCAAATATAGGTGCCGATAGGCATTCCAGAAATGGTTTCCGATAGGCATTTCAAATATAGGTGCTGATAGGCATTTCAGATGTAGTTTCCGATAGGCATTTCAAAAATAGGTGTCGATAGGCATTTCAGATATAGGTGTCGATAGGCATTTCAGATATAGGTGTCGATAGGCATTTCAGATATAGGTGTCGATAGGCATTTCAGATATAGGTGTCGATAGGCATTTCAGATATAGGTGTCGATAGGAATTTCAGATATAGGTGTCGATAGGCATTTCAGATATAGGTGTCGATAGGCATTTCAGATATAGGTGCCGATAGGCATTTCAGATATAGTTGCCGATTGGCATTTTAAAAATAGGTGCCGATAGGCATTTCAGATATAGAAGCCGATAGGCATTTCAAATATAGGTGCCGATAGGCATTTCAAATATAGGTGCCGATAGGCATTCCAGATATGGTTGCCGATAGGCATTTCAAATATAGGTGCTGATGGGCATTTCAGATGTAGTTTCCGATAGGCATTTCAAAAATAGGTGTCGATAGGCATTTCAGATATAGGTGTCGATAGGCATTTCAGATATAGGTGTCGATAGGCATTTCAGATATAGGTGTCGATAGGCATTTCATATATAGGTGTCGATAGGCATTTCAGATATAGGTGTCGATAGGCATTTCAGATATAGGTGTCGATAGGCATTTCAGATATAGGTGTCGATAGGCATTTCAGATATAGGTGTCGATAGGCATTTCAGATATAGGTGCCGTTAGGCATTTCAGATATAGTTGCCGATTGGCATTTTAAAAATAGGTGCCGATAGGCATTACAGATATAGAAGCCGATAGGCATTTCAAATATAGGTGCCGATAGGCATTCCAGATATGGTTGCCGATAGGCATTTCAAATATAGGTGCTGATAGGCATTTCAGATGTAGTTTCCGATAGGCATTTCAAAAATAGGTGTCGATAGGCATTTCAGATATAGGTGTCGATAGGCATTTCAGATATAGGTGTCGATAGGCATTTCAGAAATAGGTGTCGATAGGCATTTCAGATATAGGTGTCGATAGGCATTTCAGATATAGGTGTCGATAGGCATTTCAGATATAGGTGTCGATAGGCATTTCAGATATAGGTGTCGATAGGCATTTCAGATATAGGTGCCGATAGGCATTTCAGATATAGTTGCCGATTGGCATTTTAAAAATAGGTGCCGATAGGCATTTCAGATATAAAAGCCGATAGGCATTTCAAATATAGGTGCCGATAGGCATTCCAGATATGTTTGCCGATAGGCATTTCAAATATAGGTGCTGATAGGCATTTCAGATGTAGTTTCCGATAGGCATTTCAAAAATAGGTATCGATAGGCATTTCAGATATAGGTGTCGATAGGCATTTCAGAAATTGGTGTCGATAGGCATTTCAGATATATGTGTCGATAGGCATTTCAGATATAGGTGTCGATAGGCATTTCAGATATAGGTGTCGATAGGCATTTCAGATATAGGTGTCGATAGGCATTTCAGATATAGGTGCCGATACGCATTTCAGATATAGTTGCCGATTGGCATTTTAAAAATAGGTGCCGATAGGCATTTCAGATATAGAAGCCGATAGGCATTTCAAATATAGGTGCCGATAGGCATTCCAGATATGGTTGCCGATAGGCATTTCAAATATAGGTGCTGATAGGCATTTCAGATGTAGTTTCCGATAGGCATTTCAAAAATAGGTGTCGATAGGCATTTCAGATATAGGTGTCGATAGGCATTTCAGATATAGGTGTCGATAGGCATTTCAGATATAGGTGTCGATAGGCACTTCAGATATAGGTGTCGATAGGCATTTCAGATATAGGTGTCGATAGTCATTTCAGATATAGGTGTCGATAGGCATTTCAGATATAGGTGCCGTTAGGCATTTCAGATATAGTTGCCGATTGGCATTTTAAAAATAGGTGCCGATAGGCATTTCAGATATAGAAGCCGATAGGCATTTCAAATATAGGTGCCGATAGGCATTCCAGATATGGTTGCCGATAGGCATTTCAAATATAGGTGCTGATAGGCATTTCAGATGTAGTTTCCGATAGGCATTTCAAAAATAGGTGTCGATAGGCATTTCAGATATAGGTGTCGATAGGCATTTCAAATATAGGTGTCGATAGGCATTTCAGATATAGGTGTCGATAGGCATTTCAGATATAGGTGTCGATAGGCATTTCAGATATAGGTGTCGATAGGCATTTCAGATATAGGTGTCGATAGGCATTTCAGATATAGGTGTCGATAGGCATTTCAGATATAGGTGCCGATGGGCATTTCAGATATAATGTCCGATTGGCATTTTAAAAATAGGTGCCGATAGGCATTTCAGATATAGAAGCCGATAGGCATTTCAAATATAGGTGCCGATAGGCATTCCAGATATGGTTGCCGATAGGCATTTCAAAAATAGGTGCTGATAGGCATTTCAGATGTAGTTTCCGATAGGCATTTCAAAAATAGGTGTCGATAGGCATTTCAGATATAGGTGTCGATAGGCATTTCAGATATAGGTGTCGATAGGCATTTCAGATATAGGTGTCGATAGGCATTTCAGATATAGGTGTCGATAGGCATTTCAGATATAGGTGTCGATAGGAATTTCAGATATAGGTGTCGATAGGCATTTCAGATATAGGTGTCGATAGGCATTTCAGATATAGGTGTCGATGAGCATTTCAGATATAGGTGCCGATAGGCATTTCAGATATAGTTGCCGATTGGCATTTTAAAAATAGGTGCCGATAGGCACTTCAGATATAGAAGCCGATAGGCATTTCAAATATAGGTGCCGATAGGCATTCCAGATATGGTTGCCGATAGGCATTTCAAATATAGGTGCTGATAGGCATTTCAGATGTAGTTTCCGATAGGCATTTCAAAAATAGGTGTCGATAGGCATTTCAGATATAGGTGTCGATAGGCATTTCAGATATAGGTGTCGATAGGCATTTCAGATATAGGTGTCGATAGGCATTTCAGATATAGGTGTCGATAGGCATTTCAGATATAGGTGTCGATAGGCATTTCAGATATAGGTGTCGATAGGCATTTCAGATATAGGTGTCGATAGGCATTTTAGATATAGGTGTCGATAGGCATTTCAGATATAGGTGTCGATAGGCATTTCAGATATAGGTGTCGATAGGCATTTCAGATATAGGTGTCGATAGGCATTTCAGATATAGGTGCCGATAGGCATTTCAGATATAGTTGCCGATTGGCATTTTAAAAATAGGTGCCGATAGGCTTTTCAGATATAGAAGCCGATAGGCATTTCAAATATAGGTGCCGATAGGCATTCCAGATATGGTTGCCGATAGGCATTTCAAATATAGGTGCTGATAGGCATTTCAGATATAGGTGTCGATAGGCCTTTCAGATATAGGTGTCGATAGGCATTTCAGATATAGGTGTCGATAGGCATTTCAGATATAGGTGCCGATAGGCATTTCAGATATAGTTGCCGATTGGCATTTTAAAAATAGGTGCCGATAGGCATTTCAGATATAGAAGCCGATAGGCATTTCAAATATAGGTGCCGATAGGCATTCCAGATATGGTTGCCGATAGGCATTTCAAATATAGGTGCTGATAGGCATTTCAGATGTAGTTTCCGATAGGCATTTCAAAAATAGGTGTCGATAGGCATTTCAGATATAGGTGTCGATAGGCATTTCAGATATAGGTGTCAATAGGCATTTCAGATATAGGTGTCGATAGGCATTTCAGATATAGGTGTCGATAGGCATTTCAGATATAGGTGTCGATAGGCATTTCAGATATAGGTGTCGATAGGCATTTCAGATATAGGTGTCGATAGGCATTTCAGATATAGGTGCCGATAGGCATTTCAGATATAGTTGCCGATTGGCATTTTAAAAATAGGTGCCGATAGGCATTTCAGATATAGAAGCCGATAGGCATTTCAAATATAGGTGCCGATAGGCATTCCAGATATGGTTGCCGATAGGCATTTCAAATATAGGTGCTGATAGGCATTTCAGATGTAGTTTCCGATAGGCATTTCAAAAATAGGTGTCGATAGGCATTTCAGATATAGGTGTCGATAGGCATTTCAGATATAGGTGTCGATAGGCATTTCTGATATAGGTGTCGATAGGCATTTCAGATATAGGTGTCGATAGGCATTTCAGATATAGGTGTCGATAGGCATTTCAGATATAGGTGTCGATAGGCATTTCAGATATAGGTGTCGATAGGCATTTCAGATATAGGTGTCGATAGGCATTTCAGATATAGGTGCCGATAGGCATTTCAGATATAGTTGCCGATTGGCATTTTAAAAATAGGTGCCGATAGGCATTTCAGATATAGAAGCTGATAGGCATTTCAAATATAGGTGCCGATAGGCATTCCAGATACGGTTGCCGATAGGCATTTCAAATATAGGTGCTGATAGGCATTTCAGATGTAGTTTCCGATAGGCATTTCAAAAATAGGTGTCGATAGGCATTTCAGATATAGGTGTCGATAGGCATTTCAGATATAGGTGTCGATAGGCATTTCAGATATAGGTGTCGATAGGCATTTCAGATATAGGTGTCGATAGGCATTTCAGATATAGGTGTCGATAGGCATTTCAGATATAGGTGTCGATAGGCATTTCAGATATAGGTGTCGATAGGCATTTCAGATATAGGTGTCGATAGGCATTTCAGATATAGGTGTCGATAGGCATTTCAGATATAGGTGTCGATAGGCATTTCAGATATAGGTGCCGATAGGCATTTCAGATATAGTTGCCGATTGGCATTTTAAAAATAGGTGCCGATAGGCATTTCAGATATAGAAGCCGATAGGCATTTCAAATATAGGTGCCGATAGGCATTCCAGATATGGTTGCCGATAGGCATTTCAAATATAGGTGTCGATAAGCATTTCAGATATAGGTGTCGATAGGCATTTCAGATATAGGTGTCGATAGGCATTTCAGATATAGGTGCCGATAGGCATTTCAGATATAGTTGCCGATTGGCATTTTAAAAATAGGTGCCGATAGGCATTTCAGATATAGAAGCCGATAGGCATTTCAAATATAGGTGCCGATAGGCATTCCAGATATAGTTGCCGATAGGCATTTCAAATATAGGTGCTGATAGGCATTTCAGATGTAGTTTCCGATAGGCATTTCAAAAATAGATGTCGATAGGCATTTCAGATATAGGTGTCGATAGGCATTTCAGATATAGGTGTCGATAGGCATTTCAGATATAGGTGTCGATAGGCATTTCAGATATAGGTGTCGATAGGCATTTCAGATATAGGTGTCGATAGGCATTTCAGATATAGGTGTCGATAGGCATTTCAGATATAGGTGCCGATAGGCATTTCAGATATAGTTGCCGATTGGCATTTTAAAAATAGGTGCCGATAGGCATTTCAGATATAGAAACCGATAGGCATTTCAAATATAGGTGCCGATAGGCATTCCAGATATGGTTGCCGATAGGCATTTCGAATATAGGTGCTGATAGCCATTTCAGATGTAGTTTCCGATAGGCATTTCAAAAATAGGTGTCGATAGGCATTTCAGATATAGGTGTCGATAGGCATTTCAGATATAGGTGTCGATAGGCATTTCAGATATAGGTGTCGATAGGCATTTCAGATATAGGTGTCGATAGGCATTTCAGATATAGGTGTCGATAGGCATTTCAGATATAGGTGTCGATAGGCATTTCAGATTAAGGTGTCGATAGGCATTTCAGATATAGGTGTCGATAGGCATTTCAGATATAGGTGTCGATAGGCATTTCAGATATAGGTGCCGATAGGCATTTCAGATATAGTTGCCGATTGGCATTTTAAAAATAGGTGCCGATAGGCATTTCAGATATAGAAGCCGATAGGCATTTCAAATATAGGTGCCGATAGGCATTCCAGATATGGTTGCCGATAGGCATTTCAAATATAGGTGCTGATAGGCATTTCAGATGTAGTTTCCGATAGGCATTTCAAAAATAGGTGTCGATAGGCATTTCAGATATAGGTGTCGATAGGCATTTCAGATATAGGTGTCGATAGGCATTTCAGATATAGGTGTCGATAGGCATTTCAGATTAAGGTGTCGATAGGCATTTCAGATATAGGTGTCGATAGGCATTTCAGATATAGGTGTCGATAGGCATTTCAGCTATAGGTGCCGATAGGCATTTCAGATATAGTTGCCGATTGGCATTTTAAAAATAGGTGCCGATAGGCATTTCAGATATAGAAGCCGATAGGCATTTCAAATATAGGTGCCGATAGGCATTCCAGAAATGGTTTCCGATAGGCATTTCAAATATAGGTGCTGATAGGCATTTCAGATGTAGTTTCCGATAGGCATTTCAAAAATAGGTGTCGATAGGCATTTCAGATATAGGTGTCGATAGGCATTTCAGATATAGGTGTCGATAGGCATTTCAGATATAGGTGTCGATAGGCATTTCAGATATAGGTGTCGATAGGCATTTCAGATATAGGTGTCGATAGGAATTTCAGATATAGGTGTCGATAGGCATTTCAGATATAGGTGTCGATAGGCATTTCAGATATAGGTGCCGATAGGCATTTCAGATATAGTTGCCGATTGGCATTTTAAAAATAGGTGCCGATAGGCATTTCAGATATAGAAGCCGATAGGCATTTCAAATATAGGTGCCGATAGGCATTTCAAATATAGGTGCCGATAGGCATTCCAGATATGGTTGCCGATAGGCATTTCAAATATAGGTGCTGATGGGCATTTCAGATGTAGTTTCCGATAGGCATTTCAAAAATAGGTGTCGATAGGCATTTCAGATATAGGTGTCGATAGGCATTTCAGATATAGGTGTCGATAGGCATTTCAGATATAGGTGTCGATAGGCATTTCATATATAGGTGTCGATAGGCATTTCAGATATAGGTGTCGATAGGCATTTCAGATATAGGTGTCGATAGGCATTTCAGATATAGGTGTCGATAGGCATTTCAGATATAGGTGTCGATAGGCATTTCAGATATAGGTGTCGATAGGCATTTCAGATATAGGTGTCGATGGGCATTTCAGATATAGGTGTCGATAGGCATTTCAGATATAGGTGTCGATAGGCATTTCAGATATAGGTGCCGATAGGCATTTCAGATATAGTTGCCGATTGGCATTTTAAAAATAGGTGCCGATAGGCATTTCAGATATAGAAGCCGATAGGCATTTCAAATATAGGTGCCGATAGGCATTCCAGATATGGTTGCCGATAGGCATTTCAAATATAGGTGCTGATAGGCATTTCAGATATAGGTGTCGATAGGCATTTCAGATATAGGTGTCGATAGGCATTTCAGATATAGGTGTCGATAGGCATTTCAGATATAGGTGTCGATAGGCATTTCAGATATAGGTGTCGATAGGCATTTCAGATATAGGTGCCGATAGGCATTTCAGATATAGTTGCCGATTGGCATTTTAAAAATTGGTGCCGATAGGCATTTCAGATATAGAAGCCGATAGGCATTTCAAATATAGGTGCCGATAGGCATTCCAGATATGGTTGCCGATAGGCATTTCAAATATAGGTGCTGATAGGCATTTCAGATGTAGTTTCCGATAGGCATTTCAAAAATAGGTGTCGATAGGCATTTCAGATATAGGTGTCGATAGGCATTTCAGATATAGGTGTCGATAGGCATTTCAGATATAGGTGTCGATAGGCATTTCAGATATTGGTGTCGATAGGCATTTCAGATATAGGTGTCGATAGGCATTTCAGATATAGGTGCCGATAGGCATTTCAGATATAGTTGCCGATTGGCATTTTAAAAATAGGTGCCGATAGGCATTTCAGATATAGAAGCCGATAGGCATTTCAAATATAGGTGCCGATAGGCATTCCAGATATGGTTGCCGATAGGCATTTCAAATATAGGTGCTGATAGGCATTTCAGATGTAGTTTCCGATAGGCATTTCAAAAATAGGTGTCGATAGGCATTTCAGATATAGGTATCGATAGGCATTTCAGATATAGGTGTCGATAGGCATTTCAAATATAGGTGTCGATAGGCATTTCAGATATAGGTGTCGATAGGCATTTCAGATATAGGTGTCTATAGGCATTTCAGATATAGGTGTCGATAGGCATTTCAGATATAGGTGTCGATAGGCATTTCAGATATAGGTGCCGATAGGCATTTCATATATAGTTGCCGATTGGCATTTTAAAAATAGGTGCCGATAGGCATTTCAGATATAGAAGCCGATAGGCATTTCAAATATAGGTGCCGATAGGCATTCCAGATATGGTTGCCGATAGGCATTTCAAATATAGGTGCTGATAGGCATTTCAGATGTCGTTTCCGATAGGCATTTCAAAAATAGGTGTCGATAGGCATTTCAGATATAGGTGCCGATAGGCATTTCAGATATAGGTGTCGATAGGCATTTCAGATATAGGTGTCGATAGGCATTTCAGATATAGGTGTCGATAGGCATTTTAGATATAGGTGTCGATAGGCATTTAAGATATAGGTGTCGATAGGCATTTCAGATATAAGTGTCGATAGGCATTTCCGATATAGGTGTCGATAGGCATTTCAGATACAGGTGCCGATAGGCATTTCAGATATAGTTGCCGATTGGCATTTTAAAAATAGGTGCCGATAGGCATTTCAGATATAGAGGCCGATAGGCATTTCAAATATAGGTGCCGATAGGCATTCCAGATATGGTTGCCGATAGGCATTTCAAATATAGGTGCTGATGGCATTTCAGATGTAGTTTCCGATAGGCATTTCAAAAATAGGTGTCGATAGGCATTTCAGATATAGGTGTCGATAGGCATTTCAGATATAGGTGTCGATAGGCATTTCAGATATAGGTGTCGATAGGCATTTCAGATATAGGTGTCGATAGGCATTTCAGATATAGGTGTCGATAGGCATTTCAGATATAGGTGTCGATAGGCATTTCAGATATAGGTGCCGTTAGGCATTTCAGATATAGTTGCCGATTGGCATTTTAAAAATAGGTGCCGATAGGCAACTCAGATATAGAAGCCGATAGGCATTTCAAATATAGGTGCCGATAGGCATTCCAGATATGGTTGCCGATAGGCATTTCAAATATAGGTGCTGATAGGCATTTCAGATGTAGTTTCCGATGGGCATTTCAAAAATAGGTGTCGATTGGCATTTCAGATATAGGTGTCGTTAGGCATTTCTGATATAGGTGTCGATAGGCATTTCAGATATAGGTGTCGATAGGCATTTCAGATATAGGTGTCGATAGGCATTTCAGATATAGGTGTCGATAAGCATTTCAGATATAGGTGTCGATAGGCATTTCAGATATAGGTGTCGATAGGCATTTCAGATATAGGTGCCGATAGGCATTTCAGATATAGTTTCCTATTGGCATTTTAAAAATAGGTGCCGATATGCATTTCAGATATAGAAGCCGATAGGGATTTCAAATATAGGTGCCGATAGGCATTCCAGATATGGTTGCCGATAGGCATTTCAAATATAGGTGCTGATAGGCATTTCAGATGTAGTTTCCGATAGGCATTTCAAAAATAGGTGTCGATAGGCATTTCAGATATAGGTGTCGATAGGCATTTCAGATATAGGTGCCGATAGGCATTTCAGATATGGTTGCCGATTGGCACTTTAAAAATAGGTGCCGATAGGCATTTCAGATATAGAAGCCGATAGGCATTTCAAATATAGGTGCCGATAGGCATTCCAGATATGGTTGCCGATAGGCATTTCAAATATAGGTGCTGATAGGCATTTCAGATGTAGTTTCCGATAGGCATTTCAAAAATAGGTGTCGATAGGCATTTCAGATATAGGTGTCGATAGGCATTTCAGATATAGGTGTCGATAGGCATTTCAGATATAGGTGTCGATAGGCACTTCAGATATAGGTGTCGATAGGCATTTCAGATATAGGTGTCGATAGGCATTTCAGATATAGGTGTCGATAGGCATTTCAGATATAGGTGCCGTTAGGCATTTCAGATATAGTTGCCGATTGGCATTTTAAAAATAGGTGCCGATAGGCATTTCAGATATAGAAGCCGATAGGCATTTCAAATATAGGTGCCGATAGGCATTCCAGATATGGTTGCCGATAGGCATTTCAAATATAGGTGCTGATAGGCATTTCAGATGTAGTTTCCGATAGGCATTTCAAAAATAGGTGTCGATAGGCATTTCAGATATAGGTGTCGATAGGCATTTCAAATATAGGTGTCGATAGGCATTTCAGATATAGGTGTCGATAGGCATTTCAGATATAGGTGTCGATAGGCATTTCAGATATAGGTGTCGATAGGCATTTAAGTTATAGGTGTCGATAGGCATTTCAGATATAGGTGTCGATAGGCATTTCAGATATAGGTGCCGATGGGCATTTCAGATATAATGTCCGATTGGCATTTTAAAAATAGGTGCCGATAGGCATTTCAGATATAGAAGCCGATAGGCATTTCAAATATAGGTGCCGATAGGCATTCCAGATATGGTTGCCGATAGGCATTTCAAAAATAGGTGCTGATAGGCATTTCAGATGTAGTTTCCGATAGGCATTTCAAAAATAGGTGTCGATAGGCATTTCAGATATAGGTGTCGATAGGCATTTCAGATATAGGTGTCGATAGGCATTTCAGATATAGGTGTCGATAGGCATTTCAGATATAGGTGTCGATAGGCATTTCAGATATAGGTGTCGATAGGAATTTCAGATATAGGTGTCGATAGGCATTTCAGATATAGGTGTCGATAGGCATTTCAGATATAGGTGTCGATGAGCATTTCAGATATAGGTGCCGATAGGCATTTCAGATATAGTTGCCGATTGGCATTTTAAAAATAGGTGCCGATAGGCACTTCAGATATAGAAGCCGATAGGCATTTCAAATATAGGTGCCGATAGGCATTCCAGATATGGTTGCCGATAGGCATTTCAAATATAGGTGCTGATAGGCATTTCAGATGTAGTTTCCGATAGGCATTTCAAAAATAGGTGTCGATAGGCATTTCAGATATAGGTGTCGATAGGCATTTCAGATATAGGTGTCGATAGGCATTTCAGATATAGGTGTCGATAGGCATTTCAGATATAGGTGTCGATAGGCATTTCAGATATAGGTGTCGATAGGCATTTCAGATATAGGTGTCGATAGGCATTTCAGATATAGGTGTCGATAGGCATTTTAGATATAGGTGTCGATAGGCATTTCAGATATAGGTGTCGATAGGTATTTCAGATATAGGTGTCGATAGGCATTTCAGATATAGGTGTCGATAGGCATTTCAGATATAGGTGCCGATAGGCATTTCAGATATAGTTGCCGATTGGCATTTTAAAAATAGGTGCCGATAGGCTTTTCAGATATAGAAGCCGATAGGCATTTCAAATATAGGTGCCGATAGGCATTCCAGATATGGTTGCCGATAGGCATTTCAAATATAGGTGCTGATAGGCATTTCAGATATAGGTGTCGATAGGCCTTTCAGATATAGGTGTCGATAGGCATTTCAGATATAGGTGTCGATAGGCATTTCAGATATAGGTGCCGATAGGCATTTCAGATATAGTTGCCGATTGGCATTTTAAAAATAGGTGCCGATAGGCATTTCAGATATAGAAGCCGATAGGCATTTCAAATATAGGTGCCGATAGGCATTCCAGATATGGTTGCCGATAGGCATTTCAAATATAGGTGCTGATAGGCATTTCAGATGTAGTTTCCGATAGGCATTTCAAAAATAGGTGTCGATAGGCATTTCAGATATAGGTCTCGATAGGCATTTCAGATATAGGTGTCAATAGGCATTTCAGATATAGGTGTCGATAGGCATTTCAGATATAGGTGTCGATAGGCATTTCAGATATAGGTGTCGATAGGCATTTCAGATATAGGTGTCGATAGGCATTTCAGATATAGGTGTCGATAGGCATTTCAGATATAGGTGCCGATAGGCATTTCAGATATAGTTTCCTATTGGCATTTTAAAAATAGGTGCCGATATGCATTTCAGATATAGAAGCCGATAGGGATTTCAAATATAGGTGCCGATAGGCATTCCAGATATGGTTGCCGATAGGCATTTCAAATATAGGTGCTGATAGGCATTTCAGATGTAGTTTCCGATAGGCATTTCAAAAATAGGTGTCGATAGGCATTTCAGATATAGGTGTCGATAGGCATTTCAGATATAGGTGCCGATAGGCATTTCAGATATGGTTGCCGATTGGCACTTTAAAAATAGGTGCCGATAGGCATTTCAGATATAGAAGCCGATAGGCATTTCAAATATAGGTGCCGATAGGCATTCCAGATATGGTTGCCGATAGGCATTTCAAATATAGGTGCTGATAGGCATTTCAGATGTAGTTTCCGATAGGCATTTCAAAAATAGGTGTCGATAGGCATTTCAGATATAGGTGTCGATAGGCATTTCAGATATAGGTGTCGATAGGCATTTCAGATATAGGTGTCGATAGGCACTTCAGATATAGGTGTCGATAGGCATTTCAGATATAGGTGTCGATAGGCATTTCAGATATAGGTGTCGATAGGCATTTCAGATATAGGTGCCGTTAGGCATTTCAGATATAGTTGCCGATTGGCATTTTAAAAATAGGTGCCGATAGGCATTTCAGATATAGAAGCCGATAGGCATTTCAAATATAGGTGCCGATAGGCATTCCAGATATGGTTGCCGATAGGCATTTCAAATATAGGTGCTGATAGGCATTTCAGATGTAGTTTCCGATAGGCATTTCAAAAATAGGTGTCGATAGGCATTTCAGATATAGGTGTCGATAGGCATTTCAAATATAGGTGTCGATAGGCATTTCAGATATAGGTGTCGATAGGCATTTCAGATATAGGTGTCGATAGGCATTTCAGATATAGGTGTCGATAGGCATTTCAGATATAGGTGTCGATAGGCATTTCAGATATAGGTGTCGATAGGCATTTCAGATATAGGTGCCGATGGGCATTTCAGATATAATGTCCGATTGGCATTTTAAAAATAGGTGCCGATAGGCATTTCAGATATAGAAGCCGATAGGCATTTCAAATATAGGTGCCGATAGGCATTCCAGATATGGTTGCCGATAGGCATTTCAAAAATAGGTGCTGATAGGCATTTCAGATGTAGTTTCCGATAGGCATTTCAAAAATAGGTGTCGATAGGCATTTCAGATATAGGTGTCGATAGGCATTTCAGATATAGGTGTCGATAGGCATTTCAGATATAGGTGTCGATAGGCATTTCAGATATAGGTGTCGATAGGCATTTCAGATATAGGTGTCGATAGGAATTTCAGATATAGGTGTCGATAGGCATTTCAGATATAGGTGTCGATAGGCATTTCAGATATAGGTGTCGATGAGCATTTCAGATATAGGTGCCGATAGGCATTTCAGATATAGTTGCCGATTGGCATTTTAAAAATAGGTGCCGATAGGCACTTCAGATATAGAAGCCGATAGGCATTTCAAATATAGGTGCCGATAGGCATTCCAGATATGGTTGCCGATAGGCATTTCAAATATAGGTGCTGATAGGCATTTCAGATGTAGTTTCCGATAGGCATTTCAAAAATAGGTGTCGATAGGCATTTCAGATATAGGTGTCGATAGGCATTTCAGATATAGGTGTCGATAGGCATTTCAGATATAGGTGTCGATAGGCATTTCAGATATAGGTGTCGATAGGCATTTCAGATATAGGTGTCGATAGGCATTTCAGATATAGGTGTCGATAGGCATTTCAGATATAGGTGTCGATAGGCATTTTAGATATAGGTGTCGATAGGCATTTCAGATATAGGTGTCGATAGGCATTTCAGATATAGGTGTCGATAGGCATTTCAGATATAGGTGTCGATAGGCATTTCAGATATAGGTGCCGATAGGCATTTCAGATATAGTTGCCGATTGGCATTTTAAAAATAGGTGCCGATAGGCTTTTCAGATATAGAAGCCGATAGGCATTTCAAATATAGGTGCCGATAGGCATTCCAGATATGGTTGCCGATAGGCATTTCAAATATAGGTGCTGATAGGCATTTCAGATATAGGTGTCGATAGGCCTTTCAGATATAGGTGTCGATAGGCATTTCAGATATAGGTGTCGATAGGCATTTCAGATATAGGTGCCGATAGGCATTTCAGATATAGTTGCCGATTGGCATTTTAAAAATAGGTGCCGATAGGCATTTCAGATATAGAAGCCGATAGGCATTTCAAATATAGGTGCCGATAGGCATTCCAGATATGGTTGCCGATAGGCATTTCAAATATAGGTGCTGATAGGCATTTCAGATGTAGTTTCCGATAGGCATTTCAAAAATAGGTGTCGATAGGCATTTCAGATATAGGTGTCGATAGGCATTTCAGATATAGGTGTCAATAGGCATTTCAGATATAGGTGTCGATAGGCAATTCAGATATAGGTGTCGATAGGCATTTCAGATATAGGTGTCGATAGGCATTTCAGATATAGGTGTCGATAGGCATTTCAGATATAGGTGTCGATAGGCATTTCAGATATAGGTGCCGATAGGCATTTCAGATATAGTTGCCGATTGGCATTTTAAAAATAGGTGCCGATAGGCATTTCAGATATAGAAGCCGATAGGCATTTCAAATATAGGTGCCGATAGGCATTCCAGATATGGTTGCCGATAGGCATTTCAAATATAGGTGCTGATAGGCATTTCAGATGTAGTTTCCGATAGGCATTTCAAAAATAGGTGTCGATAGGCATTTCAGATATAGGTGTCGATAGGCATTTCAGATATAGGTGTCGATAGGCATTTCTGATATAGGTGTCGATAGGCATTTCAGATATAGGTGTCGATAGGCATTTCAGATATAGGTGTCGATAGGCATTTCAGATATAGGTGTCGATAGGCATTTCAGATATAGGTGTCGATAGGCATTTCAGATATAGGTGTCGATAGGCATTTCAGATATAGGTGCCGATAGGCATTTCAGATATAGTTGCCGATTGGCATTTTAAAAATAGGTGCCGATAGGCATTTCAGATATAGAAGCTGATAGGCATTTCAAATATAGGTGCCGATAGGCATTCCAGATACGGTTGCCGATAGGCATTTCAAATATAGGTGCTGATAGGCATTTCAGATGTAGTTTCCGATAGGCATTTCAAAAATAGGTGTCGATAGGCATTTCAGATATAGGTGTCGATAGGCATTTCAGATATAGGTGTCGATAGGCATTTCAGATATAGGTGTCGATAGGCATTTCAGATATAGGTGTCGATAGGCATTTCAGATATAGGTGTCGATAAGCATTTCAGATATAGGTGTCGATAGGCATTTCAGATATAGGTGTCGATAGGCATTTCAGATATAGGTGCCGAAAGGCATTTCAGATATAGTTGCCGATTGGCATTTTAAAAATAGGTGCCGATAGGCATTTCAGATATAGAAGCCGATAGGCATTTCAAATATAGGTGCCGATAGGCATTCCAGATATGGTTGCCGATAGGCATTTCAAATATAGGTGCTGATAGGCATTTCAGATGTAGTTTCCGATAGGCATTTCAAAAATAGATGTCGATAGGCATTTCAGATATAGGTGTCGATAGGCATTTCAGATATAGGTGTCGATAGGCATTTCAGATATAGGTGTCGATAGGCATTTCAGATATAGGTGTCGATAGGCATTTCAGATATAGGTGTCGATAGGCATTTCAGATATAGGTGTCGATAGGCATTTCAGATATAGGTGCCGATAGGCATTTCAGATATAGTTGCCGATTGGCATTTTAAAAATAGGTGCCGATAGGCATTTCAGATATAGAAGCCGATAGGCATTTCAAATATAGGTGCCGATAGGCATTCCAGATATGGTTGCCGATAGGCATTTCGAATATAGGTGCTGATAGGCATTTCAGATGTAGTTTCCGATAGGCATTTCAAAAATAGGTGTCGATAGGCATTTCAGATATAGGTGTCGATAGGCATTTCAGATATAGGTGTCGATAGGCATTTCAGATATAGGTGTCGATAGGCATTTCAGATATAGGTGTCGATAGGCATTTCAGATATAGGTGTCGATAGGCATTTCAGATTAAGATGTCGATAGGCATTTCAGATATAGGTGTCGATAGGCATTTCAGATATAGGTGTCGATAGGCATTTCAGATATAGGTGCCGATAGGCATTTCAGATATAGTTGCCGATTGGCATTTTAAAAATAGGTGCCGATAGGCATTTCAGATATAGAAGCCGATAGGCATTTCAAATATAGGTGCCGATAGGCATTCCAGATATGGTTGCCGATAGGCATTTCAAATATAGGTGCTGATAGGCATTTCAGATGTAGTTTCCGATAGGCATTTCAAAAATAGGTGTCGATAGGCATTTCAGATATAGGTGTCGATAGGCATTTCAGATATAGGTGTCGATAGGCATTTCAGATATAGGTGTCGATAGGCATTTCAGATTAAGGTGTCGATAGGCATTTCAGATATAGGTGTCGATAGGCATTTCAGATATAGGTGTCGATAGGCATTTCAGCTATAGGTGCCGATAGGCATTTCAGATATAGTTGCCGATTGGCATTTTAAAAATAGGTGCCGATAGGCATTTCAGATATAGAAGCCGATAGGCATTTCAAATATAGGTGCCGATAGGCATTCCAGAAATGGTTTCCGATAGGCATTTCAAATATAGGTGCTGATAGGCATTTCAGATGTAGTTTCCGATAGGCATTTCAAAAATAGGTGTCGATAGGCATTTCAGATATAGGTGTCGATAGGCATTTCAGATATAGGTGTCGATAGGCATTTCAGATATAGGTGTCGATAGGCATTTCAGATATAGGTGTCGATAGGCATTTCAGATATAGGTGTCGATAGGAATTTCAGATATAGGTGTCGATAGGCATTTCAGATATAGGTGTCGATAGGCATTTCAGATATAGGTGCCGATAGGCATTTCAGATATAGTTGCCGATTGGCATTTTAAAAATAGGTGCCGATAGGCATTTCAGATATAGAAGCCGATAGGCATTTCAAATATAGGTGCCGATAGGCATTTCAAATATAGGTGCCGATAGGCATTCCAGATATGGTTGCCGATAGGCATTTCAAATATAGGTGCTGATGGGCATTTCAGATGTAGTTTCCGATAGGCATTTCAAAAATAGGTGTCGATAGGCATTTCAGATATAGGTGTCGATAGGCATTTCAGATATAGGTGTCGATAGGCATTTCAGATATAGGTGTCGATAGGCATTTCAGATATAAGTGTCGATAGGCATTTCAGATATAGGTGTCGATAGGCATTTCAGATATAGGTGTCGATAGGCATTTCAGATATAGGTGTCGATAGGCATTTCAGATATAGGTGCCGATAGGCATTTCAGATATAGTTGCCGATTGGCATTTTAAAAATAGGTGCCGATAGGCATTTCAGATATAGAAGCCGATAGGCATTTCAAATATAGGTGCCGATAGGCATTCCAGATATGGTTGCCGATAGGCATTTCAAATATAGGTGCTGATAGGCATTTCAGATGTAGTTTCCGATAGGCATTTCAAAAATAGGTGTCGATAGGCATTTTAGATATAGGTGTCGATATGCATTTCAGATATAGGTGTCGATAGGCATTTCAGAAATAGGTGTCGATAGGCATTTCAGATATAGGTGTCGATAGGCATTTCAGATATAGGTGTCGATAGGCATTTCAGATATAGGTGTCGATAGGCATTTCAGATATAGGTGTCGATAGGCATTTCAGATATAGGTGCCGATAGGCATTTCAGATATAGTTGCCGATTGGCATTTTAAAAATAGGTGCCGATAGGCATTTCAGATATAAAAGCCGATAGGCATTTCAAATATAGGTGCCGATAGGCATTCCAGATATGTTTGCCGATAGGCATTTCAAATATAGGTGCTGATAGGCATTTCAGATGTAGTTTCCGATAGGCATTTCAAAAATAGGTATCGATAGGCATTTCAGATATAGGTGTCGATAGGCATTTCAGATATAGGTGTCGATAGGCATTTCAGATATAGGTGTCGATAGGCATTTCAGATATAGGTGTCGATAGGCATTTCAGATATAGGTGTCGATAGGCATTTCAGATATAGGTGTCGATAGGCATTTCAGATATAGGTGCCGATAGGCATTTCAGATATAGTTGCCGATTGGCATTTTAAAAATAGGTGCCGATAGGCATTTCAGATATAGAAGCCGATAGGCATTTCAAATATAGGTGCCGATAGGCATTCCAGATATGGTTGCCGATAGGCATTTCAAATATAGGTGCTGATAGGCATTTCAGATGTAGTTTCCGATAGGCATTTCAAAAATAGGTGTCGATAGGCATTTCAGATATAGGTGTCGATAGGCATTTCAGATATAGGTGTCGATAGGCATTTCAGATATAGGTGTCGATAGGCATTTCAGATATAGGTGTCGATAGGCATTTCAGATATAGGTGTCGATAGGCATTTCAGATATAAGTATCGATAGGCATTTCAGATATAGGTGCCGATAGGCATTTCAGATATAGTTGCCGATTGGCATTTTAAAAATAGGTGCCGATAGGCATTTCAGATATAGAAGCCGATAGGCATTTCAAATATAGGTGCCGATAGGCATTCCAGATATGGTTGCCGATAGGCATTTCGAATATAGGTGCTGATAGGCATTTCAGATGTAGTTTCCGATAGGCATTTCAAAAATAGGTGTCGATAGGCATTTCAGATATAGGTGTCGATAGGCATTTCAGATATAGGTGTCGATAGGCATTTCAGATATAGGTGTCGATAGGCATTTCAGATATAGGTGTCGATAGGCATTTCAGATATAGGTGTCGATAGGCATTTCAGATATAGGTGTCGATAGGCATTTCAGATATAGGTGTCGATAGGCATTTCAGATATAGGTGTCGATAGGCATTTCAGATATAGGTGCCGATAGGCATTTCAGATATAGTTGCCGATTGGCATTTTAAAAAATAGGTGCCGATAGGCATTTCAGATATAGAAGCCGATAGGCATTTCAAATATAGGTGCCGATAGGCATTCCAGATATGGTTGCCGATAGGCATTTCAAATATAGGTGCTGATAGGCATTTCAGATGTAGTTTCCGATAGGCATTTCAAAAATAGGTGTCGATGGGCATTTCAGATATAGGTTTTGATAGGCATTTCAGATATAGGTGTCGATAGGCATTTCAGATATAGGTGTCGATAGGCATTTCAGATATAGGTGTCGATAGGCATTTCAGATATAGGTGTCGATAGGCATTTCAGATATAGGTGTCGATAGGCATTTCAGATATAAGTGCCGATAGGCATTTCAGATATAGTTGCCGATTGGCATTTTAAAAATAGGTGCCGATAGGCATTTCAGATATAGAAGCCGATAGGCATTTCAAATATAGGTGCCGATAGGCATTCCAGATATGGTTGCCGATAGGCATTTCAAATATAGGTGCTGATAGGCATTTCAGATGTAGTTTTCGATAGGCATTTCAAAAATAGGTGTCGATAGGCATTTCAGATATAGGTGTCGATAGGCATTTCAGATATAGGTGTCGATAGGCATTTCAGATATAGGTGTCGATAGGCATTTCATATATAGGTGTCGATAGGCATTTCAGATATAGGTGTCGATAGGAATTTCAGATATAGGTGTCGATAGGCATTTCAGATATAGGTGTCGATAGGCATTTCAGATATAGGTGCCGATAGGCATTTCAGATATAGTTGCCGATTGGCATTTTAAAAATAGGTGCCGATAGGCATTTTAGATATAGAAGCCGATAGGCATTTCAAATATAGGTGCCGATAGGCATTCCAGATATGGTTGCCGATAGGCATTTCAAATATAGGTGCTGATAGGCATTTCAGATGTAGTTTCCGATAGGCATTTCAAAAATAGGTGTCGATAGGCATTTCAGATATAGGTGTCGATAGGCATTTCCGATATAGGTGTCGAAAGGCATTTCAGATATAGGTGTCGATAGGCATTTCATATATAGTTGTCGCTAGGCATTTCAGATATAGGTGTCGATAGGCATTTCAGATATAGGTGTCGATAGGCATTTCAGATATAGGTGTCGATAGTCATTTCAGATATAGGTGCCGTTCGGCATTTCAGATATAGTTGCCGATTGGCATTTTAAAAATAGGTGCCGATAGGCATTTCAGATATAGAAGCCGATAGGCATTTCAAATATAGGTGCCGATAGGCATTCCAGATATGGTTGCCGATAGGCATTTCAAATATAGGTGCTGATAGGCATTTCAGATGTAGTTTCCGATAGGCATTTCAAAAATAGGTGTCGATAGGCATTTCAGATATAGGTGTCGATAGGCATTTCAGATATAGGTGTCGATAGGCATTTCAGATATAGGTGTCGATAGGCATTTCATATATAGGTGTCGATAGGCATTTCAGATATAGGTGTCGATAGGCATTTCAGATATAGGTGTCGATAGGCATTTCAGATATAGGTGTCGATAGGCATTTCAGATATAGGTGTCGATAGGCATTTCAGATATGGGTGCCGATAGGCATTTCAGATATAGTTGCCGATTGGCATTTTAAAAATAGGTGCCGATAGGCATTTCAGATATAGAAGCCGATAGGCATTTCAAATATAGGTGCCGATAGGCATTCCAGATATGGTTGCCGATAGGCAACTCAAATATAGGTGCTGATAGGCATTTCAGATGTAGTTTCCGATAGGCATTTCAAAAATAGGTGTCGATAGGCATTTCAGATATAGGTGTCGATAGGCATTTCAGATATAGGTGTCGATAGGCATTTCAGAAATAGGTGTCGATAGGCATTTCAGATATAGGTGTCGATAGGCATTTCAGATATAGGTGTCGATAGGCATTTCAGATATAGGTGTCGATAGGCATTTCAGATATAGGTGTCGATAGGCATTTCAGATATAAGTGTCGATAGGCATTTCAGATATAGGTGTCGATAGGCATTTCAGATATAGGTGTCGATAGGCATTTCAGATATAGGTGTCGATAGGCATTTCAGATATAGGTGCCGATAGGCATTTCAGATATAGTTGCCTATTGGCATTTTAAAAATAGGGGCCGATAGGCATTTCAGATATAGAAGCCGATAGGCATTTCAAATATAGGTGCCGATAGGCATTCCAGATATGGTTGCCGATAGGCATTTCAAATATAGGTGCTGATAGGCATTTCAGATGTAGTTTCCGATAGGCATTTCAAAAATAGGTGTCGATAGGCATTTCAGATATAGGTGTCGATAGGCATTTCAGATATAGGTGTCGATAGGCATTTCAGATATAGGAGTCGATAGGCATTTTAGATATAGGTGTCGATAGGCTTTTCAGATATAGGTGTCGATAGGCATTTCAGATATAGGTGTCGATAGGCATTTCAGATATAGGTGTCGATAGGCATTTCAGATATAAGTGTCGATAGGCATTTCAGATATAGGTGTCGATAGGCATTTCAGATATAGGTGTCGATAGGCATTTCAGATATAGGTGCCGATAGGCATTTCAGATATAGTTGCCGATTGGCATTTTAAAAATAGGTGCCGATAGGCATTTCAGATATAGAAGCCGATAGGCATTTCAAATATAGGTGCCGATAGGCATTCCAGATATGGTTGCCGATAGGCATTTCAAATATAGGTGCTGATAGGCATTTCAGATGTAGTTTCCGATAGGCATTTCAAAAATAGGTGTCGATAGGCATTTCAGATATAGGTGTCGATAGGCATTTCAGATATAGGTGTCGATAGGCATTTCAGATATAGGTGTCGATAGGCATTTCAGATATAGGTGTCGATAGGCATTTCAGATATAGGTGTCGATAGGCATTTCAGATATAGGTGTCGATAGGCATTTCAGATATAGGTGTCGATAGGCATTTCAAATATAGGTGCCGATAGGCATTTCAGATATAGTTGCCGATTGGCATTTTAAAAATAGGTGCCGATAGGCATTTCAGATATAGGTGCCGATAGGCATTCCAGATATGGTTGCCGATAGGCATTTCAAATATAGGTGCTGATAGGCATTTCAGATGTAGTTTCCGATAGGCATTTCAAAAATAGGTGTCGATAGGCATTATAGATATAGGTGTCGATAGGCATTTCAGATATAGGTGTCGATAGGCATTTCAGATATAGGTGTCGATAGGCATTTCAGATATAGGTGTCGATAGGCATTTCAGATATAGGTGTCGATAGGCATTTCAGATATAGTTGTCGATAGGCATTTCAGATATAGGTGCCGATAGGCATTTCAGATATAGTTGCCGATTGGCATTTTAGAAATAGGTGCCGATAGGCATTTCAGATATAGAAGCCGATAGGCATTTCAAATATAGGTGCCGATAGGCATTCCAGATATGGTTGCCGATAGGCATTTCAAATATAGGTGCTGATAGGCATTTCAGATGTAGTTTCCGATAGGCATTTCAAAAATAGGTGTCGATAGGCATTTCAGATATAGGTGTCGATAGGCATTTCAGATATAGGTGTCGATAGGCATTTCAGATATAGGTGTCATTAAGCATTTCAGATATAGGTGTCGATAGGCATTTCAGATATAGGTGTCGATAGGCATTTCAGATATAGGTGCCGATAGGCATTTCAGATATAGTTGCCGATTGGCATTTTAAAAATAGGTGCCAATAGGCATTTCAGATATAGAAGCCGATAGGCATTTCAAATATAGGTGCCGATAGGCATTCCAGATATGGTTGCCGATAGGCATTTCAAATATAGGTGCTGATAGGCATTTCAGATGTAGTTTCCGATAGGCATTTCAAAAATAGGTGTCGATAGGCATTTCAGATATAGGTGTCGATAGGCATTTCAGATATAGAAGCCGATAGGCATTTCAAATATAGGTGCCGATAGGCATTCCAGATATGGTTGCCGATAGGCGTTTCGAATATAGGTGCTGATAGGCATTTCAGATGTAGTTTCCGATAGGCATTTCAAAAATAGGTGTCGATAGGCATTTCAGATATAGGTGTCGATAGGCATTTCAGATATAGGTGTCGATAGGCATTTCAGATATAGGTGTCGATAGGCATTTCAGATATAGGTGTCGATAGGCATTTCAGATATAGGTGCCGATAGGCATTTCAGATATAGTTGCCGATTAGCATTTTAAAAATAGGTGCCGATAGGCATTTCAGATATAGAAGCCGATAGGCATTTCAAATATAGGTGCCGATAGGCATTCCAGATATGGTTGCCGATAGGCATTTCAAATATAGGTGCTGATAGGCATTTCAGATGTAGTTTCCGATAGGCATTTCAAAAATAGGTGTCGATAGGCATTTCAGATATAGGTGTCGATAGGCATTTCCGATATAGGTGTCGATAGGCATTTCAGATATAGGTGTCGATAGGCATTTCAGATATAGGTGTCGATAGGCATTTCAGATATAGGTGTCGATAGGCATTTCAGATATAGGTGTCGATAGGCATTTTAGATATAGGTGTCGATAGGCATTTCAGATATAGGTGTCGATAGGCATTTCAGATATAGGTGTCGCTAGGCATTTCAGATATAGGTGTCGATAGGCATTTCAGATATAGGTGTCGATAGGCATTTCAGATATAGGTGTCGATAGTCATTTCAGATATAGGTGCCGTTCGGCATTTCAGATATAGTTGCCGATTGGCATTTTAAAAATAGGTGCCGATAGGCATTTCAGATATAGAAGCCGATAGGCATTTCAAATATAGGTGCCGATAGGCATTCCAGATATGGTTGCCGATAGGCATTTCAAATATAGGTGCTGATAGGCATTTCAGATGTATTTTCCGATAGGCATTTCAAAAATAGGTGTCGATAGGCATTTCAGATATAGGTGTCGATAGGCATTTCAGATATAGGTGTCGATAGGCATTTCAGATATAGGTGTCGATAGGCATTTCATATATAGGTGTCGATAGGCATTTCAGATATAGTTGTCGATAGGCATTTCAGATATAGGTGTCGATAGGCATTTCAGATATAGGTGTCGATAGGCATTTCAGATATAGGTGTCGATAGGCATTTCAGATATAGGTGCCGATAGGCATTTCAGATATAGTTGCCGATTGGCATTTTAAAAATAGGTGCCGATAGGCATTTCAGATATAGAAGCCGATAGGCATTTCAAATATAGGTGCCGATAGGCATTCCAAATATGGTTGCCGATAGGCATTTCAAATATAGGTGCTGATAGGCATTTCAGATGTAGTTTCCGATAGGCATTTCAAAAATAGGTGTCGATAGGCATTTCAGATATAGGTGTCGATAGGCATTTCAGATATAGGTGTCGATAGGCATTTCAGATATAGGTGTCGATAGGCATTTCAGATATAGGTGTCGATAGGCATTTCAGATATAGGTGTCGATAGGAATTTCAGATATAGGTGTCGATAGGCATTTCAGATATAGGTGTCGATAGGCATTTCAGATATAGGTGTCGATGAGCATTTCAGATATAGGTGCCGATAGGCATTTCAGATATAGTTGCCGATTGGCATTTTAAAAATAGGTGCCGATAGGCACTTCAGATATATGAAGCCGATAGGCATTTCAAATATAGGTGCCGATAGGCATTCCAGATATGGTTGCCGATAGGCATTTCAAATATAGGTGCTGATAGGCATTTCAGATGTAGTTTCCGATAGGCATTTCAAAAATAGGTGTCGATAGGCATTTCAGATATAGGTGTCGATAGGCATTTCAGATATAGGTGTCGATAGGCATTTCAGATATAGGTGTCGATAGGCATTTCAGATATAGGTGTCGATAGGCATTTCAGATATAGGTGTCGATAGGCATTTCAGATATAGGTGTCGATAGGCATTTCAGATATAGGTGTCGATGGGCATTTTAGATATAGGTGTCGATAGGCATTTCAGATATAGGTGTCGATAGGCATTTCAGATATAGGTGTCGATAGGCATTTCAGATATAGGTGTCGATAGGCATTTCAGATATAGGTGCCGATAGGCATTTCAGATATAGTTGCCGATTGGCATTTTAAAAATAGGTGCCGATAGGCTTTTCAGATATAGAAGCCGATAGGCATTTCAAATATAGGTGCCGATAGGCATTCCAGATATGGTTGCCGATAGGCATTTCAAATATAGGTGCTGATAGGCATTTCAGATATAGGTGTCGATAGGCCTTTCAGATATAGGTGTCGATAGGCATTTCAGATATAGGTGTCGATAGGCATTTCAGATATAGGTGCCGATAGGCATTTAAGATATAGTTGCCGATTGGCATTTTAAAAATAGGTGCCGATAGGCATTTCAGATATAGAAGCCGATAGGCATTTCAAATATAGGTGCCGATAGGCATTCCAGATATGGTTGCCGATAGGCATTTCAAATATAGGTGCTGATAGGCATTTCAGATGTAGTTTCCGATAGGCATTTCAAAAATAGGTGTCGATAGGCATTTCAGATATAGGTGTCGATAGGCATTTCAGATATAGGTGTCAATAGGCATTTCAGATATAGGTGTCGATAGGCATTTCAGATATAGGTGTCGATAGGCATTTCAGATATAGGTGCCGATAGGCATTTCAGATATAGTTGCCGATTGGCATTTTAAAAATAGGTGCCGATAGGCATTTCAGATATAGAAGCCGATAGGCATTTCAAATATAGGTGCCGATAGGCATTCCAGATATGGTTGCCGATAGGCATTTCAAATATAGGTGCTGATAGGCATTTCAGATGTAGTTTCCGATAGGCATTTCAAAAATAGGTGTCGATAGGCATTTCAGATATAGGTGTCGATAGGCATTTCAGATATAGGTGTCGATAGGCATTTCTGATATAGGTGTCGATAGGCATTTCAGATATAGGTGTCGATAGGCATTTCAGATATAGGTGTCGATAGGCATTTCAGATATAGGTGTCGATAGGCATTTCAGATATAGGTGTCGATAGGCATTTCAGATATAGGTGTCGATAGGCATTTCAGATATAGGTGCCGATAGGCATTTCAGATATAGTTGCCGATTGGCATTTTAAAAATAGGTGCCGATAGGCATTTCAGATATAGAAGCTGATAGGCATTTCAAATATAGGTGCCGATAGGCATTCCAGATACGGTTGCCGATAGGCATTTCAAATATAGGTGCTAATAGGCATTTCAGATGTAGTTTCCGATAGGCATTTCAAAAATAGGTGTCGATAGGCATTTCAGATATAGGTGTCGATAGGCATTTCAGATATAGGTGTCGATAGGCATTTCAGATATAGGTGTCGATAGGCATTTCAGATATAGGTGTCGATAGGCATTTCAGATATAGGTGTCGATAGGCATTTCAGATATAGGTGCCGATAGGCATTTCAGATATAGTTGCCGATTGGCATTTTAAAAATAGGTGCCGATAGGCATTTCAGATATAGAAGCCGATAGGCATTTCAAATATAGGTGCCGATAGGCATTCCAGATATGGTTGCCGATAGGCATTTCGAATATAGGTGCTGATAGGCATTTCAGATGTAGTTTCCGATAGGCATTTCAAAAATAGGTGTCGATAGGCATTTCAGATATAGGTGTCGATAGGCATTTCAGATATAGGTGTCGATAGGCATTTCAGATATAGGTGTCGATAGGCATTTCAGATATAGGTGTCGATAGGCATTTCAGATATAGGTGTCGATAGGCATTTCAGATATAGGTGTCGATAGGCATTTCAGATATAGGTGTCGATAGGCATTTCAGATATAGGTGTCGATAGGCATTTCAGATTAAGGTGTCGATAGGCATTTCAGATATAGGTGTCGATAGGCATTTCAGATATAGGTGTCGATAGGCATTTCAGATATAGGTGCCGATAGGCATTTCAGATATAGTTGCCGATTGGCATTTTAAAAATAGGTGCCGATAGGCATTTCAGATATAGAAGCCGATAGGCATTTCAAATATAGGTGCCGATAGGCATTCCAGATATGGTTGCCGATAGGCATTTCAAATATAGGTGCTGATAGGCATTTCAGATGTAGTTTCCGATAGGCATTTCAAAAATAGGTGTCGATAGGCATTTCAGATATAGGTGTCGATAGGCATTTCAGATATAGGTGTCGATAGGCATTTCAGATATAGGTGTCGATAGGCATTTCAGATTAAGGTGTCGATAGGCATTTCAGATATAGGTGTCGATAGGCATTTCAGATATAGGTGTCGATAGGCATTTCAGCTATAGGTGCCGATAGGCATTTCAGATATAGTTGCCGATTGGCATTTTAAAAATAGGTGCCGATAGGCATTTCAGATATAGAAGCCGATAGGCATTTCAAATATAGGTGCATATAGGCATTCCAGAAATGGTTTCCGATAGGCATTTCAAATATAGGTGCTGATAGGCATTTCAGATGTAGTTTCCGATAGGCATTTCAAAAATAGGTGTCGATAGGCATTTCAGATATAGGTGTCGATAGGCATTTCAGATATAGGTGTCGATAGGCATTTCAGATATAGGTGTCGATAGGCATTTCAGATATAGGTGTCGATAGGCATTTCAGATATAGGTGTCGATAGGAATTTCAGATATAGGTGTCGATAGGCATTTCAGATATAGGTGTCGATAGGCATTTCAGATATAGGTGCCGATAGGCATTTCAGATATAGTTGCCGATTGGCATTTTAAAAATAGGTGCCGATAGGCATTTCAGATATAGAAGCCGATAGGCATTTCAAATATAGGTGCCGATAGGCATTTCAAATATAGGTGCCGATAGGCATTCCAGATATGGTTGCCGATAGGCATTTCAAATATAGGTGCTGATGGGCATTTCAGATGTAGTTTCCGATAGGCATTTCAAAAATAGGTGTCGATAGGCATTTCAGATATAGGTTTCGATAGGCATTTCAGATATAGGTGTCGATAGGCATTTCATATATAGGTGTCGATAGGCATTTCAGATATAGGTGTCGATAGGCATTTCAGGTATAGGTGTCGATAGGCATTTCAGATATAGGTGTCGATAGGCATTTCAGATATAGGTGTCGATAGGCATTTCAGATATAGGTGCCGATAGGCATTTCAGATATAGTTGCCGATTGGCATTTTAAAAATAGGTGCCGATAGGCATTTCAGATATAGAAGCCGATAGGCATTTCAAATATAGGTGCCGATAGGCATTCCAGATATGGTTGCCGATAGGCATTTCAAATATAGGTGCTGATAGGCATTTCAGATGTAGTTTCCGATAGGCATTTCAAAAATAGGTGTCGATAGGCATTTCAGATATAGGTGTCGATAGGCATTTCAGATATAGGTGTCGATAGGCATTTCAGAAATAGGTGTCGATAGGCATTTCAGATATAGGTGTCGATAGGCATTTCAGATATAGGTGTCGATAGGCATTTCAGATATAGGTGTCGATAGGCATTTCAGATATAGGTGTCGATAGGCATTTCAGATATAGGTGCCGATAGGCATTTCAGATATAGTTGCCGATTGGCATTTTAAAAATAGGTGCCGATAGGCATTTCAGATATAAAAGCCGATAGGCATTTCAAATATAGGTGCCGATAGGCATTCCAGATATGTTTGCCGATAGGCATTTCAAATATAGGTGCTGATAGGCATTTCAGATGTAGTTTCCGATAGGCATTTCAAAAATAGGTATCGATAGGCATTTCAGATATAGGTGTCGATAGGCATTTCAGATATAGGTGTCGATAGGCATTTCAGATATAGGTGTCGATAGGCATTTCAGATATAGGTGTCGATAGGCATTTCAGATATAGGTGTCGATAGGCATTTCAGATATAGGTGTCGATAGGCATTTCAGATATAGGTGCCGATAGGCATTTCAGATATAGTTGCCGATTGGCATTTTAAAAATAGGTGCCGATAGGCATTTCAGATATAGAAGCCGATAGGCATTTCAAATATAGGTGCCGATAGGCATTCCAGATATGGTTGCCGATAGGCATTTCGAATATAGGTGCTGATAGGCATTTCAGATGTAGTTTCCGATAGGCATTTCAAAAATAGGTGTCGATAGGCATTTCAGATATAGGTGTCGATAGGCATTTCAGATATAGGTGTCGATAGGCATTTCAGATATAGGTGTCGATAGGCATTTCAGATATAGGTGTCGATAGGCATTTCAGATATAGGTGTCGATAGGCATTTCAGATATAGGTGTCGATAGGCATTTCAGATATAGGTGTCGATAGGCATTTCAGATATAGGTGTCGATAGGCATTTCAGATATAGGTGCCGATAGGCATTTCAGATATAGTTGCCGATTGGCATTTTAAAAAATAGGTGCCGATAGGCATTTCAGATATAGAAGCCGATAGGCATTTCAAATATAGGTGCCGATAGGCATTCCAGATATGGTTGCCGATAGGCATTTCAAATATAGGTGCTGATAGGCATTTCAGATGTAGTTTCCGATAGGCATTTCAAAAATAGGTGTCGATGGGCATTTCAGATATAGGTTTTGATAGGCATTTCAGATATAGGTGTCGATAGGCATTTCAGATATAGGTGTCGATAGGCATTTCAGATATAGGTGTCGATAGGCATTTCAGATATAGGTGTCGATAGGCATTTCAGATATAGGTGTCGATAGGCATTTCAGATATAAGTGCCGATAGGCATTTCAGATATAGTTGCCGATTGGCATTTTAAAAATAGGTGCCGATAGGCATTTCAGATATAGAAGCCGATAGGCATTTCAAATATAGGTGCCGATAGGCATTCCAGATATGGTTGCCGATAGGCATTTCAAATATAGGTGCTGATAGGCATTTCAGATGTAGTTTCCGATAGGCATTTCAAAAATAGGTGTCGATAGGCATTTCAGATATAGGTGTCGATAGGCATTTCAGATATAGGTGTCGATAGGCATTTCAGATATAGGTGTCGATAGGCATTTCATATATAGGTGTCGATAGGCATTTCAGATATAGGTGTCGATAGGAATTTCAGATATAGGTGTCGATAGGCATTTCAGATATAGGTGTCGATAGGCATTTCAGATATAGGTGCCGATAGGCATTTCAGATATAGTTGCCGATTGGCATTTTAAAAATAGGTGCCGATAGGCATTTTAGATATAGAAGCCGATAGGCATTTCAAATATAGGTGCCGATAGGCATTCCAGATATGGTTGCCGATAGGCATTTCAAATATAGGTGCTGATAGGCATTTCAGATGTAGTTTCCGATAGGCATTTCAAAAATAGGTGTCGATAGGCATTTCAGATATAGGTGTCGATAGGCATTTCCGATATAGGTGTCGAAAGGCATTTCAGATATAGGTGTCGATAGGCATTTCAGATATAGTTGTCGCTAGGCATTTCAGATATAGGTGTCGATAGGCATTTCAGATATAGGTGTCGATAGGCATTTCAGATATAGGTGCCGTTCGGCATTTCAGATATAGTTGCCGATTGGCATTTTAAAAATAGGTGCCGATAGGCATTTCAGATATAGAAGCCGATAGGCATTTCAAATATAGGTGCCGATAGGCATTCCAGATATGGTTGCCGATAGGCATTTCAAATATAGGTGCTGATAGGCATTTCAGATGTAGTTTCCGATAGGCATTTCAAAAATAGGTGTCGATAGGCATTTCAGATATAGGTGTCGATAGGCATTTCAGATATAGGTGTCGATAGGCATTTCAGATATAGGTGTCGATAGGCATTTCATATATAGGTGTCGATAGGCATTTCAGATATAGGTGTCGATAGGCATTTCAGATATAGGTGTCGATAGGCATTTCAGATATAGGTGTCGATAGGCATTTCAGATATAGGTGTCGATAGGCATTTCAGATATAGGTGCCGATAGGCATTTCAGATATAGTTGCCGATTGGCATTTTAAAAATAGGTGCCGATAGGCATTTCAGATATAGAAGCCGATAGGCATTTCAAATATAGGTGCCGATAGGCATTCCAGATATGGTTGCCGATAGGCATTTCAAATATAGGTGCTGATAGGCATTTCAGATGTAGTTTCCGATAGGCATTTCAAAAATAGGTGTCGATAGGCATTTCAGATATAGGTGTCGATAGGCATTTCAGATATAGGTGTCGATAGGCATTTCAGAAATAGGTGTCGATAGGCATTTCAGATATAGGTGTCGATAGGCATTTCAGATATAGGTGTCGATAGGCATTTCAGATATAGGTGTCGATAGGCATTTCAGATATAGGTGTCGATAGGCATTTCAGATATAAGTGTCGATAGGCATTTCAGATATAGGTGTCGATAGGCATTTCAGATATAGGTGTCGATAGGCATTTCAGATATAGGTGTCGATAGGCATTTCAGATATAGGTGCCGATAGGCATTTCAGATATAGTTGCCTATTGGCATTTTAAAAATAGGGGCCGATAGGCATTTCAGATATAGAAGCCGATAGGCATTTCAAATATAGGTGCCGATAGGCATTCCAGATATGGTTGCCGATAGGCATTTCAAATATAGGTGCTGATAGGCATTTCAGATGTAGTTTCCGATAGGCATTTCAAAAATAGGTGTCGATAGGCATTTCAGATATAGGTGTCGATAGGCATTTCAGATATAGGTGTCGATAGGCATTTCAGATATAGGTGTCGATAGGCATTTTAGATATAGGTGTCGATAGGCTTTTCAGATATAGGTGTCGATAGGCATTTCAGATATAGGTGTCGATAGGCATTTCAGATATAGGTGTCGATAGGCATTTCAGATATAAGTGTCGATAGGCATTTCAGATATAGGTGTCGATAGGCATTTCAGATATAGGTGTCGATAGGCATTTCAGATATAGGTGCCGATAGGCATTTCAGATATAGTTGCCGATTGGCATTTTAAAAATAGGTGCCGATAGGCATTTCAGATATAGAAGCCGATAGGCATTTCAAATATAGGTGCCGATAGGCATTCCAGATATGGTTGCCGATAGGCATTTCAAATATAGGTGCTGATAGGCATTTCAGATGTAGTTTCCGATAGGCATTTCAAAAATAGGTGTCGATAGGCATTTCAGATATAGGTGTCGATAGGCATTTCAGATATAGGTGTCGATAGGCATTTTAGATATAGGTGTCGATAGGCATTTCAGATATAGGTGTCGATAGGCATTTCTGATATAGGTGTCGATAGGCATTTCAGATATAGGTGTCGATAGGCATTTCAGATATAGGTGTCGATAGGCATTTCAGATATAGGTGCCGATAGGCATTTCAGATATAGTTGCCGATTGGCATTTTAAAAATAGGTGCCGATAGGCATTTCAGATATAGGTGCCGATAGGCATTCCAGATATGGTTGCCGATAGGCATTTCAAATATAGGTGCTGATAGGCATTTCAGATGTAGTTTCCGATAGGCATTTCAAAAATAGGTGTCGATAGGCATTATAGATATAGGTGTCGATAGGCATTTCAGATATAGGTGTCGATAGGCATTTCAGATATAGGTGTCGATAGGCATTTCAGATATAGGTGTCGATAGGCATTTCAGATATAGGTGTCGATAGGCATTTCAGATATAGTTGTCGATAGGCATTTCAGATATAGGTGCCGATAGGCATTTCAGATATAGTTGCCGATTGGCATTTTAGAAATAGGTGCCGATAGGCATTTCAGATATAGAAGCCGATAGGCATTTCAAATATAGGTGCCGATAGGCATTCCAGATATGGTTGCCGATAGGCATTTCAAATATAGGTGCTGATAGGCATTTCAGATGTAGTTTCCGATAGGCATTTCAAAAATAGGTGTCGATAGGCATTTCAGATATAGGTGTCGATAGGCATTTCAGATATAGGTGTCGATAGGCATTTCAGATATAGGTGTCGATAGGCATTTCAGATATAGGTGTCGATAGGCATTTCAGATATAGGTGTCGATAGGCATTTCAGATATAGGTGCCTATAGGCATTTCAGATATAGTTGCCGATTGGCATTTTAAAAATAGGTGTGATAGGCATTTCAGATATAGAAGCCGATAGGCATTTAAAATATAGGTGCCGATAGGCATTTCTAGATATGGTTGCCGATAGGCATTTCAAATATAGGTGCTGATACGCATTTCAGATGTAGTTTCCGATAGGCATTTCAAAAATAGGTGTCGATAGGCATTTCAGATATAGGTGTCGATAGGCATTTCAGATATTGGTGTCGATAGGCATTTCAGATATAGGTGTCGATAGGCATTTCAGATAAAGGTGTCGATAGGCATTTCAGATATAGGTGTCGATAGGCATTTCAGATATAGGTGTCGATAGGCATTTCAGATATAAGTGTCGATAGGCATTTCAGATATAGGTGCCGATAGGCATTTCAGATATAGTTGCCGATTGGTATTTTAAAAATAGGTGCCGATAGGCATTTCAGATATAGAAGCCGATAGGCATTTCAAATATAGGTGCCGATAGACATTCCAGATATGGTTGCCGATAGGCAGTTCAAATATAGGTGCTGATAGGCATTTCAGATGTAGTTTCCGATAGGCATTTCAAAAATAGGTGTCGATAGGCATTTCAGATATAGGTGTCGATAGGCATTTCAGATATAGGTGTCGATAGGCATTTCAGATATAGATGTCGATAGGCATTTCAGATATAGGTGTCGATAGGCATTTCAGATATAGGTGTCGATAGGCATTTCAGATATAGGTGTCGATAGGCATTTCAGATATAGGTGTCGATAGGCATTTCAGATATAGGTGCCGATAGGCATTTCAGATATAGTTGCCGATTGGCATTTTAAAAATAGGTGCCGATAGGCATTTCAGATATAGAAGCCGATAGGCATTTCAAATATAGGTGCCGATAGGCATTCTAGATATGGTTGCCGATGGGCATTTCAAATATAGGTGCTGATAGGCATTTCAAATGTAGTTTCCGATAGGCATTTCAAAAATAGGTGTCGATAGGCATTTCAGATATAGGTGTCGATAGGCATTTCAGATATAGGTGTCGATAGGCATTTCAGATATAGGTGTCATTAAGCATTTCAGATATAGGTGTCGATAGGCATTTCAGATATAGGTGTCGATAGGCATTTCAGATATAGGTGCCGATAGGCATTTCAGATATAGTTGCCGATTGGCATTTTAAAAATAGGTGCCGATAGGCATTTCAGATATAGAAGCCGATAGGCATTTCAAATATAGGTGCCGATAGGCATTCCAGATATGGTTGCCGATAGGCATTTCAAATATAGGTGCTGATAGGCATTTCAGATGTAGTTTCCGATAGGCATATCAAAAATAGGTGTCGATAGGCATTTCAGATATAGGTGTCGATAGGCATTTCAGATATAGAAGCCGATAGGCATTTCAAATATAGGTGCCGATAGGCATTCCAGATATGGTTGCCGATAGGCGTTTCGAATATAGGTGCTGATAGGCATTTCAGATGTAGTTTCCGATAGGCATTTCAAAAATAGGTGTCGATAGGCATTTCAGATATAGGTGTCGATAGGCATTTCAGATATAGGTGTCGATAGGCATTTCAGATATAGGTGTCGATAGGCATTTCAGATATAGGTGTCGATAGGCATTTCAGATATAGGTGCCGATAGGCATTTCAGATATAGTTGCCGATTAGCATTTTAAAAATAGGTGCCGATAGGCATTTCAGATATAGAAGCCGATAGGCATTTCAAATATAGGTGCCGATAGGCATTCCAGATATGGTTGCCGATAGGCATTTCAAATATAGGTGCTGATAGGCATTTCAGATGTAGTTTCCGATAGGCATTTCAAAAATAGGTGTCGATAGGCATTTCAGATATAGGTGTCGATAGGCATTTCCGATATAGGTGTCGATAGGCATTTCCGATATAGGTGTCGATAGGCATTTCAGATATAGGTGTCGATAGGCATTTCAGATATAGGTGTCGATAGGCATTTCAGATATAGGTGTCGATAGGCATTTTAGATATAGGTGTCGATAGGCATTTCAGATATAGGTGTCGATAGGCATTTCAGATATAGGTGTCGCTAGGCATTTCAGATATAGGTGTCGATAGGCATTTCAGATATAGGTGTCGATAGGCATTTCAGATATAGGTGTCGATAGTCATTTCAGATATAGGTGCCGTTCGGCATTTCAGATATAGTTGCCGATTGGCATTTTAAAAATAGGTGCCGATAGGCATTTCAGATATAGAAGCCGATAGGCATTTCAAATATAGGTGCCGATAGGCATTCCAGATATGGTTGCCGATAGGCATTTCAAATATAGGTGCTGATAGGCATTTCAGATGTAGTTTCCGATAGGCATTTCAAAAATAGGTGTCGATAGGCATTTCAGATATAGGTGTCGATAGGCATTTCAGATATAGGTGTCGATAGGCATTTCAGATATAGGTGTCGATAGGCATTTCATATATAGGTGTCGATAGGCATTTCAGATATAGTTGTCGATAGGCATTTCAGATATAGGTGTCGATAGGCATTTCAGATATAGGTGTCGATAGGCATTTCAGATATAGGTGTCGATAGGCATTTCAGATATAGGTGCCGATAGGCATTTCAGATATAGTTGCCGATTGGCATTTTAAAAATAGGTGCCGATAGGCATTTCAGATATAGAAGCCGATAGGCATTTCAAATATAGGTGCCGATAGGCATTCCAAATATGGTTGCCGATAGGCATTTTAAATATAGGTGCTGATAGGCATTTCAGATGTAGTTTCCGATAGGCATTTCAAAAATAGGTGTCGATAGGCATTTCAGATATAGGTGTCGATAGGCATTTCAGATATAGGTGTCGATAGGCATTTCAGAAATAGGTGTCGATAGGCATTTCAGATATAGGTGTCGATAGGCATTTCAGATATAGGTGTCGATAGGCATTTCAGATATAGGTGTCGATAGGCATTTCAGATATAGGTGTCGATAGGCATTTCAGATATAGGTGCCGATAGGCATTTCAGATATAGTTGCCGATTGGCATTTTAAAAATAGGTGCCGATAGGCATTTCAGATATAGAAGCCGATAGGCATTTCAAATATAGGTGCCGATAGGCATTCCAGATATGGTTGCCGATAGGCATTTCAAATATAGGTGCTGATAGGCATTTCAGATGTAGTTTCTGATAGGCATTTCAAAAATAGGTATCGATAGGCATTTCAGATATAGGTGTCGATAGGCATTTCAGATATAGGTGTCGATAGGCATTTCAGATATAGGTGTCGATAGGCATTTCAGATATAGGTGTCGATAGGCATTTCAGATATAGGTGTCGATAGGCATTTCAGATATAGGTGTCGATAGGCATTTCAGATATAGGTGTCGATAGGCATTTCAGATATAGGTGCCGATAGGCATTTCAGATATAGTTGCCGATTGGCATTTTAAAAATAGGTGCAGATAGGCATTTCAGATATAGAAGCCGATAGGCATTTCAAATATAGGTGCCGATAGGCATTCCAGATATGGTTGCCGATAGGCATTTCAAATATAGGTGCTGATAGGCATTTCAGATGTAGTTTCCGATAGGCATTTCAAAAATAGGTGTCGATAGGCATTTCAGATATAGGTGTCGATAGGCATTTCAGATATAGGTGTCGATAGGCATTTCAGAAATAGGTGTCGATAGGCATTTCAGATATAGGTGTCGATAGGCATTTCAGATATAGGTGTCGATAGGCATTTCAGATATAGGTGTCGATAGGCATTTCAGATATAGGTGTCGATAGGCATTTCAGATATAGGTGTCGATAGTCATTTCAGATATAGGTGCCGTTCGGCATTTCAGATATAGTTGCCGATTGGCATTTTAAAAATAGGTGCCGATAGGCATTTCAGATATAGAAGCCGATAGGCATTTCAAATATAGGTGCCGATAGGCATTCCAGATATGGTTGCCGATAGGCATTTCAAATATAGGTGCTGATAGGCATTTCAGATGTAGTTTAAGATAGGCATTTCAAAAATAGGTGTCGATAGGCATTTCAGATATAGGTGTCGATAGGCATTTCAGATATAGGTGTCGATAGGCATTTCAGATATAGGTGTCGATAGGCATTTCATATATAGGTGTCGATAGGCATTTCAGATATAGGTGTCGATAGGCATTTCAGATATAGGTGTCGATAGGCATTTCAGATATAGGTGTCGATAGGCATTTCAGATATAGGTGTCGATTGGCATTTCAGATAGAGGTGCCGATAGGCATTTCAGATATAGTTGCCGATTGGCATTTTAAAAATAGGTGCCGATAGGCATTTCAGATATAGAAGCCGATAGGCATTTCAAATATAGGTGCCGATAGGCATTCCCGATATGGTTGCCGATAGGCATTTCAAATATAGGTGCTGATAGGCATTTCAGATGTAGTTTCCGATAGGCATTTCAAAAATAGGTGTCGATAGGCATTTCAGATATAGGTGTCGATAGGCATTTCAGATATAGGTGTCGATAGGCATTTCAGAAATAGGTGTCGATAGGCATTTCAGATATAGGTGTCGATAGGCATTTCAGATATAGGTGTCGATAGGCATTTCAGATATAGGTGTCGATAGGCATTTCAGATATAGGTGTCGATAGGCATTTCAGATATAGGTGCCGATAGGCATTTCAGATATAGTTGCCGATTGGCATTTTAAAAATAGGTGCCGATAGGCATTTCAGATATAGAAGCCGATAGGCATTTCAAATATAGGTGCCGATAGGCATTCCAGATATGGTTGCCGATAGGCATTACAAATATAGGTACTGATAGGCATTTCAGATGTAGTTTCCGATAGGCATTTCAAAAATAGGTATCGATAGGCATTTCAGATATAGGTGTCGATAGGCATTTCAGATATAGGTGTCGATAGGCATTTCAGATATAGGTGTCGATAGGCATTTCAGATATAGGTGTCGATAGGCATTTCAGATATAGGTGTCGATAGGCATTTCAGATATAGGTGTCGATAGGCATTTCAGATATAGGTGTCGATAGGCATTTCAGATATAGGTGCCGATAGGCATTTCAGATATAGTTGCCGATTGGCATTTTAAAAATAGGTGCCGATAGGCATTTCAGATATAGAAGCCGATAGGCATTTCAAATATAGGTGCCGATAGGCATTTCAGATGAAGTTTCCGATAGGCATTTCAAAAATAGGTGTCGATAGGCATTTCAGATATAGGTGTCGATAGGCATTTCAGATATAGGTGTCGATAGGCATTTCAGATATAGGTGTCGATAGGCATTTCAGATATAGGTGTCGATAGGCATTTCAGATATAGGTGTCGATAGGCATTTCAGATATAGGTATCGATAGGCATTTCAGATATAGGTGCCGATAGGCATTTCAGATATAGTTGCCGATTGGCATTTTAAAAATAGGTGCCGATAGGCATTTCAGATATGGTTGCCGATAGGCATTTCAAATATAGGTGTCGATAGGCATTTCAGATGTAGTTTCCGATAGGCATTTCAAAAATAGGTGTCGATAGGCATTTCAGATATAGGTGTCGATAGGCATTTCAGATATAGGTGTCGATAGGCATTTCAGATATAGGTGTCGATAGGCATTTCAGATATAGGTGTCGATAGGCATTTCAGATATAGGTGTCGATAGGCATTTCAGATATAGGTGTCGATAGGCATTTCAGATATAGGTGCCGATAGGCATTTCAGATATTGTTGCCGATTAGCATTTTAAAAATAGGTGCCGATAGGCATTTCAGATATAGAAGCCGATAGGCATTTCAAATATAGGTGCCGATAGGCATTCCAGATATGGTTGCCGATAGGCATTTCAAATATAGGTGCTGATAGGCATTTCAGATGTAGTTTCCGATAGGCATTTCAAAAATAGGTGTCGATAGGCATTTCAGATATAGGTGTCGATAGGCATTTCCGATATAGGTGTCGATAGGCATTTCAGATATAGGTGTCGATAGGCATTTCAGATATAGTTGTCGCTAGGCATTTCAGATATAGGTGTCGATAGGCATTTCAGATATAGGTGTCGATAGGCATTTCAGATATAGGTGTCGATAGACATTTCAGATATAGGTGCCGTTCGGCATTTCAGATATAGTTGCCGATTGGCATTTTAAAAACAGGTGCCGATAGGCATTTCAGATATAGAAGCCGATAGGCATTTCAAATATAGGTGCCGATAGGCATTCCAGATATGGTTGCCGATAGGCATTTCAAATATAGGTGCTGATAGGCATTTCAGATGTAGTTTCCGATAGGCATTTCAAAAATAGGTGTCGATAGGCATTTCAGATATAGGTGTCGATAGGCATTTCAGATATAGGTGTCGATAGGCATTTCAGATATAGGTGTCGATAGGCATTTCATATATAGGTGTCGATAGGCATTTCAGATATAGGTGTCGATAGGCATTTCAGATATAGGTGTCGATAGGCATTTCAGATATAGGTGTCGATAGGCATTTCAGATATAGGTGTCGATAGGCATTTCAGATATAGGTGCCGATAGGCATTTCAGATATAGTTGCCGATTGGCATTTTAAAAATTGGTGCCGATAGGCATTTCAGATATAGAAGCCGATAGGCATTTCAAATATAGGTGCCGATAGGCATTCCAGATATGGTTGCCGATAGGCATTTCAAATATAGGTGCTGATAGGCATTTCAGATGTAGTTTCCGATAGGCATTTCAAAAATAGGTGTCGATAGGCATTTCAGATATAGGTGTCGATAGGCATTTCAGATATAGGTGTCGATAGGCATTTCAGAAATAGGTGTCGATAGGCATTTCAGATATAGGTGACGATAGGCATTTCAGATATAGGTGTCGATAGGCATTTCAGATATAGGTGTCGATAGGCATTTCAGATATAGGTGTCGATAGGCATTTCAGATATAGGTGCCGATAAGCATTTCAGATATAGTTGCCGATTGGCATTTTAAAAATAGGTGCCGATAGGCATTTCAGATATAGAAGCCGATAGGCATTTCAAATATAGGTGCCGATAGGCATTCCAGATATGGTTGCCGATAGGCATTTCAAATATAGGTGCTGATAGGCATTTCAGATGTAGTTTCCGATAGGCATTTCAAAAATAGGTATCGATAGGCATTTCAAATATAGGTGTCGATAGGCATTTCAGATATAGGTGTCGATAGGCATTTCAGATATAGGTGTCGATAGGCATTTCAGATATAGGTGTCGATAGGCACTTCAGATATAGGTGTCGATAGGCATTTCAGATATAGGTGTCGATAGGCATTTCAGATATAGGTGCCGATAGGCATTTCAGATATAGTTGCCGATTGGCATTTTAAAAATAGGTGCCGATATGCATTTTAGATATAGAAGCCGATAGGCATTTCAAATATAGGTGCCGATAGGCATTCCAGATATGGTTGCCGATAGGCATTTCAAATATAGGTGCTGATAGGCATTTCAGATGTAGTTTCCGATAGGCATTTCAAAAATAGGTGTCGATAGGCATTTCAGATATAGGTGTCGATAGGCATTTCAGATATAGGTGTCGATAGGCATTTCAGATATAAGTGTCGATAGGCATTTCAGATATAGGTGTCGATAGGCATTTCAGATATAGGTGTCGATAGGCATTTCAGATATAGGTCTCGATAGGCATTTCAGATATAGGTGCCGATAGGCATTCCAGATATAGTTGCCTATTGGCATTTTAAAAATAGGTGCCGATAGGCATTTCAGATATAGAAGCCGTTAGGCATTTCAAATATAGGTGCCGATAGGCATTCCAGATATGGTTGCCGATAGGCATTTCAAATATAGGTGCTGATAGGCATTTCAGATGTAGTTTCCGATAGGCATTTCAAAAATAGGTGTCGATAGGCATTTCAGATATAGGTGTCGATAGGCATTTCAGATATAGGTGTCGATAGGCATTTCAGATATAGGTGTCGATAGGCATTTTAGATATAGGTGTCGATAGGCATTTCAGATATAGGTGTCGATAGGCATTTCAGATATAGGTGTCGATAGGCATTTCAGATATAGGTGTCGATAGGCATTTCAGATATAAGTGTCGATAGGCATTTCAGATATAGGTGTCGATAGGCATTTCAGATATAGGTGTCGATAGGCATTTCAGATATAGGTGCCGATAGGCATTTCAGATATAGTTGCCGATTGGCATTTTAAAAATAGGTGCCGATAGGCATTTCAGATATAGAAGCCGATAGGCATTTCAAATATAGGTGCCGATAGGCATTCCAGATATGGTTGCCGATAGGCATTTCAAATATAGGTGCTGATAGGCATTTCAGATGTAGTTTCCGATAGGCATTTCAAAAATAGGTGTCGATAGGCATTTCAGATATAGGTGTCGATAGGCATTTCAGATATAGGTGTCGCTAGGCATTTCAGATATAGGTGTCGATAGGCATTTCAGATATAGGTGTCGATAGGCATTTCAGATATAGGTGTCGATAGTCATTTCAGATATAGGTGCCGTTCGGCATTTCAGATATAGTTGCCGATTGGCATTTTAAAAATAGGTGCCGATAGGCATTTCAAATATTAGGTGCCGATAGGCATTCCAGATATGGTTGCCGATAGGCATTTCAAATATAGGTGCTGATAGGCATTTCAGATGTAGTTTCCGATAGGCATTTCAAAAATAGGTGTCGATAGGCATTTCAGATATAGGTGTCGATAGGCATTTCAGATATAGGTGTCGATAGGCATTTCAGATATAGGTGTCGATAGGCATTTCATATATAGGTGTCGATAGGCATTTCAGATATAGTTGTCGATAGGCATTTCAGATGTAGGTGTCGATAGGCATTTCAGATATAGGTGTCGATAGGCATTTCAGATATAGGTGTCGATAGGCATTTCAGATAAAGGTGCCGATAGGCATTTCAGATATAGTTGCCGGTTGGCATTTTAAAAATAGGTGCCGATAGGCATTTCAGATATAGAAGCCGATAGGCATTTCAAATATAGGTGCCGATAGGCATTCCAGATATGGTTGCCGATAGGCATTTCAAATATAGGTGCTGATAGGCATTTCAGATGTAGTTTCCGATAGGCATTTCAAAAATAGGTGTCGATAGGCATTTCAGATATAGGTGTCGATAGGCATTTCAGATATAGGTGTCGATAGGCATTTCAGATATAGGTGTCGATAGGCATTTCAGATATAGGTGTTGATAGGCATTTCAGATATAGGTGTCGATAGGCATTTCAGATATAGGTGTCGATAGGCATTTCAGATATAGGTGCCGATAGGCATTTCAGATATAGTTGCCGATTGGCATTTTAAAAATAGGTGCCGATAGGCATTTCAGATATAGAAGCCTATAGGCATTTCAAATATAGGTGCCGATAGGCATTCCAGAAATGGTTTCCGATAGGCATTTCAAATATAGGTGCTGATAGGCATTTCAGATGTAGTTTCCGATAGGCATTTCAAAAATAGGTGTCGATAGGCATTTCAGATATAGGTGTCGATAGGCATTTCAGATATAGGTGTCGATAGGCATTTCAGATATAGGTGTCGATAGGCATTTCAGATATAGGTGTCAATAGGCATTTCAGATATAGGTGTCGATAGGAATTTCAGATATAGGTGTCGATAGGCATTTCAGATATAGGTGTCAATAGGCATTTCAGATATAGGTGCCGATAGGCATTTCAGATATAGTTGCCGATTGGCATTTTAAAAATAGGTGCCGATAGGCATTTTAGATATAGAAGCCGATAGGCATTTCAAATATAGGTGCCGATAGGTATTCCAGATATAGTTGCCGATAGGCATTTCAAATATAGGTGCTGATAGGCATTTCAGATGTAGTTTCCGATAGGCATTTCAAAAATAGGTGTCGATAGGCATTTCAGGTATAGGTGTCGATAGGCATTTCAGATATAGGTGTCGATAGGCATTTCAGAAATAGGTGTCGATAGGCATTTAAGATATAGGTGACGATAGGCATTTCAGATATAGGTGTCGATAGGCATTTCAGATATAGGTGTCGATAGGCATTTCAGATATAGGTGTCGATAGGCATTTCAGATATAGGTGCCGATAAGCATTTCAGATATAGTTGCCGATTGGCATTTTAAAAATAGGTGCCGATAGGCATTTCAGATATAGAAGCCGATAGGCATTTCAAATATAGGTGCCGATAGGCATTCCAGATATGGTTGCCGATAGGCATTTCAAATATAGGTGCTGATAGGCATTTCAGATGTAGTTTCCGATAGGCATTTCAAAAATAGGTATCGATAGGCATTTCAGATATAGGTGTCGATAGGCATTTCAGATATAGGTGTCGATAGGCATTTCAGATATAGGTGTCGATAGGCATTTCAGATATAGGTGTCGATAGGCACTTCAGATATAGGTGTCGATAGGCATTTCAGATATAGGTGTCGATAGGCATTTCAGATATAGGTGCCGATAGGCATTTCAGATATAGTTGCCGATTGGCATTTTAAAAATAGGTGCCGATATGCATTTTAGATATAGAAGCCGATAGGCATTTCAAATATAGGTGCCGATAGGCATTCCAGATATGGTTGCCGATAGGCATTTCAAATATAGGTGCTGATAGGCATTTCAGATGTAGTTTCCGATAGGCATTTCAAAAATAGGTGTCGATAGGCATTTCAGATATAGGTGTCGATAGGCATTTCAGATATAGGTGTCGATAGGCATTTCAGATATAAGTGTCGATAGGCATTTCAGATATAGGTGTCGATAGGCATTTCAGATATAGGTGTCGATAGGCATTTCAGATATAGGTCTCGATAGGCATTTCAGATATAGGTGCCGATAGGCATTTCAGATATAGTTGCCTATTGGCATTTTAAAAATAGGTGCCGATAGGCATTTCAGATATAGAAGCCGTTAGGCATTTCAAATATAGGTGCCGATAGGCATTCCAGATATGGTTGCCGATAGGCATTTCAAATATAGGTGCTGATAGGCATTTCAGATGTAGTTTCCGATAGGCATTTCAAAAATAGGTGTCGATAGGCATTTCAGATATAGGTGTCGATAGGCATTTCAGATATAGGTGTCGATAGGCATTTCAGATATAGGTGTCGATAGGCATTTTAGATATAGGTGTCGATAGGCATTTCAGATATAGGTGTCGATAGGCATTTCAGATATAGGTGTCGATAGGCATTTCAGATATAGGTGTCGATAGGCATTTCAGATATAAGTGTCGATAGGCATTTCAGATATAGGTGTCGATAGGCATTTCAGATATAGGTGTCGATAGGCATTTCAGATATAGGTGCCGATAGGCATTTCAGATATAGTTGCCGATTGGCATTTTAAAAATAGGTGCCGATAGGCATTTCAGATATAGAAGCCGATAGGCATTTCAAATATAGGTGCCGATAGGCATTCCAGATATGGTTGCCGATAGGCATTTCAAATATAGGTGCTGATAGGCATTTCAGATGTAGTTTCCGATAGGCATTTCAAAAATAGGTGTCGATAGGCATTTCAGATATAGGTGTCGATAGGCATTTCAGATATAGGTGTCGCTAGGCATTTCAGATATAGGTGTCGATAGGCATTTCAGATATAGGTGTCGATAGGCATTTCAGATATAGGTGTCGATAGTCATTTCAGATATAGGTGCCGTTCGGCATTTCAGATATAGTTGCCGATTGGCATTTTAAAAATAGGTGCCGATAGGCATTTCAGATATAGAAGCCGATAGGCATTTCAAATATTAGGTGCCGATAGGCATTCCAGATATGGTTGCCGATAGGCATTTCAAATATAGGTGCTGATAGGCATTTCAGATGTAGTTTCCGATAGGCATTTCAAAAATAGGTGTCGATAGGCATTTCAGATATAGGTGTCGATAGGCATTTCAGATATAGGTGTCGATAGGCATTTCAGATATAGGTGTCGATAGGCATTTCATATATAGGTGTCGATAGGCATTTCAGATATAGTTGTCGATAGGCATTTCAGATGTAGGTGTCGATAGGCATTTCAGATATAGGTGTCGATAGGCATTTCAGATATAGGTGTCGATAGGCATTTCAGATATAGGTGCCGATAGGCATTTCAGATATAGTTGCCGATTGGCATTTTAAAAATAGGTGCCGATAGGCATTTCAGATATAGAAGCCGATAGGCATTTCAAATATAGGTGCCGATAGGCATTCCAGATATGGTTGCCGATATGCATTTCAAATAAAGGTGCTGATAGGCATTTCAGATGTAGTTTCCGATAGGCATTTCAAAAATAGGTGTCGATAGGCATTTCAGATATAGGTGTCGATAGGCATTTCAGATATAGGGGTCGATAGGCATTTCAGAAATAGGTGTCGATAGGCATTTCAGATATAGGTGTCGATAGGCATTTCAGATATAGGTGTCGATAGGCATTTCAGATATAGGTGTCGATAGGCATTTCAGATATAGGTGTCGATAGGCATTTCAGATATAGGTGCCGATAGGCATTTCAGATATAGTTGCCGATTGGCATTTTAAAAATAGGAGCCGATAGGCATTTCAGATATAGAAGCCGATAGGCATTTCAAATATAGGTGCCGATAGGCATTCCAGATATGGTTGCCGATAGGCATTTCAAATATAGGTGCTGATAGGCATTTCAGATGTAGTTTCCGATAGGCATTTCAAAAATAGGTATCGATAGGCATTTCAGATATAGGTGTCGATAGGCATTTCAGATATAGGTGTCGATAGGCATTTCAGATATAGGTGTCGATAGGCATTTCAGATATAGGTGTCGATAGGCATTTCAGATATAGGTGTCGATAGGCATTTCAGATATAGGTGTCGATAGGCATTTCAGATATAGGTGCCGATAGGCATTTCAGATATAGTTGCCGATTGGCATTTTAAAAATAGGTGCAGATAGGCATTTCAGATATAGAAGCCGATAGGCATTTCAAATATAGGTGCCGATAGGCATTCCAGATATGGTTGCCGATAGGCATTTCAAATATAGGTGCTGATAGGCATTTCAGATGTAGTTTCCGATAGGCATTTCAAAAATAGGTGTCGATAGGCATTTCAGATATAGGTGTCGATAGGCATTTCAGATATAGGTGTCGATAGGCATTTCAGATATAGGTGTCGATAGGCATTTCAGATATAGGTGTCGATAGGCATTTCAGATATAGGTGTCGATAGGCATTTCAGATTTAGGTGTCGATAGGCATTTCAGATATAGGTGTCGATAGGCATTTCAGATATAGGTGTCGATAGGCATTTCAGATATAGGTGCCGATAGGCATTTCAGATATAGTTGCCGGTTGGCATTTTAAAAATAGGTGCCGATAGGCATTTCAGATATAGAAGCCGATAGGCATTTCAAATATAGGTGCCGATAGGCATTCCAGATATGGTTGCCGATAGGCATTTCAAATATAGGTGCTGATAGGCATTTCAGATGTAGTTTCCGATAGGCATTTCAAAAATAGGTGTCGATAGGCATTTCAGATATAGGTGTCGATAGGCATTTCAGATATAGGTGTCGATAGGCATTTCAGATATAGGTGTCGATAGGCATTTCAGATATAGGTGCCGATAGGCATTTCAGATATAGTTGCCGATTGGCATTTTAAAAATAGGTGCCGATAGGCATTTCAGATATAGAAGCCTATAGGCATTTCAAATATAGGTGCCGATAGGCATTCCAGAAATGGTTTCCGATAGGCATTTCAAATATAGGTGCTGATAGGCATTTCAGATGTAGTTTCCGATAGGCATTTCAAAAATAGGTGTCGATAGGCATTTCAGATATAGGTGTCGATAGGCATTTCAGATATAGGTGTCGATAGGCATTTCAGATATAGGTGTCGATAGGCATTTCAGATATAGGTGTCAATAGGCATTTCAGATATAGGTGTCGATAGGAATTTCAGATATAGGTGTCGATAGGCATTTCAGATATAGGTGTCGATAGGCATTTCAGATATAGGTGCCGATAGGCATTTCAGATATAGTTGCCGATTGGCATTTTAAAAATAGGTGCCGATAGGCATTTTAGATATAGAAGCCGATAGGCAATTCAAATATAGGTGCCGATAGGTATTCCAGATATAGTTGCCGATAGGCATTTCAAATATAGGTGCTGATAGGCATTTCAGATGTAGTTTCCGATAGGCATTTCAAAAATAGGTGTCGATAGGCATTTCAGGTATAGGTGTCGATAGGCATTTCAGATATAGGTGTCGATAGGCATTTCAGATATAGGTGTCGATAGGCATTTCAGATATAGGTGTCGATAGGCATTTCAGATATAGGTGTCGATAGGCATTTCAGATATAGGTGTCGATAGGCATTTCAGATATAGGTGCCGATAGGCATTTCAGATATAGTTGCCGATTAGCATTTTAAAAATAGGTGCCGATAGGCATTTCAGATATAGAAGCCGATAGGCATTTCAAATATAGGTGCCGATAGGCATTCCAGATATGGTTGCCGATAGGCATTTCAAATATAGGTGCTGATAGGCATTTCAGATGTAGTTTCCGATAGGCATTTCAAAAATAGGTGTCGATAGGCATTTCAGATATAGGTGTCGATAGGCATTTCCGATATAGGTGTCGATAGGCATTTCAGATATAGGTGTCGATAGGCATTTCAGATATAGGTGTCGATAGGCATTAAAGATATAGGTGTCGATAGGCATTTCAGATATAGGTGTCGATAGGCATTTCAGATATAGGTGTCGATAGGCATTTCAGATATAGGTGTCGATAGGCATTTCAGATATAGGTGTCGCTAGGCATTTCAGATATAGGTGTCGATAGGCATTTCAGATATAGGTGTCGATAGGCATTTCAGATATAGGTGTCGATAGTCATTTCAGATATAGGTGCCGTTCGGCATTTCAGATATAGTTGCCGATTGGCATTTTAAAAATAGGTGCCGATAGGCATTTCAGATATAGAAGCCGATAGGCATTTCAAATATAGGTGCCGATAGGCATTCCAGATATGGTTGCCGATAGGCATTTCAAATATAGGTGCTGATAGGCATTTCAGATGTAGTTTCCGATAGGCATTTCAAAAATAGGTGTCGATAGGCATTTCAGATATAGGTGCCGATAGGCATTTCAGATATAGGTGTCGATAGGCATTTCAGATATAGGTGTCGATAGGCATTTCATATATAGGTGTCGATAGGCATTTCAGATATAGGTGTCGATAGGCATTTCAGATATAGGTGTCGATAGGCATTTCAGATATAGGTGTCGATAGGCATTTCAGATATAGGTGTCGATTGGCATTTCAGATATAGGTGCCGATAGGCATTTCAGATATAGTTGCCGATTGGCATTTTAAAAATAGGTGCCGATAGGCATTTCAAATATAGGTGCCGATAGGCATTCCCGATATGGTTGCCGATAGGCATTTCAAATATAGGTGCTGATAGGCATTTCAGATGTAGTTTCCGATAGGCATTTCAAAAATAGGTGTCGATAGGCATTTCAGATATAGGTGTCGATAGGCATTTCAGATATAGGTGTCGATAGGCATTTCAGAAATAGGTGTCGATAGGCATTTCAGATATAGGTGTCGATAGGCATTTCAGATATAGGTGTCGATAGGCATTTCAGATATAGGTGTCGATAGGCATTTCAGATATAGGTGTCGATAGGCATTTCAGATATAGGTGCCGATAGGCATTTCAGATATAGTTGCCGATTGGCATTTTAAAAATAGGTGCCGATAGGCATTTCAGATATAGAAGCCGATAGGCATTTCAAATATAGGTGCCGATAGGCATTCCAGATATGGTTGCCGATAGGCATTACAAATATAGGTGCTGATAGGCATTTCAGATGTAGTTTCCGATAGGCATTTCAAAAATAGGTATCGATAGGCATTTCAGATATAGGTGTCGATAGGCATTTCAGATATAGGTGTCGATAGGCATTTCAGATATAGGTGTCGATAGGCATTTCAGATATAGGTGTCGATAGGCATTTCAGACATAGGTGTCGATAGGCATTTCAGATATAGGTGTCGATAGGCATTTCAGATATAGGTGTCGATAGGCATTTCAGATATAGGTGCCGATAGGCATTTCAGATATAGTTGCCGATTGGCATTTTAAAAATAGGTGCCGATAGGCATTTCAGATCTAGAAGCCGATAGGCATTTCAAATATAGGTGCCGATAGGCATTTCAGATGAAGTTTCCGATAGGCATTTCAAAAATAGGTGTCGATAGGCATTTCAGATATAGGTGTCGATAGGCATTTCAGATATAGGTGTCGATAGGCATTTCAGATATAGGTGTCGATAGGCATTTCAGATATAGGTGTCGATAGGCATTTCAGATATAGGTATCGATAGGCATTTCAGATATAGGTGCCGATAGGCATTTCAGATATAGTTGCCGATTGGCATTTTAAAAATAGGTGCCGATAGGCATTTCAGATATGGTTGCCGATAGGCATTTCAAATATAGGTGCTGATAGGCATTTCAGATGTAGTTTCCGATAGGCATTTCAAAAATAGGTGTCGATAGGCATTTCAGATATAGGTGTCGATAGGCATTTCAGATATAGGTGTCGATAGGCATTTCAGATATAGGTGTCGATAGGCATTTCAGATATAGGTGTCGATAGGCATTTCAGATATAGGTGTCGATAGGCATTTCAGATATAGGTGTCGATAGGCATTTCAGATATAGGTGCCGATAGGCATTTCAGATATAGTTGCCGATTAGCATTTTAAAAATAGGTGCCGATAGGCATTTCAGATATAGAAGCCGATAGGCATTTCAAATATAGGTGCCGATAGGCATTCCAGATATGGTTGCCGATAGGCATTTCAAATATAGGTGCTGATAGGCATTTCAGATGTAGTTTCCGATAGGCATTTCAAAAATAGGTGTCGATAGGCATTTCAGATATAGGTGTCGATAGGCATTTCCGATATAGGTGTCGATAGGCATTTCAGATATAGGTGTCGATAGGCATTTCAGATATAGTTGTCGCTAGGCATTTCAGATATAGGTGTCGATAGGCATTTCAGATATAGGTGTCGATAGGCATTTCAGATATAGGTGTCGATAGTCATTTCAGATATAGGTGCCGTTCGGCATTTCAGATATAGTTGCCGATTGGCATTTTAAAAATAGGTGCCGATAGGCATTTCAGATATAGAAGCCGATAGGCATTTCAAATATAGGTGCCGATAGGCATTCCAGATATGGTTGCCGATAGGCATTTCAAATATAGGTGCTGATAGGCATTTCAGATGTAGTTTCCGATAGGCATTTCAAAAATAGGTGTCGTTAGGCATTTCAGATATAGGTGTCGATAGGCATTTCAGATATAGGTGTCGATAGGCATTTCAGATATAGGTGTCGATAGGCATTTCATATATAGGTGTCGATAGGCATTTCAGATATAGGTGTCGATAGGCATTTCAGATATAGGTGTCGATAGGCATTTCAGATATAGGTGTCGATAGGCATTTCAGATATAGGTGTCGATAGGCATTTCAGATATAGGTGCCGATAGGCATTTCAGATATAGTTGCCGATTGGCATTTTAAAAATAGGTGCCGATAGGCATTTCAGATATAGAAGCCGATAGGCATTTCAAATATAGGTGCCGATAGGCATTCCAGATATGGTTGCCGATAGGCATTTCAAATATAGGTGCTGATAGGCATTTCAGATGTAGTTTCCGATAGGCATTTCAAAAATAGGTGTCGATAGGCATTTCAGATATAGGTGTCGATAGGCATTTCAGATATAGGTGTCGATAGGCATTTCAGAAATAGGTGTCGATAGGCATTTCAGATATAGGTGTCGATAGGCATTTCAGATATAGGTGTCGATAGGCATTTCAGATATAGGTGTCGATAGGCATTTCAGATATAGGTGTCGATAGGCATTTCAGATATAGGTGCCGATAAGCATTTCAGATATAGTTGCCGATTAACATTTTAAAAATAGGTGCCGATAGGCATTTCAGATATAGAAGCCGATAGGCATTTCAAATATAGGTGCCGATAGGCATTCCAGATATGGTTGCCGATAGGCATTTCAAATATAGGTGCTGATAGGCATTTCAGATGTAGTTTCCGATAGGCATTTCAAAAATAGGTATCGATAGGCATTTCAGATATAGGTGTCGATAGGCATTTCAGATATAAGTGTCGATAGGCATTTCAGATATAGGTGTCGATAGGCATTTCAGATATAGGTGTCGATAGGCACTTCAGATATAGGTGTCGATAGGCATTTCAGATATAGGTGTCGATAGGCATTTCAGATATAGGTGCCGATAGGCATTTCAGATATAGTTGCCGATTGGCATTTTAAAAATAGGTGCCGATAGGCATTTCAGATATAGAAGCCGATAGGCATTTCAAATATAGGTGCCGATAGGCATTCCAGATATGGTTGCCGATAGGCATTTCAAATATAGGTGCTGATAGGCATTTCAGATGTAGTTTCCGATAGGCATTTCAAAAATAGGTGTCGATAGGCATTTCAGATATAGGTGTCGATAGGCATTTCAGATATAGGTGTCGATAGGCATTTCAGATTTAAGTGTCGATAGGCATTTCAGATATAGGTGTCGATAGGCATTTCAGATATAGGTGTCGATAGGCATTTCAGATATAGGTGTCGATAGGCATTTCAGATATAGGTGCCGATAGACATTTCAGATATAGTTGCCTATTGGCATTTTAAAAATAGGTGCCGATAGGCATTTCAGATATAGAAGCCGATAGGCATTTCAAATATAGGTGCCGATAGGCATTCCAGATATGGTTGCCGATAGGCATTTCAAATATAGGTGCTGATAGGCATTTCAGATGTAGTTTCCGATAGGCATTTCAAAAATAGGTGTCGATAGGCATTTCAGATATAGGTGTCGATAGGCATTTCAGATATAGGTGTCGATAGGCATTTCAGATATAGGTGTCGATAGGCATTTTAGATATAGGTGTCGATAGGCATTTCAGATATAGGTGTCGATAGGCATTTCAGATATAGGTGTCGATAGGCATTTCAGATATTGGTGTCGATAGGCATTTCAGATATAAGTGTCGATAGGCATTTCAGATATAGGTGTCGATAGGCATTTCAGATATAGGTGCCGATAGGCATTTCAGATATAGTTGCCGATTGGCATTTTAAAAATAGGTGCCGATAGGCATTTCAGATATAGAAGCCGATAGGCATTTCAAATATAGGTGCCGATAGGCATTCCAGATATGGTTGCCGATAGGCATTTCAAATATAGGTGCTGATAGGCATTTCAGATGTAGTTTCCGATAGGCATTTCAAAAATAGGTGTCGATAGGCATTTCAGATATAGGTGTCGATAGGCATTTCAGATATAGGTGTCGATAGGCATTTCAGATATAGGTGTCGATAGGCATTTCAGATATAGGTGTCGATGGGCATTTCAGATATAGGTGTCGATAGGCATTTCAGATATAGGTGTCGATAGGCATTTCAGATATAGGTGTCGATAGGCATTTCAGATATAGGTGCCGATAGGCATTTCAGATATAGTTGCCGATTGGCATTTTAAAAATAGGTGCCGATAGGCATTTCAGATATAGAAGCCGATAGGCATTTCAAATATAGGTGCCGATAGGCATTCCAGATATGGTTGCCGATAGGCATTTCAAATATAGGTGCTGATAGGCATTTCAGATGTAGTTTCCGATAGGCATTTCAAAAATAGGTGTCGATAGGCATTATAGATATAGGTGTCGATAGGCATTTCAGATATAAGTGTCGATAGGCATTTCAGATATAGGTGTCGATAGGCATTTCAGATATAGGTGTCGATAGGCATTTCAGATATAGGTGTCGATAGGCATTTCAGATATAGGTGCCGATAGGCATTTCAGATATAGTTGCCGATTGGCATTTTAAAAATAGGTGCCGATAGGCATTTCAGATATAGAAGCCGATAGGCATTTCAAATATAGGTGCCGATAGGCATTCCAGATATGGTTGCCGATAGGCATTTCAAATATAGGTGCTGATAGGCATTTCAGATGTAGTTTCCGATAGGCATATCAAAAATAGGTGTCGATGGGCATTTTAGATATAGGTGTCGATAGGCATTTCAGATATAGGTGTCGATAGGCATTTCAGAAATAGGTGTCGATAGGCATTTCAGATATAGGTGTCGATAGGCATTTCAGATATAGGTGTCGATAGGCATTTCAGATATAGGTGTCGATAGGCATTTCAGATATAGGTGTCGATAGGCATTTCAGATATAGGTGCCGATAGGCATTTCAGATATAGTTGCCGATTGGCATTTTAAAAATAGGTGCCGATAGGCATTTCAGATATAGAAGCCGATAGGCATTTCAAATATAGATGCCGATAGGCATTCCAGATATGGTTGCCGATAGGCATTTCAAATATAGGTGCTGATAGGCATTTCAGATGTAGTTTCCGATAGGCATTTCAAAAATAGGTATCGATAGGCATTTCAGATATAGGTGTCGATAGGCATTTCAGATATAGGTGTCGATAGGCATTTCAGATATAGGTGTCGATAGGCATTTCAGATATAGGTGTCGATAGGCACTTCAGATATAGGTGTCGATAGGCATTTCAGATATAGGTGTCGATAGGCATATCAGATATAGGTGCCGATAGGCATTTCAGATATAGTTGCCGATTGGCATTTTAAAAATAGGTGCCGATAGGCATTTCAGATATAGAAGCCGATAGGCATTTCAAATATAGGTGCCGATAGGCATTCCAGATATGGTTGCCGATAGGCATTTCAAATATAGGTGCTGATAGGCATTTCAGATGTAGTTTCCGATAGGCATTTCAAAAATAGGTGTCGATAGGCATTTCAGATATAGGTGTCGATAGGCATTTCAGATATAGGTGTCGATAGGCATTTCAGATATAGGTGTCGATAGGCATTTTAGATATAGGTGTCGATAGGCATTTCAGATATAGGTGTCGATAGGCATTTCAGATATAGGTGTCGATAGGCATTTCAGATATAGGTGTCGATAGGCATTTCAGATATAAGTGTCGATAGGCATTTCAGATATAGGTGTCGATAGGCATTTCAGATATAGGTGTCGATAGGCATTTCAGATATAGGTGCCGATAGGCATTTCAGATGTAGTTGCCGATTGGCATTTTAAAAATAGGTGCCGATAGGCATTTAAGATATAGGTGCCGATAGGTATTTCAGATATAGTTGCCGATTGGCATTTTAAAAATAGGTGCCGATAGGCATTTCAGATATAGGTGCCGATAGGCATTTCAGATATAGTTGCCGATTGGCATTTTAAAAATAGGTGCCGATAGGCATTTCAGATATAGAAGCCGATAGGCATTTCAAATATAGGTGCCGATAGGCATTCCAGATATGGTTGCCGATAGGCATTTCAAATATAGGTGCTGATAGGCATTTCAGATGTAGTTTCCGATAGGCATTTCAAAAATAGGTGTCGATAGGCATTATAGATATAGGTGTCGATAGGCATTTCAGATATAGGTGTCGATAGGCATTTCAGATATAGGTGTCGATAGGCATTTCAGATATAGGTGTCGATAGGCATTTCAGATATAGGTGTCGATAGGCATTTCAGATATAGGTGTCGATAGGCATTTCAGATATAGGTGTCGATAGGCATTTCAGATATAGGTGCCGATAAGCATTTCAGATATAGTTGCCGATTGGCATTTTAGAAATAGGTGCCGATAGGCATTTCAGATATAGAAGCCGATAGGCATTTCAAATATAGGTGCCGATAGGCATTTCAGATGAAGTTTCCGATAGGCATTTCAAAAATAGGTGTCGATAGGCATTTCAGATATAGGTGTCGATAGGCATTTCAGATATAGGTGTCGATAGGCATTTCAGATATAGGTGTCGATAGTCATTTCAGATATAGGTGCCGTTCGGCATTTCAGATATAGTTGCCGATTGGCATTTTAAAAATAGGTGCCGATAGGCATTTCAGATATAGAAGCCGATAGGCATTTCAAATATAGGTGCCGATAGGCATTCCAGATATGGTTGCCGATAGGCATTTCAAATATAGGTGCTGATAGGCATTTCAGATGTAGTTTCCGATAGGCATTTCAAAAATAGGTGTCGATAGGCATTTCAGATATAGGTGTCGATAGGCATTTCAGATATAGGTGTCGATAGGCATTTCAGAAATAGGTGTCGATAGGCATTTCAGATATAGGTGTCGATAGGCATTTCAGATATAGGTGTCGATAGGCATTTCAGATATAGGTGTCGATAGGCATTTCAGATATAGGTGTCGATAGGCATTTCAGATATAGGTGCCGATAGGCATTTCAGATATAGTTGCCGATTGGCATTTTAAAAATAGGTGCCGATAGGCATTTCAGATATAGAAGCCGATAGGCATTTCAAATATAGGTGCCGATAGGCATTCCAGATATGGTTGCCGATAGGCATTACAAATATAGGTGCTGATAGGCATTTCAGATGTAGTTTCCGATAGGCATTTCAAAAATAGGTATCGATAGGCATTTCAGATATAGGTGTCGATAGGCATTTCAGATATAGGTGTCGATAGGCATTTCAGATATAGGTGTCGATAGGCATTTCAGATATAGGTGTCGATAGGCATTTCAGATATAGGTGTCGATAGGCATTTCAGATATAGGTGTCGATAGGCATTTCAGATATAGGTGTCGATAGGCATTTCAGATATAGGTGCCGATAGGCATTTCAGATATAGTTGCCGATTGGCATTTTAAAAATAGGTGCCGATAGGCATTTCAGATATAGAAGCCGATAGGCATTTCAAATATAGGTGCCGATAGGCATTTCAGATGAAGTTTCCGATAGGCATTTCAAAAATAGGTGTCGATAGGCATTTCAGATATAGGTGTCGATAGGCATTTCAGATATAGGTGTCGATAGGCATTTCAGATATAGGTGTCGATAGGCATTTCAGATATAGGTGTCGATAGGCATTTCAGATATAGGTGTCGATAGGCATTTCAGATATAGGTATCGATAGGCATTTCAGATATAGGTGCCGATAGGCATTTCAGATATAGTTGCCGATTGGCATTTTAAAAATAGGTGCCGATAGGCATTTCAGATATGGTTGCCGATAGGCATTTCAAATATAGGTGCTGATAGGCATTTCAGATGTAGTTTCCGATAGGCATTTCAAAAATAGGTGTCGATAGGCATTTCAGATATAGGTGTCGATAGGCATTTCAGATATAGGTGTCGATAGGCATTTCAGATATAGGTGTCGATAGGCATTTCAGATATAGGTGTCGATAGGCATTTCAGATATAGGTGTCGATAGGCATTTCAGATATAGGTGCCGATAGGCATTTCAGATATAGTTGCCGATTGGCATTTTAAAAATAGGTGCCGATAGGCATTTCAGATATAGAAGCCGATAGGCATTTCAAATATAGGTGCCGATAGGCATTCCAGATATGGTTGCCGATAGGCATTTCAAATATAGGTGCTGATAGGCATTTCAGATGTAGTTTCTGATAGGCATTTCAAAAATAGGTGTCGATAGGCATTTCAGATATAGGTGTCGATAGGCATTTCAGATATAGGTGTCGATAGGCATTTCAGAAATAGGTGTCGATAGGCATTTCAGATATAGGTGTCGATAGGCATTTCAGATATAGGTGTCCATAGGCATTTCAGATATAGGTGTCGATAGGCATTTCAGATATAGGTGTCGATAGGCATTTCAGATATAGGTGCCGATAAGCATTTCAGATATAGTTGCCGATTGGCATTTTAAAAATAGGTGCCGATAGGCATTTCAGATATAGAAGCCGATAGGCATTTCAAATATAGGTGCCGATAGGCATTCCAGATATGGTGTCCGATAGGCATTTCAAATATAGGTGCTGATTGGCATTTCAGATGTAGTTTCCGATAGGCATTTCAAAAATAGGTATCGATAGGCATTTCAGATATAGGTGTCGATAGGCATTTCAGATATAGGTGTCGATAGGCATTTCAGATATAGGTGTCGATAGGCATTTCAGATATAGGTGTCGATAGGCACTTCAGATATAGGTGTCGATAGGCATTTCAGATATAGGTGTCGATAGGCATTTCAGATATAGGTGCCGATAGGCATTTCAGATATAGTTGCCGATTGGCATTTTAAAAATAGGTGCCGATAGGCATTTCAGATATAGAAGCCGATAGGCATTTCAAATATAGGTGCCGATAGGCATTCCAGATATGGTTGCCGATAGGCATTTCAAATATAGGTGCTGATAGGCATTTCAGTGGTAGTTTCCGATAGGCATTTCAAAAATAGGTGTCGATAGGCATTTCAGATAAAGGTGTCGATAGGCATTTCAGATATAGGTGTCGATAGGCATTTCAGATATAAGTGTCGATAGGCATTTCAGATATAGGTGTCGATAGGCATTTCAGATATAGGTGTCGATAGGCATTTCAGATATAGGTGTCGATAGGCATTTCAGATATAGGTGCCGATAGGCATTTCAGATATAGTTGCCTATTGGCATTTTAAAAATTGGTGCCGATAGGCATTTCAGATATAGAAGCCGATAGGCATTTCAAATATAGGTGCCGATAGGCATTCCAGATATGGTTGCCGATAGGCATTTCAAATATAGGTGCTGATAGGCATTTCAGATGTAGTTTCCGATAGGCATTTCAAAAATAGGTGTCGATAGGCATTTCAGATATAGGTGTCGATAGGCATTTCAGATATAGGTGTCGATAGGCATTTCAGATATAGGTGTCGATAGGCATTTCAGATATAGGTGTCGATAGGCATTTCAGATATAAGTGTCGATAGGCATTTCAGATATAGGTGTCGATAGGCATTTCAGATATAGGTGTCGATAGGCATTTCAGATATAGGTGCCGATAGGCATTTCAGATATAGTTGCCGATTGGCATTTTAAAAATAGGTGCCGATAGGCATTTCAGATATAGAAGCCGATAGGCATTTCAAATATAGGTGCCGATAGGCATTCCAGATATGGTTGCCGATAGGCATTTCAAATATAGGTGCTGATAGGCATTTCAGATGTAGTTTCCGATAGGCATTTCAAAAATAGGTGTCGATAGGCATTTCAGATATAGGTGTCGATAGGCATTTCAGATATAGGTGTCGATAGGCATTTCAGATATAGGTGTCGATAGGCATTTCAGATATAGGTGTCGATGGGCATTTCAGATATAGGTGTCGATAGGCATTTCAGATATAGGTGTCGATGGGCATTTCAGATATAGGTGTCGATAGGCATTTCAGATATAGGTGTCGATAGGCATTCCAGATATGGTTGCCGATAGGCATTTCAAATATAGGTGCTGATAGGCATTTCAGATGTAGTTTCCGATAGGCATTTCAAAAATAGGTGTCGATAGGCATTTCAGATATAGGTGTCGATAGGCATTTCAGATATAGGTGTCGATAGGCATTTCAGATATAGGTGTCGATAGGCATTTCATATATAGGTGTCGATAGGCATTTCAGATATAGGTGTCGATAGGCATTCCAGATATGGTTGCCGATAGGCATTTCAAATATAGGTGCTGATAGGCATTTCAGATGTAGTTTCCGATAGGCATTTCAAAAATAGGTGTCGATAGGCATTTCAGATATAGGTGTCGATAGGCATTTCAGATATAGGTGTCGATAGGCATTTCAGATATAGGTGTCGATAGGCATTTCATATATAGGTGTCGATAGGCATTTCAGATATAGGTGTCGATAGGCATTTCAGATATAGGTGTCGATAGGCATTTCAGATATAGGTGTCGATAGGCATTTCAGATATAGGTGTCGATTGGCATTTCAGATATAGGTGCCGATAGGCATTTCAGATATAGTTGCCAATTGGCATTTTAAAAATAGGTGCCGATAGGCATTTCAGATATAGAAGCCGATAGGCATTTCAAATATAGGTGCCGATGGGCATTCCCGATATGGTTGCCGATAGGCATTTCAAATATAGGTGCTGATAGGCATTTCAGATGTAGTTTCCGATAGGCATTTCAAAAATAGGTGTCGATAGGCATTTCAGATATAGGTGTCGATAGGCATTTCAGATATAGGTGTCGATAGGCATTTCAGATATAGGTGTCGATAGGCATTTCAGATATAGGTGTCGATAGGCATTTCAGATATAGGTGCCGATAGGCATTTCAGATATAGTTGCCGATTGGCATTTTAAAAATAGGTGCCGATAGGCATTTCAGATATAGAAGCCGATAGGCATTTCAAATATAGGTGCCGATAGGCATTCCAGATATGGTTGCCGATAGGCATTACAAATATAGGTGCTGATAGGCATTTCAGATGTAGTTTCCGATAGGCATTTCAAAAATAGGTATCGATAGGCATTTCAGATATAGGTGTCGATAGGCATTTCAGATATAGGTGTCGATAGGCATTTCAGATATAGGTGTCGATAGGCATTTCAGATATAGGTGTCGATAGGCATTTCAGATATAGGTGTCGATAGGCATTTCAGATATAGGTGTCGATAGGCATTTCAGATATAGGTGTCGATAGGCATTTCAGATATAGGTGCCGATAGGCATTTCAGATATAGTTGCCGATTGGCATTTTAAAAATAGGTGCCGATAGGCATTTCAGATATAGAAGCCGATAGGCATTTCAAATATAGGTGCCGATAGGCATTTCAGATGAAGTTTCCGATAGGCATTTCAAAAATAGGTGTCGATAGGCATTTCAGATATAGGTGTCGATAGGCATTTCAGATATAGGTGTCGATAGGCATTTCAGATATAGGTGTCGATAGGCATTTCAGATATAGGTGTCGATAGGCATTTCAGATATAGGTGTCGATAGGCATTTCAGATATAGGTATCGATAGGCATTTCAGATATAGGTGCCGATAGGCATTTCAGATATAGTTGCCGATTGGCATTTTAAAAATAGGTGCCGATAGGCATTTCAGATATGGTTGCCGATAGGCATTTCAAATATAGGTGCTGATAGGCATTTCAGATGTAGTTTCCGATAGGCATTTCAAAAATAGGTGTCGATAGGCATTTCAGATATAGGTGTCGATAGGCATTTCAGATATAGGTGTCGATAGGCATTTCAGATATAGGTGTCGATAGGCATTTCAGATATAGGTGTCGATAGGCATTTCAGATATAGGTGTCGATAGGCATTTCAGATATAGGTGTCGATAGTCATTTCAGATATAGGTGCCGTTCGGCATTTCAGATATAGTTGCCGATTGGCATTTTAAAAATAGGTGCCGATAGGCATTTCAGATATAGAAGCCGATAGGCATTTCAAATATAGGTGCCGATAGGCATTCCAGATATGGTTGCCGATAGGCATTTCAAATATAGGTGCTGATAGGCATTGCAGATGTAGTTTCCGATAGGCATTTCAAAAATAGGTGTCGATAGGCATTTCAGATATAGGTGTCGATAGGCATTTCAGATATAGGTGTCGATAGGCATTTCAGATATAGGTGTCGATAGGCATTTCATATATAGGTGTCGATAGGCATTTCAGATATAGGTGTCGATAGGCATTTCAGATATAGGTGTCGATAGGCATTTCAGATATAGGTGTCGATAGGCATTTCAGATATAGGTGTCGATAGGCATTTCAGATATAGGTGCCGATAGGCATTTCAGATATAGTTGCCGATTGGCATTTTAAAAATAGGTGCCGATAGGCATTTCAGATATAGAAGCCGATAGGCATTTCAAATATAGGTGCCGATAGGCATTCCAGATATGGTTGCCGATAGGCATTTCAAATATAGGTGCTGATAGGCATTTCAGATGTAGTTTCCGATAGGCATTTCAAAAATAGGTGTCGATAGGCATTTCAGATATAGGTGTCGATAGGCATTTCAGATATAGGTGTCGATAGGCATTTCAGATATAGGTGTCGATAGGCATTTCAGATATAGGTGCCGATAGGCATTTCAGATATAGTTGCCTATTGGCATTTTAAAAATAGGTGCCGATAGGCATTTCAGATATAGAAGCCGATAGGCATTTCAAATATAGGTGCCGATAGGCATCCCAGATATGGTTGCCGATAGGCATTTCAAATATAGGTGCTGATAGGCATTTCAGATGTAGTTTCCGATAGGCATTTCAAAAATAGGTGTCGATAGGCATTTCAGATATAGGTGTCGATAGGCATTTAAGATATAGGTGTCGATAGGCATTTCAGATATAGGTGTCGATAGGCATTTTAGATATAGGTGTCGATAGGCATTTCAGATATAGGTGTCGATAGGCATTTCAGATATAGGTGTCGATAGGCATTTCAGATATAGGTGTCGATATGCATTTCAGATATGTGTCGATAGGCATTTCAGATATAGGTGTCGATAGGCATTTCAGATATAGGTGTCGATAGGCATTTCAGATATAGGTGCCGATAGGCATTTCAGATGTAGTTGCCGATTGGCATTTTAAAAATAGGTGCCGATAGGCATTTCAGATATAGGTGCCGATAGGTATTTCAGATATAGTTGCCGATTGGCATTTTAAAAATAGGTGCCGATAGGCATTTCAGATATAGGTGCCGATAGGCATTTCAGATATGGTTGCCGATAGGCATTTCAAATATAGGTGCTGATAGGCATTTCAGATGTAGTTTCCGATAGGCATTTCAAAAATAGGTGTCGATAGGCATTATAGATATAGGTGTCGATAGGCATTTCAGATATAGGTGTCGATAGGCATTTCAGATATAGGTGTCGATAGGCATTTCAGATATAGGTGTCGATAGGCATTTCAGATATAGGTGTCGATAGGCATTTCAGATATAGGTGTCGATAGGCATTTCAGATATAGGTGTCGATAGGCATTTCAGATATAGGTGCCGATAGGCATTTCAGATATAGTTGCCGATTGGCATTTTAAAAATAGGTGCCGATAGGCATTTCAGATATAGAAGCCGATAGGCATTTCAAATATAGGTGCCGATAGGCATTCTAGATATGGTTGCCGATGGGCATTTCAAATATAGGTGCTGATAGGCATTTCAAATGTAGTTTCCGATAGGCATTTCAAAAATAGGTGTCGATAGGCATTTCAGATATAGGTGTCGATAGGCATTTCAGATATAGGTGTCGATAGACATTTCAGATATAGGTGTCGATAGGCATTTCAGATATAGGTGTCGATAGGCATTTCAGATATAGGTGTCGATAGGCATTTCAGATATAGGTGTCGATAGGCATTTCAGATATAGGTAACGATAGGCATTTCAGATATAGTTGCCGATTAACATTTTAAAAATAAGGGCCGATAGGCATTTCAGATATAGAAGCCGATAGGCATTTCAAATATAGGTGCCGTTAGGCATTCCAGATATGGTTGCCGATAGGCATTTCAAATATAGGTGCTGATAGGCATTTCAGATGTAGTTTCCGATAGGCATTTCAAAAATAGGTGTCGATAGGCATTTCAGATATAGGTGTCGATAGGCATTTCAGATATAGGTGTCGATAGGCATTTCAGATATAGGTGTCGATAGGCATTTCAGATATAGGTGTCGATAGGCATTTCAGATATAGGTGTCGATAGGCATTTCAGATATAGGTGTCGATAGGCATTTCAGATATAGGTGTCGATAGGCATTTCAGATATAGGTGCCGATAGGCATTTCAGATATAGTTGCCGATTGGCATTTTAAAAATAGGTGCCGATAGGCATTTCAGATATAGAAGCCGATAGGCATTTCAAATATAGGTGCCGATAGGCATTCCAGATATGGTTGCCGATAGGCATTTCAAATATAGGTGCTGATAGGCATTTCAGATGTAGTTTCCGATAGGCATTTCAAAAATAGGTGTCGATAGGCATTTCAGATATAGGTGTCGATAGGCATTTCAGATATAGGTGTCGATAGGCATTTCAGATATAGGTGTCGATAGGCATTTCAGATATAGGTGTCGATAGGCATTTCAGATATAGGTGTCGATAGGCATTTCAGATATAGGTGTCGATAGGCATTTCAGATATAGGTGTCGATAGGCATTTCAGATATAGGTGCCGATAGGCATTTCAGATATAGTTGCCGATTGGCATTTTAAAAATAGGTGCCGATAGGCATTTCAGATATAGAAGCCGATAGGCATTTCAAATATAGGTGCCGATAGGCATTCCAGATATGGTTGCCGATAGGCATTTCAAATATAGGTGCTGATAGGCATTTCAGATGTAGTTTCCGATAGGCATTTCAAAAATAGGTGTCGATAGGCATTCCAGATATAGGTGTCGATAGGCATTTCAGATATAGGTGTCGATAGGCATTTCAGATATAGGTGTCGATAGGCATTTCAGATATAGGTGTCGATAGGCATTTCAGATATAGGTGTCGATAGGCATTTCAGATATAGGTGTCGATAGGCATTTCAGATATAGGTGTCGATAGGCATTTCAGATATAGGTGTCGATAGGCATTTCAGATATAGGTGCCGATAGGCATTTCAGATATAGTTGCCGATTGGCATTTTAAAAATAGGTGCCGATAGGCATTTCAGATATAGTAGCCGATAGGCATTTCAAATATAGGTGCCGATAGGCATTCCAGATATAGTTGCCGATAGGCATTTCAAAAATAGGTGTCGATAGGCATTTCAGATACAGGTGTCGATAGGCATTTCAGATATAGGTGTCGATAGGCATTTCAGATATAGGTGTCGATAGGCATTTCAGATATAGGTGTCGATAGGCATTTCAGATATAGGTGTCGATAGGCATTTCAGATATAGGTGTCGATAGGCATTTCAGATATAGGTGTCGATAGGCATTTCAGATATAGGTGTCGATAGGCATTTCAGATATAGGTACCGATAGGCATTTCAGATATAGTTGCCGAATGGCATTTTAAAAAAAGGTGCCGATAGGCATTTCAGATATAGAAGCCAATAGGCATTTCAAATATAGGTGCCGATAGGCATTCCAGATATGGTTGCCGATAGGCATTTCAAATATAGGTGCTGATAGGCATTTCAGATGTAGTTTCCGATAGGCATTTCAAAAATAGGTGTCGATAGGCATTTCAGATATAGGTGTCGATAGGCATTTCAGATATAGGTGTCGATAGGCATTTCAGATATAGGTGTCGATAGGCATTTCAGATATAGGTGTCGATAGGCATTTCAGATATAGGTGTCGATAGGCATTTCAGATATAGGTGTCGATAGGCATTTCAGATATAGGTGTCGATAGGCATTTCAGATATAGGTGTCGATAGGCATTTCAGATATAGGTGCCGATAGGCATTTCAGATATAGTTGCCGATTGGCATTTTAAAAATAGGTGCCGATAGGCATTTCAGATATAGAAGCCGATAGGCATTTCAAATATAGGTCCGATAGGCATTCCAGATATGGTTGCCGATAGGCATTTCAAATATAGGTGCTGATAGGCATTTCAGATGTAGTTTCCGATAGGCATTTCAAAAATAGGTGTCGATAGGCATTTCAGATATAGGTGTCGATAGGCATTTCAGATATAGGTGTCGATAGGCATTTCAGATATAGGTGTCGATAGGCATTTCAGATATAGGTGTCGATAGGCATTTCAGATATAAGTGTCGATAGGCATTTCAGATATAGGTGTCGATAGGCATTTCAGATATAGGTGCCGATAGGAATTTCAGATATAGTTGCCGATTGGCATTTTAAAAATAGGTGCCGATAGGCATTTCAGATATAGAAGCCGATAGGCATTTCAAATATAGGTGCCGATAGGCATTCCAGATATGGTTGCCGATAGGCATTTCAAATATAGGTGCTGATAGGCATTTCAGATGTAGTTTCCGATAGGCATTTCAAAAATAGGTGTCGATAGGCATTTCAGATATAGGTGTCGATAGGCATTTCAGATATAGGTGTCGATAGGCATTTCAGATATAGGTGTCGATAGGCATTTCAGATATAGGTGTCGATAGGCATTTCAGATATAGGTGTCGATAGGCATTTCAGATATAGGTGTCGATAGGCATTTCAGATATAGGTGTCGATAGGCATTTCAGATATAGGTGTCGATAAGCATTTCAGATATAGGTGCCGATAGGCATTTCAGATATAGTTGCCGATTGGCATTTTAAAAATAGGTGCCGATAGGCATTTCAGATATAGAAGCCGATAGGCATTTCAAATATAGGTGCCGATAGGCATTCCAGATATGGTTGCCGATAGGCATTTCAAATATAGGTGCTGATAGGCATTTCAGATGTAGTTTCCGATAGGCATTTCAAAAATAGGTGTCGATAGGCATTTCAGATATAGGTGTCGATAGGCATTTCAGATATAGGTGTCGATAGGCATTTCAGATATAGGTGTCGATAGGCATTTCAGATATAGGTGTCGATAGGCATTTCAGATATAGGTGTCGATAGGCATTTCAGATATAGGTGTCGATAGGCATTTCAGAAATAGATGTCGATAGGCATTTCAGATATAGGTGTCGATAGGCATTTCAGATATAGGTGCCGATAGGCATTTCAGATATAGTTGCCGATTGGCATTTTAAAAATAGGTGCCGATAGGCATTTCAGATATAGAAGCCGATAGGCATTTCAAATATAGGTGCCGATAGGCATTCCAGATATGGTTGCCGATAGGCATTTCATATATAGGTGCTGATAGGCATTTCAGATGTAGTTTCCGATAGGCATTTCAAAAATATGTGTCGATAGGCATTTCAGATATAGGTGTCGATAGGCATTTCAGATATAGGTGTCGATAGGCATTTCAGATATAGGTGTCGATAGGCATTTCAGATATAGGTGTCGATAGGCATTTCAGATATAGGTGTCGATAGGCATTTCAGATATAGGTGCCGATAGGCATTTCAGATATAGTTGCCGATTGGCATTTAAAAAATAGGTGCCGATAGGCATTTCAGATATAGAAGCCGATAGGCATTTCAAATATAGGTGCCGATAGGCATTCCAGATATTGTTGCGATAGGCATTTCAAATATAGGTGCTGATAGGCATTTCAGATGTAGTTTCCGATAGGCATTTCAAAAATAGGTGTCGATAGGCATTTCAGATATAGGTGTCGATAGGCATTTCAGATATAGGTGTCGATAGGCATTTCAGATATAGGTGTCGATAGGCATTTCAGATATAGGTGTCGATAGGCATTTCAGATATAGGTGTCGATAGGCATTTCAGATATAGGTGTCGATAGGCATTTCAGATATAGGTGTCGATAGGCATTTCAGATATAGGTGCCGATAGGCATTTCAGATATAGTTGCCGATTAGCATTTTAAAAATAGGTTCCGATAGGCATTTCAGATATAGAAGCCGATAGGCATTTCAAATATAGGTGCCAATAGGCATTTCAGATATGGTTGCCGAGAGGCATTTCAAATATAGGTGCTGATAGGCATTTCAGATGTAGTTTCCGATAGGCATTTCAAAAATAGGTGTCGATAGGCATTTCAGATATAGGTGTCGATAGGCATTTCAGATATAGGTGTCGATAGGCATTTCAGATATAGGTGTCGATAGGCATTTCAGATATAGGTGTCGATAGGCATTTCAGATATAGGTGTCGATAGGCATTTCAGATATAGGTGTCGATAGGCATTTCAGATATAGGTGTCGATAGGCATTTCAGATATAGGTGCCGATAGGCATTTCAGATATAGTTGCCGATTGGCATTTTAAAAATAGGTGCCGATAGGCATTTCGGATATAGAAGCCGATAGGCATTTCAAATATAGGTGACGATAGGCATTCCAGATATGGTTGCCGATAGGCATTTCAAATATAAGTGCTGATAGGCATTTCAGATGTATTTTCCGATAGGCATTTCAAAAATAGGTGTCGATAGGCATTTCAGATATAGGTGCCGATAGGCATTTCAGATATAGGTGTCGATAGGCATTTCAGATATAGGTGTCGATAGGCATTTCAGATATAGGTGCCGATAGGCATTTCAGATATAGTTGCCGATTGGCATTTAAAAATAGGTGCCGATAGGCATTTCAGATATAGAAGCCGATAGGCATTTCAAACATAGGTGCCGATAGGCATTCCAGATATGGTTGCCGATAGGCATTTCAAATATAGGTGCTGATAGGCATTTCAGATGTAGTTTCCGATAGGCATTTCAAAAATAGGTGTCGATAGGCATTTCAGATATAGGTGTCGATAGGCAATTTAGATATAGGTGTCGATAGGCATTTCAGATATAGGTGTCGATAGGCATTTCAGATATAGGTGTCGATTGCATTTCAGATATAGGTGTCGATATAGGCATTTCAGATATAGGTGTCGATAGGCATTTCAGATATAGGTGTCGATAGGCATTTCAGATATAGGTGCCGATAGGCATTTCAGATATAGTTGCCGATTGGCATTTTAAAAATAGGTGCCGATAGGCATTTCAGATATAGAAGCCGATAGGCATTTCAAATATAGGTGCCGATAGGCATTCCAGATATGGATGCCGATAGGCATTTCAAATATAGGTGCTGATAGGCATTTCAGATATAGTTTCCGATAGGCATTTCAAAAATAGGTGTCGATAGGCATTTCAGATATAGGTGTCGATAGGCATTTCAGATATAGGTGTCGATAGGCATTTCAGATATAGGTGTCAATAGGCATTTCAGATATAGGTGTCGATAGGCATTTCAGATATAGGTGTCGATAGGCATTTCAGATATAGGTGTCGATAGGCATTTCAGATATAAGTGTCGATAGGCATTTCAGATATAGGTGTCGATAGGCATTTCAGATATAGGTGCCGATAGGAATTTCAGATATAGTTGCCGATTGGCATTTTAAAAATAGGTGCCGATAGGCATTTCAGATATAGAAGCCGATAGGCATTTCAAATATAGGTGCCGATAGGCATTCCAGATATGGTTGCCGATAGGCATTTCAAATATAGGTGCTGATAGGCATTTCAGATGTAGTTTCCGATAGGCATTTCAAAAATAGGTGTCGATAGGCATTTCAGATATAGGTGTCGATAGGCATTTCAGATATAGGTGTCGATAGGCATTTCAGATATAGGTGTCGATAGGCATTTCAGATATAGGTGTCGATAGGCATTTCAGATATAGGTGTCGATAGGCATTTCAGATATAGGTGTCGATAGGCATTTTAGATATAGGTGTCGATAGGCATTTCAGATATAGAAGTCGATAGGCATTTCAAATATAGGTGCCGATAGGCATTCCAGATATGGTTGCCGATAGGCATTTCAAATATAGGTGCTGATAGGCATTTCAGATGTAGTTTCCGATAGGCATTTCAAAAATAGGTGTCGATAGGCATTTCAGATATAGGTGTCGATAGGCATTTCAGATATAGGTGTCGATAGGCATTTCAGATATAGGTGTCGATAGGCATTTCAGATATAGGTGTCGATAGGCATTTCAGATATAGGTGTCGATAGACATTTCAGATATAGGTGTCGATAGGCATTTCAGAAATAGATGTCGATAGGCATTTCAGATATAGGTGTCGATAGGCATTTCAGATATAGGTGCTGATAGGCATTTCAGATATAGTTGCCGATTGGCATTTTAAAAATAGGTGCCGATAGGCATTTCAGATATAGAAGCCGATAGGCATTTCAAATATAGGTGCCGATAGGCATTCCAAATATGGTTGCCGATAGGCATTTCAAATATAGGTGCTGATAGGCATTTCAGATGTAGTTTCCGATAGGCATTTCAAAAATATGTGTCGATAGGCATTTCAGATATAGGTGTCGATAGGCATTTCAGATATAGGTGTCGATAGGCATTTCAGATATAGGTGTCGATAGGCATTTCAGATATAGGTGTCGATAGGCATTTCAGATATAGGTGTCGATAGGCATTTCAGATATAGGTGTCGATAGGCATTTCAGATATAGGTGCCGATAGGCATTTCAGATATAGTTGCCGATTGGCATTTAAAAAATAGGTGCCGATAGGCATTTCAGATATAGAAGCCGATAGGCATTTCAAATATAGGTGCCGATAGGCATTCCAGATATGGTTGCCGATAGGCATTTCAAATATAGGTGCTGATAGGCATTTCAGATGTAGTTTCCGATAGGCATTTCAAAAATAGGTGTCGATAGGCATTTCAGATATAGGTGTCGATAGGCATTTCAGATATAGGTGTCGATAGGCATTTCAGATATAGGTGTCGATAGGCATTTCAGATATAGGTGTCGATAGGCATTTCAGATATAGGTGTCGATAGGCATTTCAGATATAGGTGTCGATAGGCATTTCAGATATAGGTGTCGATAGGCATTTCAGATATAGGTGCCGATAGGCATTTCAGTTATAGTTGCCGATTAGCATTTTAAAAATAGGTTCCGATAGGCATTTCAGATATAGAAGCCGAAAGGCATTTCAAATATAGGTGCCGATAGGCATTCCAGATATGGTTGCCGATAGGCATTTCAAATATAGGTGCTGATAGGCATTTCAGATGTAGTTTCCGATAGGCATTTCAAAAATAGGTGTCGATAGGAATTTCAGATATAGGTGTCGATAGGCATTTCAGATATAGGTGTCGATAGGCATTTCAGATATAGGTGTCGATAGGCATTTCAGATATAGGTGTCGATAGGCATTTCAGATATAGGTGTCGATAGGCATTTCAGATATAGGTGTCGATAGGCATTTCAGATATAGGTGTCGATAGGCATTTCAGATATAGGTGTCGATAGGCATTTCAGATATAGGTGCCGATAGGCATTTCAGATATAGTTGCCGATTGGCATTTTAAAAATAGGTGCCGATAGGCATTTCAGATATAGAAACCGATAGGCATTTCAAATATAGGTGCCGATAGGCATTCCAGATATGGTTGCCGATAGGCATTTCAAATATAGGTGCTGATAGGCATTTCAGATGTAGTTTCCGATAGGCATTTCAAAAATAGGTGTCGATAGGCATTTCAGATATAGGTGTCGATAGGCATTTCAGATATAGGTGTCGATAGGCATTTCAGATATAGGTGTCGATAGGCATTTCAGATATAGGTGCCGATAGGCATTTCAGATATAGGTGTCGATAGGCATTTCAGATATAAGTGTCTTTAGGCATTTCAGATATAGGTGTCGATAGGCATTTCAGATATAGGTGCCGATAGGCATTTCAGATATAGTTGCCGATTGGCATTTTAAAAATAGGTGCCGATAGGCATTTCAGATATAGAAGCCGATAGGCATTTCAAATATAGGTGCCGATAGGCATTCCAGATATGGTTGCCGATAGGCATTTCAAATATAGGTGCTGATAGGCATTTCAGATGTAGTTTCCGATAGGCATTTCAAAAATAGGTGTCGATAGGCATTTCAGATATAGGTGTCGATAGGCATTTCAGATATAGGTGTCGATAGGCATTTTAGATATAGGTGTCAATAGGCATTTCAGATATAGGTGTCGATAGGCATTTCAGATATAGGTGTCGATAGGCATTTCAGATATAGGTGTCGATAGGCATTTCAGATATAGGTGTCGATAGGCATTTCAGATATAGGTGTCGATAGGCATTTCAGATATAGGTGTCGATAGGCATTTCAGATATAGGTGTCGATAGGCATTTTAGATATAGGTGTCGATAGGCATTTCAGATATAGGTGTCGATAGGCATTTCAGATATAGGTGTCGATAGGCATTTCAGATATAGGTGTCGATAGGCATTTCAGATATAGGTGTCGATAGGCATTTCAGATATAGGTGTCGATAGGCATTTCAGATATAGGTGCCGATAGGCATTTCAGATATAGTTGCCGATTGGCATTTTAAAAATAGGTGCCGATAGGCATTTCAGATATAGAAGCCGATAGGCATTTCAAATATAGGTGCCGATAGGCATTCCAGATATGGTTGCCGATAGGCATTTCAAATATAGGTGCTGATAGGCATTTCAGATGTAGTTTCCGATAGGCATTTCAAAAATAGGTGTCGATAGGCATTTCAGATATAGGTGTCGATAGGCATTTCAGATATAGGTGTCGATAGGCATTTTAGATATAGGTGTCGATAGGCATTTCAGATATAGGTGTCGATAGGCATTTCAGATATAGGTGTCGATAGGCATTTCAGATATAGGTGTCGATAGGCATTTCAGATATAGGTGTCGATAGGCATTTCAGATATAGGTGCCGATAGGCATTTCAGATATAGTTGCCGATTGGCATTTTAAAAATAGGTGCCGATAGGCATTTCAGATATAGAAGCCGATAGGCATTTCAAATATAGGTGCCGATAATCATTCCAGATATGGTTGCCGATAGGCATTTCAAATATAAGTGCTGATAGGCATTTCAGATGTAGTTTCCGATAGGCATTTCAAAAATAGGTGTCGATAGGCATTTCAGATATAGGTGTCGATAGGCATTTCAGATATAGGTGTCGATAGGCATTTCAGATATAGGTGTCGATAGGCATTTCAGATATAGGTGTCGATAGGCATTTCAGATATATGTGTCGATAGGCATTTCAGATATAGGTGTCGATAGGCATTTCAGATATAGTTGCCGATTGGCATTTTAAAAATAGGTGCCGATAGGCATTTCAGATATAGAAGCCGATAGGCATTTTAAATATAGGTGCCGATAGGCATTCCAGTTATGGTTGCCGATAGGCATTTCATATATAGGTGCTGATAGGCATTTCAGATGTAGTTTCCGATAGGCGTTTCAAAAATAGGTGTCGATAGGCATTTCAGATATAGGTGTCGATAGGCATTTCAGATATAGGTGTCGATAAGCATTTCAGATATAGGTGTCGATAGGCATTTCAGATATAGGTGTCGATAGGCATTTCAGATATAGGTGTCGATAGGCATTTCAGATATAGGTGTCGATAGGCATTTCAGATATAGGTGTCGATAGGCATTTCAGATATAGGTGTCGATAGGCATTTCAGATATAGGTAACAATTGGCATTTCAGATATAGTTGCCGATTGGCATTTTAAAACTAGGTGCCGATAGGCATTTCAGATATAGAAGCCGATAGGCATTTCAAATATAGGTGCCGATAGGCATTCCAGATATGATTGCCGATAGGCATTTCAAATATAGGTGCTGATAGGCATTTCAGATGTAGTTTCCGATAGGCATTTCAAAAATAGGTGTCGATAGGCATTTCAGATATAGGTGTCGATAGGCATTTCAGATATAGGTGTCGATAGGCATTTCAGATATAGGTGTCGATAGGCATTTCAGATATAGGTGTCGATAGGCATTTCAGATATAGGTGTCGATAGGCATTTCAGATATAGGTGTCGATAGGCATTTCAGATATAGGTGTCGATAGGCATTTCAGATATAGGTGCCGATAGGCATTTCAGATATAGTTGCCGATTGGCATTTTAAAAATAGGTGCCGATAGGCATTTCAGATATAGAAGCCGATAGGCATTCCAAATATAGGTGCCGATAGGCATTCCAGATATGGTTGCCGATAGGCATTTCAAATATAGGTGCTGATAGGCATTTCAGATGTAGTTTCCGATAGGCATTTCAAAAATAGGTGTCGATAGGCATTTCAGATATAGGTGTCGATAGGCATTTCAGATATAGGTGTCGATAGGCATTTCAGATATAGGTGTCGATAGGCATTTCAGATATAGGTGTCGATAGGCATTTCAGATATAGGTGTCGATAGGCATTTCAGATATAGGTGTCGATAGGCATTTCAGATATAAGTGTCGATAGGCATTTCAGATATAAGTGTCGATAGGCATTTCAGATATAAGTGTCGATAGGAATTTCAGATATAGTTGCCGATTGGCATTTTAAAAATAGGTGCCGATAGGCATTTCAGATATAGAAGCCGATAGGCATTTCAAATATAGGTGCCGATAGGCATTCCAGATATGGTTGCCGATAGGCATTTCAAATATAGGTGCTGATAGGCATTTCAGATGTAGTTTCCGATAGGCATTTCAAAAATATGTGTCGATAGGCATTTCAGATTAGGTGTCGATAGGCATTTCAGATATAGGTGTCGATAGGCATTTCAGATATAGGTGTCGATAGGCATTTCAGATATAGGTGTCGATAGGCATTTCAGATATAGGTGTCGATAGGCATTTCAGATATAGGTGTCGATAGGCATTTCAGATATAGGTGTCGATAGGCATTTCAGATATAGGTGTCGATAGGCATTTCAGATATAGGTGTCGATAGGCATTTCAGATATAGGTGTCGATAGGCATTTCAGATATAGGTGTCGATAAGCATTTCAGATATAGGTGCCGATAGGCATTTCAGATATAGTTGCCGATTGGCATTTTAAAAATAGGTGCCGATATGCATTTCAGATATAGAAGCCGATAGGCATTTCAAATATAGGTGCCGATAGGCATTCCAGATATGGTTGCCGATAGGCATTTTAAATATAGGTGCTGAAAGGCATTTCAGATGTAGTTTCCGATAGGCATTTCAAAAATAGGTGTCGATAGGCATTTCAGATATAGGTGTCGATAGGCATTTCAGATAGAGGTGTCGATAGGCATTTCAGATATAGGTGTCGATAGGCATTTCAGATATAGGTGTCGATAGGCATTTCAGATATAGGTGTCGATAGGCATTTCAGATATAGGTGTCGATAGGCATTTCAGAAATAGATGTCGATAGGCATTTCAGATATAGGTGTCGATAGGCATTTCAGATATAGGTGCCGATAGGCATTTCAGATATAGTTGCCGATTGGCATTTTAAAAATAGGTGCCGATAGGCATTTCAGATATAGAAGCCGATAGGCATTTCAAATATAGGTGCCGATAGGCATTCCAGATATGGTTGCCGATAGGCATTTCAAATATAGGTGCTGATAGGCATTTCAGATGTAGTTTCCGATAGGCATTTCAAAAATAGGTGTCGATAGGAATTTCAGATATAGGTGTCGATAGGCATTTCAGATATAGGTGTCGATAGGCATTTCAGATATAGGTGTCGATAGGCATTTCAGATATAGATGTCGATAGGCATTTCAGATATAGGTGCCGATAGGCATTTCAGATATAGTTGCCGATTAGCATTTTAAAAATAGGTTCCGATAGGCATTTCAGATATAGAAGCCGATAGGCATTTCAAATATAGGTGCCGATAGGCATTCCAGATATGGTTGCCGATAGGCATTTCAAATATAGGTGCTGATAGGCATTTCAGATGTAGTTTCCGATAGGCATTTCAAAAATAGGTGTCGATAGGCATTTCAGATATAGGTGTCGATAGGCATTTCAGATATAGGTGTCGATAGGCATTTCAGATATAGGTGTCGATAGGCATTTCAGATATAGGTGTCGATAGGCATTTCAGATATAGGTGTCGATAGGCATTTCAGATATAGGTGTCGATAGGCATTTCAGATATAGGTGTCGATAGGCATTTCAGATATAGGTGTCGATAGGCATTTCAGATATAGGTGTCGATAGGCATTTCAGATATAGGTGTCTTTAGGCATTTCAGATATAGGTGTCGATAGGCATTTCAGATATAGGTGCCGATAAGCATTTCAGATATAGTTGCCGATTGGAATTTAAAAATAGGTGCCGATAGGCATTTCAGATATAGAAGCCGATAGGCATTTCAAATATAGGTGCCGATAGGCATTCCAGATATGGTTGCCGATAGGCATTTCAAATATAGGTGCTGATAGGCATTTCAGATGTAGTTTCCGATAGGCATTTCAAAAATAGGTGTCGATGGGCATTTCAGATATAGGTGTCGATAGGCATTTCAGATATAGGTGTCGATAGGCATTTCAGATATAGGTGTCGATAGGCATTTCAGATATAGGTGTCGATAGGCATTTCAGATATAGGTGTCGATAGGCATTTCAGATATAGGTGTCGATAGGCATTTCAGATATAGGTGTCGATAGGCATTTCAGATATAGGTGTCGATAGGCATTTCAGATATAGGTGCTGATAGGCATTTCAGATATAGTTGCCGATTGGCATTTTGAAAATAGGTGCCGATAGGCATTTCAGATATAGAAGCCGATAGGCATTTCAAATATAGGTGCCGATAGGCATTCCAGATATGGTTGCCGATAGGCATTTCAAATATAGGTGCTGATAGGCATTTCAGATGTAGTTTCCGATAGGCATTTCAAAAATAGGTGTCGATAGGCATTTCAGATATAGGTGTCTATAGGCATTTCAGATATAGGTGTCGATAGGCATTTCAGATATAGGTGTCGATAGGCATTTCAGATATAGGTGTCGATAGGCATTTCAGATATAGGTGTCGATAGGCATTTCAGATATAGGTGTCGATAGGCATTTCAGATATAGGTGTCGATAGGCATTTCAGATATAGGTGCCGATAGGCATTTCAGATATAGTTGCCGATTGGCATTTAAAAAATAGGTGCCGATAGGCATTTCAGATATAGAAGCCGATAGGCATTTCAAATATAGGTGCCGATAGGCATTCCAGATATGGTTGCCGATAGGCATTTCAAATATAGGTGCTGATAGGCATTTCAGATGTAGTTTCCGATAGGCATTTCAAAAATAGGTGTCGATAGGCATTTCAGATATAGGTGTCGATAGGCATTTCAGATATAGGTGTCGATAGGCATTTCAGATATAGGTGTCGATAGGCATTTCAGATATAGGTGTCGATAGGCATTTCAGATATAGGTGTCGATAGGCATTTCAGATATAGGTGTCGATAGGCATTTCAGATATAGATGTCGATAGGCATTTCAGATATAGGTGCCGATAGGCATTTCAGTTATAGTTGCCGATTAGCATTTTAAAAATAGGTTCCGATAGGCATTTCAGATATAGAAGCCGAAAGGCATTTCAAATATAGGTGCCGATAGGCATTCCAGATATGGTTGCCGATAGGCATTTCAAATATAGGTGCTGATAGGCATTTCAGATGTAGTTTCCGATAGGCATTTCAAAAATAGGTGTCGATAGGAATTTCAGATATAGGTGTCGATAGGCATTTCAGATATAGGTGTCGATAGGCATTTCAGATATAGGTGTCGATAGGCATTTCAGATATAGGTGTCGATAGGCATTTCAGATATAGGTGTCGATAGGCATTTCAGATATAGGTGTCGATAGGCATTTCAGATATAGGTGTCGATAGGCATTTCAGATATAGGTGTCGATAGGCATTTCAGATATAGGTGCCGATAGGCATTTCAGATATAGTTGCCGATTGGCATTTTAAAAATAGGTGCCGATAGGCATTTCAGATATAGAAACCGATAGGCATTTCAAATATATGTGCCGATAGGCATTCCAGATATGGTTGCCGATAGGCATTTCAAATATAGGTGCTGATAGGCATTTCAGATGTAGTTTCCGATAGGCATTTCAAAAATAGGTGTCGATAGGCATTTCAGATATAGGTGTCGATAGGCATTTCAGATATAGGTGTCGATAGGCATTTCAGATATAGGTGTCGATAGGCATTTCAGATATAGGTGCCGATAGGCATTTCAGATATAGGTGTCGATAGGCATTTCAGATATAAGTGTCATTAGGCATTTCAGATATAGGTGTCGATAGGCATTTCAGATATAGGTGCCGATAGGCATTTCAGATATAGTTGCCGATTGGCATTTTAAAAATAGGTGCCGATAGGCATTTCAGATATAGAAGCCGATAGGCATTTCAAATATAGGTGCCGATAGGCATTCCAGATATGGTTGCCGATAGGCATTTCAAATATAGGTGCTGATAGGCATTTCAGATGTAGTTTCCGATAGGCATTTCAAAAATAGGTGTCGATAGGCATTTCAGATATAGGTGTCGATAGGCATTTCAGATATAGGTGTCGATAGGCATTTTAGATATAGGTGTCAATAGGCATTTCAGATATAGGTGTCGATAGGCATTTCAGATATAGGTGTCGATAGGCATTTCAGATATAGGTGTCGATAGGCATTTCAGATATAGGTGTCGATAGGCATTTCAGATATAGGTGTCGATAGGCATTTCAGATATAGGTGTCGATAGGCATTTCAGATATAGGTGTCGATAGGCATTTCAGATATAGGTGTCGATAGGCATTTCAGATATAGGTGTCGATAGGCATTTCAGATATAGGTGTCGATAGGCATTTCAGATATAGGTGTCGATAGGCATTTCAGATATAGGTGTCGATAGGCATTTCAGATATAGGTGTCGATAGGCATTTCAGATATAGGTGCCGATAGGCATTTCAGATATAGTTGCCGATTGGCATTTTAAAAATAGGTGCCGATAGGCATTTCAGATATAGAAGCCGATAGGCATTTCAAATATAGGTGCCGATAGGCATTCCAGATATGGTTGCCGATAGGCATTTCAAATATAGGTGCTGATAGGCATTTCAGATGTAGTTTCCGATAGGCATTTCAAAAATAGGTGTCGATAGGCATTTCAGATATAGGTGTCGATAGGCATTTCAGATATAGGTGTCGATAGGCATTTTAGATATAGGTGTCGATAGGCATTTCAGATATAGGTGTCGATAGGCATTTCAGATATAGGTGTCGATAGGCATTTCAGATATAGGTGTCGATAGGCATTTCAGATATAGGTGTCGATAGGCATTTCAGATATAGGTGCCGATAGGCATTTCAGATATAGTTGCCGATTGGCATTTTAAAAATAGGTGCCGATAGGCATTTCAGATATAGAAGCCGATAGGCATTTCAAATATAGGTGCCGATAATCATTCCAGATATGGTTGCCGATAGGCATTTCAAATATAAGTGCTGATAGGCATTTCAGATGTAGTTTCCGATAGGCATTTCAAAAATAGGTGTCGATAGGCATTTCAGATATAGGTGTCGATAGGCATTTCAGATATAGGTGTCGATAGGCATTTCAGATATAGGTGTCGATAGGCATTTCAGATATAGGTGTCGATAGGCATTTCAGATATATGTGTCGATAGGCATTTCAGATATAGGTGTCGATAGGCATTTCAGATATAGTTGCCGATTGGCATTTTAAAAATAGGTGCCGATAGGCATTTCAGATATAGAAGCCGATAGGCATTTTAAATATAGGTGCCGATAGGCATTCCAGTTATGGTTGCCGATAGGCATTTCAAATATAGGTGCTGATAGGCATTTCAGATGTAGTTTCCGATAGGCGTTTCAAAAATAGGTGTCGATAGGCATTTCAGATATAGGTGTCGATAGGCATTTCAGATATAGGTGTCGATAAGCATTTCAGATATAGGTGTCGATAGGCATTTCAGATATAGGTGTCGATAGGCATTTCAGATATAGGTGTCGATAGGCATTTCAGATATAGGTGTCGATAGGCATTTCAGATATAGGTGTCGATAGGCATTTCAGATATAGGTGTCGATAGGCATTTCAGATATAGGTAACAATTGGCATTTCAGATATAGTTGCCGATTGGCATTTTAAAAATAGGTGCCGATAGGCATTTCAGATATAGAAGCCGATAGGCATTTCAAATATAGGTGCCGATAGGCATTCCAGATATGATTGCCGATAGGCATTTCAAATATAGGTGCTGATAGGCATTTCAGATGTAGTTTCCGATAGGCATTTCAAAAATAGGTGTCGATAGGCATTTCAGATATAGGTGTCGATAGGCATTTCAGATATAGGTGTCGATAGGCATTTCAGATATAGGTGTCGATAGGCATTTCAGATATAGGTGTCGATAGGCATTTCAGATATAGGTGTCGATAGGCATTTCAGATATAGGTGTCGATAGGCATTTCAGATATAGGTGTCGATAGGCATTTCAGATATAGGTGCCGATAGGCATTTCAGATATAGTTGCCGATTGGCATTTTAAAAATAGGTGCCGATAGGCATTTCAGATATAGAAGCCGATAGGCATTCCAAATATAGGTGCCGATAGGCATTCCAGATATGGTTGCCGATAGGCATTTCAAATATAGGTGCTGATAGGCATTTCAGATGTAGTTTCCGATAGGCATTTCAAAAATAGGTGTCGATAGGCATTTCAGATATAGCTGTCGATAGGCATTTCAGATATAGGTGTCGATAGGCATTTCAGATATAGGTGTCGATAGGCATTTCAGATATAGGTGTCGATAGGCATTTCAGATATAGGTGTCGATAGGCATTTCAGATATAGGTGTCGATAGGCATTTCAGATATAAGTGTCGATAGGCATTTCAGATATAGGTGTCGATAGGCATTTCAGATATAGGTGCCGATAGGAATTTCAGATATAGTTGCCGATTGGCATTTTAAAAATAGGTGCCGATAGGCATTTCAGATATAGAAGCCGATAGGCATTTCAAATATAGGTGCCGATAGGCATTCCAGATATGGTTGCCGATAGGCATTTCAAATATAGGTGCTGATAGGCATTTCAGATGTAGTTTCCGATAGGCATTTCAAAAATATGTGTCGATAGGCATTTCAGATTAGGTGTCGATAGGCATTTCAGATATAGGTGTCGATAGGCATTTCAGATATAGGTGTCGATAGGCATTTCAGATATAGGTGTCGATAGGCATTTCAGATATAGGTGTCGATAGGCATTTCAGATATAGGTGTCGATAGGCATTTCAGATATAGGTGTCGATAGGCATTTCAGATATAGGTGTCGATAGGCATTTCAGATATAGGTGTCGATAGGCATTTCAGATATAGGTGTCGATAGGCATTTCAGATATAGGTGTCGATAAGCATTTCAGATATAGGTGCCGATAGGCATTTCAGATATAGTTGCCGATTGGCATTTTAAAAATAGGTGCCGATATGCATTTCAGATATAGAAGCCTATAGGCATTTCAAATATAGGTGCCGATAGGCATTCCAGATATGGTTGCCGATAGGCATTTCAAATATAGGTGCTGAAAGGCATTTCAGATGTAGTTACCGATAGGCATTTCAAAAATAGGTGTCGATAGGCATTTCAGATATAGGTGTCGATAGGCATTTCAGATATAGGTGTCGATAGGCATTTCAGATATAGGTGTCGATAGGCATTTCAGATATAGGTGTCGATAGGCATTTCAGATATAGGTGTCGATAGGCATTTCAGATATAGGTGTCGATAGGCATTTCAGAAATAGATGTCGATAGGCATTTCAGATATAGGTGTCGATAGGCATTTCAGATATAGGTGCCGATAGGCATTTCAGATATAGTTGCCGATTGGCATTTTAAAAATAGGTGCCGATAGGCATTTCAGATATAGAAGCCGATAGGCATTTCAAATATAGGTGCCGATAGGCATTCCAGATATGGTTGCCGATAGGCATTTCAAATATAGGTGCTGATAGGCATTTCAGATGTAGTTTCCGATAGGCATTTCAAAAATATGTGTCGATAGGCATTTCAGATATAGGTGTCGATAGGCATTTCAGATATGGGTGTCGATAGGCATTTCAGATATAGGTGTCGATAGGCATTTCAGATATAGGTGTCGATAGGCATTTCAGATATAGGTGTCGATAGGCATTTCAGATATAGGTGTCGATAGGCATTTCAGATATAGGTGTCGACAGGCATTTCAGATATAGGTGCCGATAGGCATTTCAGATATAGTTGCCGATTGGCATTTAAAAAATAGGTGCCGATAGGCATTTCAGATATAGAAGCCGATAGGCATTTCAAATATAGGTGCCGATAGGCATTCCAGATATGGTTGCCGATAGGCATTTCAAATATAGGTGCTGATAGGCATTTCAGATGTAGTTTCCGATAGGCATTTCAAAAATAGGTGTCGATAGGAATTTCAGATATAGGTGTCGATAGGCATTTCAGATATAGGTGTCGATAGGCATTTCAGATATAGGTGTCGATAGGCATTTCAGATATAGATGTCGATAGGCATTTCAGATATAGGTGCCGATAGGCATTTCAGATATAGTTGCCGATTAGCATTTTAAAAATAGGTTCCGATAGGCATTTCAGATATAGAAGCCGATAGGCATTTCAAATATAGGTGCCGATAGGCATTCCAGATATGGTTGCCGATAGGCATTTCAAATATAGGTGCTGATAGGCATTTCAGATGTAGTTTCCGATAGGCATTTCAAAAATAGGTGTCGATAGGCATTTCAGATATAGGTGTCGATAGGCATTTCAGATATAGGTGTCGATAGGCATTTCAGATATAGGTGTCGATAGGCATTTCAGATATAGGTGTCGATAGGCATTTCAGATATAGGTGTCGATAGGCATTTCAGATATAGGTGTCGATAGGCATTTCAGATATAGGTGTCGATAGGCATTTCAGATATAGGTGTCGATAGGCATTTCAGATATAGGTGTCGATAGGCATTTCAGATATAGGTGTCTTTAGGCATTTCAGATATAGGTGTCGATAGGCATTTCAGATATAGGTGCCGATAAGCATTTCAGATATAGTTGCCGATTGGAATTTAAAAATAGGTGCCGATAGGCATTTCAGATATAGAAGCCGATAGGCATTTCAAATATAGGTGCCGATAGGCATTCCAGATATGGTTGCCGATAGGCATTTCAAATATAGGTGCTGATAGGCATTTCAGATGTAGTTTCCGATAGGCATTTCAAAAATAGGTGTCGATGGGCATTTCAGATATAGGTGTCGATAGGCATTTCAGATAGAGGTGTCGATAGGCATTTCAGATATAGGTGTCGATAGGCATTTCAGATATAGGTGTCGATAGGCATTTCAGATATAGGTGTCGATAGGCATTTCAGATATAGGTGTCGATAGGCATTTCAGATATAGGTGTCGATAGGCATTTCAGATATAGGTGTCGATAGGCATTTCAGATATAGGTGCTGATAGGCATTTCAGATATAGTTGCCGATTGGCATTTTAAAAATAGGTGCCGATAGGCATTTCAGATATAGAAGCCGATAGGCATTTCAAATATAGGTGCCGATAGGCATTCCAGATATGGTTGCCGATAGGCATTTCAAATATAGGTGCTGATAGGCATTTCAGATGTAGTTTCCGATAGGCATTTCAAAAATAGGTGTCGATAGGCATTTCAGATATAGGTGTCTATAGGCATTTCAGATATAGGTGTCGATAGGCATTTCAGATATAGGTGTCGATAGGCATTTCAGATATAGGTGTCGATAGGCATTTCAGATATAGGTGTCGATAGGCATTTCAGATATAGGTGTCGATAGGCATTTCAGATATAGGTGTCGATAGGCATTTCAGATATAGGTGCCGATAGGCATTTCAGATATAGTTGCCGATTGGCATTTTAAAAATAGGTGCCGATAGGCATTTCAGATATAGAAGCCGATAGGCATTTCAAATATAGGTGCCGATAGGCATTCCAGATATGGTTGCCGATAGGAATTTCAAATATAGGTGCTGATAGGCATTTCAGATGTAGTTTCCGATAGGCATTTCAAAAATAGGTGTCGATAGGCATTTCAGATATAGGTGTCGATAGGCATTTCAGATATAGGTGTCGATAGGCATTATAGATATAGGTGTCGATAGGCATTTCAGATATAGGTGTCGATAGGCATTTCAGATATAGGTGTCGATAGCCATTTCAGATATAGGTGTCGATAGGCATTTCAGATATAGGTGTCGATAGGCATTTCAGATATAGGTGCCGATAGGCATTTCAGATATAGTTGCCGATTGGCATTTTAAAAATAGGTGCCGATAGGCATTTCAGATATAGAAGCCGATAGGCATTTCAAATATAGGTGCCGATAATCATTCCAGATATGGTTGCCGATAGGCAATTTCAAATATAAGTGCTGATAGGCATTTCAGATGTAGTTTCCGATAGGCATTTCAAAAATAGGTGTCGATAGGCATTTCAGATATAGGTGTCGATAGGCATTTCAGATATAGGTGTCGATAGGCATTTCAGATATAGGTGTCGATAGGCATTTCAGATATAGGTGTCGATAGGCATTTCAGATATATGTGTCGATAGGCATTTCAGATATAGGTGTCGATAGGCATTTCAGATATAGTTGCCGGTTGGCATTTTAAAAATAGGTGCCGATAGGCATTTCAGATATAGAAGCCGATAGGCATTTCAAATATAGGTGCCGATAGGCATTCCAGATATGGTTGCCGATAGGCATTTCAAATATAGGTGCTGATAGGCATTTCAGATGTAGTTTCCGATAGGCATTTCAAAAATAGGTGTCGATAGGCATTTCAGATATAGGTGTCGATAGGCATTTCAAAAATAGGTGTCGATAGGCATTTCAGATATAGGTGTCGATAGGCATTTCAGATATAGGTGTCGATAGGCATTTCAGATATAGGTGTCGATAGGCATTTCAGACATAGGTGTCGATAGGCATTTCAGATATAGGTGTCGATAGGCATTTCAGATATAGGTGTCGATAGGCATTTCAGATATAGGTGTCGATAGGCATTTCAGATATAGGTGTCGATAGGCATTTCAGATATAGGTAACGATAGGCATTTCAGATATAGTTGACGATTGGCATTTTAAAAATAGGTGCCGATAGGCATTTCAGATATAGAAGCCGATAGGCATTTCAAATATAGGTGCCGATAGGCATTCCAGATATGGTTGCCGATAGGCATTTCAAATATAGGTGCTGATAGGCATTTCAGATGTAGTTTCCGATAGGCATTTCAAAAATAGGTGTCGATAGGCATTTCAGATATAGGTGTCGATAGGCATTTCAGATATAGGTGCCGATAGGCATTTCAAATATAGTTGCCGATTGGCATTTTAAAAATAGGTGCCGATAGGCATTTCAGATATAGAAGCCGATAGGCATTTCAAATATAGGTGCCGATAGGCATTCCAGATATGGTTGCCGATAGGCATTTCAAATATAGGTGCTGATAGGCATTTCAGATGTAGTTTCTGATAGGCATTTTAAAAATAGGTGTCGATAGGCATTTCAGATATAGGTGTCGATAGGCATTTCAGATATAGGTGTCGATAGGCATTTCAGATATAGGTGTCGATAGGCATTTCAGATATAGGTGTCGATAGGCATTTCAGATATAGGTGTCGATAGGCATTTCAGATATAGGTGTCGATAGGCATTTCAGATATAGGTGTCGATAGGCATTTCAGATATAGGTGTCGATAGGCATTTCAGATATAGGTGTCGATAGGCATTTCAGATATAGGTGTCGATAGGCATTTCAGATATAGGTGTCGATAGGCATTTCAGATATAGGTGTCGATAGGCATTTCAGATATAGGTGTCGATAGGCATTTCAGATATAGGTAACGATAGGCATTTCAGATATAGTTGCCGATTGGCATTTTAAAAATAGGTGCCGATAGGCATTTCATATATAGAAGCCGATAGGCATTTCAAATATAGGTGCCGATAGGCATTCCAGATATGGTTGCCGATAGGCATTTCAAATATAGGTGCTGATAGGCATTTCAGATGTAGTTTCCGATAGGCATTTCAAAAATAGGTGTCGATAGGCATTTCAGATATAGGTGTCGATAGGCATTTCAGATATAGGTGCCGATAGGCATTTCAAATATAGTTGCCGATTGGCATTTTAAAAATAGGTGCCGATAGGCATTTCAGATATAGAAGCCGATAGGCATTTCAAATATAGGTGCCGATAGGCATTCCAGATATGGTTGCCGATAGGCATTTCAAATATAGGTGCTGATAGGCATTTCAGATGTAGTTTCTGATAGGCATTTTAAAAATAGGTGTCGATAGGCATTTCAGATATAGGTGTCGATAGGCATTTCAGATATAGGTGTCGATAGGCATTTCAGATATAGGTGTCGATAGGCATTTCAGATATAGGTGTCGATAGGCATTTCAGATATAGGTGTCGATAGGCATTTCAGATATAGGTGTCGATAGGCATTTCAGATATAGGTGTCGATAGGCATTTCAGATATAGGTGCCGATAGGCATTTCAGATATAGTTGCCGATTGGCATTTAAAAAATAGGTGCCGATAGGCATTTCAGATATAGAAGCCGATAGGCATTTCAAATATAGGTGCCGATAGGCATTCCAGATATGGTTGCCGATAGGCATTTTAAATATAAGTGCTGATAGGCATTTCAGATGTAGTTTCCGATAGGCATTTCAAAAATAGGTGTCGATAGGCATTTCAGATATAGGTGTCGATAGGCATTTCAGATATAGGTGTCGATAGGCATTTCAGATATAGGTGTCGATAGGCATTTCAGATATAGGTGTCGATAGGCATTTCAGATATAGGTGTCGATAGGCATTTCAGATATAGGTGTCGATAGGCATTTTAGATATAGGTGTCGATAGGCATTTCAGATATAGGTGTCGATAAGCATTTCAGATATAGGTGCCGATAGGCATTTCAGATATAGTTGCCGATTGGCATTTTAAAAATAGGTGCCGATAGGCATTTCAGATATAGAAGCCGATAGGCATTTCAAATATAGGTGCCGATAGGCATTCCAGATATGGTTGCCAATAGGCATTTCAAATATAGGTGCTGATAGGCATTTCAGATGTAGTTTCCGATAGGCATTTCAAAAATAGGTGTCGATAGGCATTTCAGATATAGGTGTCGATAGGCATTTCAGATATAGGTTTCTTTAGGCATTTCAGATATAGGTGTCGATAGGCATTTCAGATATAGGTGCCGATAGGCATTTCAGATATAGTTGCCGATTGGCATTTTAAAAATAGGTGCCGATAGGCATTTCAGATATAGAAGCCGATAGGCATTTCAAATATAGGTGCCGATAGGCATTCCAGATATGGTTGCCGATAGGCATTTCAAATATAGGTGCTGATAGGCATTTCAGATGTAGTTTCCGATAGGCATTTCAAAAATAGGTGTCGATAGGCATTTCAGATATAGGTGTCGATAGGCATTTCAGATATAGGTGTCGATAGGCATTTCAGATATAGGTGTCGATAGGCATTTCAGATATAGGTGTCGATAGGCATTTCAGATATAGGTGTCGATAGGCATTTCAGATATAGGTGTCGATAGGCATTTCAGATATAGGTGTCGATAGGCATTTCAGATATAGGTGTCGATAGGCATTTTAATTATAGGTGCCGATAGGCATTTCAGATATAGTTGCCGATTGGCATTTTAAAAATAGGTGCCGATAGGCATTTCAGATATAGAAGCCGATAGGCATTTCAAATATAGGTGCCGAGAGGCATTCCAGATATGGTTGCCGATAGGCATTTCAAATATAGGTGCTGATAGGCATTTCAGATGTAGTTTCCGATAGGCATTTCAAAAATAGGTGTCGATAGGCATTTCAGATATAGGTGTCTATAGGCATTTCAGATATAGGTGTCGATAGGCATTTCAGATATAGGTGTCGATAGGCATTTCAGATATAGGTGTCGATAGGCATTTCAGATATAGGTGTCGATAGGCATTTCAGATATAGGTGTCGATAGGCATTTTTAGATATAGGTGTCGATAGGCATTTCAGATATAGGTGCCGATAGGCATTTCAGATATAGTTGCCGATTGGCATTTTAAAAATAGGTGCCGATAGGCATTTCAGATATAGAAGCCGATAGGCATTTCAAATATAGGTGCCGATAGGCATTCCAGATATGGTTGCCGATAAGCATTTCAAATATAGGTGCTGATAGGCATTTCAGATGTAGTTTCCGATAGGCATTTCAAAAATAGGTGTCGATAGGCATTTCAGATATAGGTGTCGATAGGCATTTCAGATATAGGTGTCGATAGGCATTATAGATATAGGTGTCGATAGGCATTTCAGATATAGGTGTCGATAGGCATTTCAGATATAGGTGTCGATAGGCATTTCAGATATAGGTGTCGATAGGCATTTCAGTTATAGGTGTCGATAGGCATTTCAGATATAGGTGCCGATAGGCATTTCAGATATAGTTGCCGATTGGCATTTTAAAAATAGGTGCCGATAGGCATTTCAGATATAGAAGCCGATAGGCATTTCAAATATAGGTGCCGATAATCATTCCAGATATGGTTGCCGATAGGCATTTCAAATATAAGTGCTGATAGGCATTTCAGATGTAGTTTCCGATAGGCATTTCAAAAATAGGTGTCGATAGGCATTTCAGATATAGGTGTCGATAGGCAATTCAGATATAGGTGTCGATAGGCATTTCAGATATAGGTGTCGATAGGCATTCCAAATATAGGTGTCGATAGGCATTTCAAATATAGGTGTCGATAGGCATTTCAGATATAGGTGCCGATAGGCATTTCAGATATAGTTGCCGATTGGCATTTTAAAAACAGGTGCCGATAGGCATTTCAGATATAGAAGCCGATAGGCATTTCAAATATAGGTGCCGATAGGCATTCCAGATATGGTTGCCGATAGGCATTTCAAATATAGGTGCTGATAGGCATTTCAGATGTAGTTTCCGATAGGCATTTCAAAAATAGGTGTCGATAGGCATTTCAGATATAGGTGTCGATAGGCATTTCAGATATAGGTGTCGATAGGCATTTCAGATATAGGTGTCGATAGGCATTTCAGATATAGGTGTCGATAGGCATTTCAGATATAGGTGTTGATAGGCATTTCAGATATAGGTGTCGATAGGCATTTCAGATATAGGTGTCGATAGGCATTTCAGATATAGGTGTCGATAGGCATTTCAGATATAGTTGCCGATTGGCATTTTAAAAATAGGTGCCGATAGGCATTCCAGATATGGTTGCCGATAGGCATTTCAAATATAGGTGCTGATAGGCATTTCAGATGTAGTTTCCGATAGGCATTTCAAAAATAGGTGTCGATAGGCATTTCAGATATAGGTGTCGATAGGCATTTCAGATATAGGTGTCGATAGGCATTTCAGATATAGGTGTCGATAGGCATTTCAGATATAGGTGTCGATAGGCATTTCAGATATAGAAGCCGATAGGCATTTCAAATATAGGTGCCGATAGGCATTCCAGATATGGTTGCCGATAGGCATTTCAAATATAGGTGCTGATAGGCATTTCAGATGTAGTTTCCGATAGGCATTTCAAAAATAGGTGTCGATAGGCATTTCAGATATAGGTGTCGATAGGCAATTTAGATATAGGTGTCGATAGGCATTTCAGATATAGGTGTCGATAGGCATTTCAGATATAGGTGTCGATAGGCATTTCAGATATAGGTGTCGATAGGCATTTCAGATATAGGTGTCGATAGGCATTTCAGATATAGGTGTCGATAGGCATTTCAGATATAGGTGCCGATAGGCATTTTTTAGATATAGTTGCCGATTGGCATTTTAAAAATAGGTGCCGATAGGCATTTCAGATATAGAAGCCGATAGGCATTTCAAATATAGGTGCCGATAGGCATTCCAGATATGGTTGCCGATAGGCATTTCAAATATAGGTGCTGATAGGTATTTCAGATGTAGTTTCCGATAGGCATTTCAAAAATAGGTGTCGATAGGCATTTCAGATATAGGTGTCGATAGGCATTTCAGATATAGGTGTCGATAGGCATTTCAGATATAGGTGTCGATAGGCATTTCAGATATAGGTGTCGATAGGCATTTCAGATATAGGTGTCGATAGGCATTTCAGATATAGGTGCCGATAGGCATTTCAGATATAGTTGCCGATTGGCATTTTAAAAATAGGTGCCGATAGGCATTTCAGATATAGAAGCCGATAGGCATTTCAAATATAGGTGCCGATAGGCATTCCAGATGTGGTTGCCGATAGGCATTTCAAATATAGGTGCTGATAGGCATTTCAGATGTAGTTTCCGATAGGCATTTCAAAAATAGGTGTCGATAGGCATTTCAGATATAGGTGTCGATAGGCATTTCAGATATAGGTGTCGATAGGCATTTCAGATATAGGTGTCGATAGGCATTTCAGATATAGGTGTCGATAGGCATTTCAGATATAGGTGTCGATAGGCATTTTATATATAGGTGTCGATAGGCATTTCAGATATAGGTGTCGATAGGCATTTCAGATATAGGTGCCGATAGGCATTTCAGATATAGTTGCCGATTGGCATTTTAAAAATAGGTGCCGATAGGCATTTCAGATATAGAAGCCGATAGGCATTTCAAATATAGGTGCCGATAGGCATTCCAGATATGGTTGCCGATAGGCATTTCAAATATAGGTGCTGATAGGCATTTCAGATGTAGTTTCCCATAGGCATTTCAAAAATAGGTGTCGATAGGCATTTCAGATATAGGTGTCGATAGGCATTTCAGATATAGGTGTCGATAGGCATTTTAGATATAGGTGTCGATAGGCATTTCAGATATAGGTGTCGATAGGCATTTCAGATATAGGTGTCGATAGGCATTTCAGATATAAGTGTCGATAGGCATTTCAGATATAGGTGTCGATAGGCATTTCAGATATAGGTGTCGATAGGCATTTCAGATATAGTTGCCGATTGGCATTTTAAAAATAGGTGCCGATAGGCATTTCAGACACAGAAGCCGATAGGCATTTCAAATATAGGTGCCAATAGGCATTCCAGATATAGTTGCCGATAGGCATTTCAAATATAGGTGCTGATAGGCATTTCAGATATAGGTGCCGATAGGCATTTCAGATATAGGTGTCGATAGGCATTTCAGATATAGGTGTCGATAGGCATTTCAGATATAGGTGTCGATAGGCATTTCAGATATAGGTGTCGATAGGCATTTCAGATATAGGTGCCGATAGGCATTTCAGATATAGTTGCCGATTGGCATTTTAAAAATAGGTGCCGATAGGCATTTCAGATATAGAAGCCGATAGGCATTTCAAATATAGGTGCCGATAGGCATTCCAGATATGGTTGCCGATAGGCATTTCAAATATAGGTGCTGATAGGCATTTCAGATGGAGTTTCCTATAGGCATTTCAAAAATAGGTGTCGATAGGCATTTCAGATATAGGTGTCGATAGGCATTTCAGATATAGGTGTCGATAGGCATTTCAGATATAGGTGTCGATAGGCATTTCAGATATAGGTGTCGATAGGCATTTCAGATATAGGTGTCGATAGGCATTTCAGATATAGGTGTCGATAGGCATTTCAGATATAGGTGCCGATAGGCATTTCAGATATAGTTGCCGATTGGCATTTTAAAAATAGGTGCCGATAGGCATTTCAGATATAGAAGCCGATAGGCATTTCAAATATATGTGCCGATAGGCATTCCAGATATGGTTGCCGATAGGCATTTCAAATATATGTGCTGATGGGCATTTCAGATGTAGTTTCCGATAGGCATTTCAAAAATAGGTGTCGAAAGGCATTTCAGATATAGGTGTCGATAGGCATTTCAGATATAGGTGTCGATAGGCATTTCAGATATAGGTGTCGATAGGCATTTCAGATATAGGTGTCGATAGGCATTTCAGATATAGGTGTCGATAGGCATTTCAGATATAGGTGTCGATAGGCATTTCAGATATAGGTGTCGATAGGCATTTCAGATATAGGTGCCGATAGGCATTTCAGTTATAGTTGCCGATTGGTATTTTAAAAATAGGTGCCGATAGGCATTTCAGATATAGAAGCCGATAGGCATTTCAAATATAGGTGCCGATAGGCATTCCAGATATGGTTGCCGATAGGCATTTCAAATATAGGTGCTGATAGGCATTTCAGATGTAGTTTCCGATAGGCATTTCAAAAATAGGTGTCGATAGGCATTTCAGATATAGGTGTCGATAGGCATTTCAGATATAGGTGTCGATAGGCATTTCAGATATATATGTGTCGATAGGCATTTCAGATATAGGTGTCGATAGGCATTTCAGATATAGGTGTCGATAGGCATTTCAGATATAGGTGTCGATAGGCACTTCAGATATAGGTGTCGATAGGCATTTCAGATATAGGTGCTGATAGGCATTTCAGATATAGTTGCCGATTGGCATTTTAAAAATAGGTGCCGATAGGCATTTCAGATATAGAAGCCGATAGGCATTTCAAATATAGGTGCCGATAGGCATTCCAGATATGGTTGCCGATAGGCATTTCAAATATAGGTGCTGATAGGCATTTCAGATGTAGTTTCCGATAGGCATTTCAAAAATAGGTGTCGATAGGCATTTCAGATATATGTATCGATAGGCATTTCAGATATAGGTGTCGATAGGCATTTCAGATATAGGTGTCGATAGGCATTTCAGATATAGGTGTCGATAGGCATTTCAGATATAGGTGCCGATAGGCATTTCAGATATAGTTGCCGATTGGCATTTTAAAAATAGGTGCCGATAGGCATTTCAGATATAGAAGCCGATAGGCATTTCAAATATAGGTGCCAATAGGCATTCCAGATATGGTTGCCGATAGGCATTTCAAATATAGGTGCTGATAGGCATTTCAGATGTAGTTTCCGATAGGCATTTCAAAAATAGGTGTCGATAGGCATTTCAGATATAGTTGCCGATTGGCATTTTAAAAATAGGTGCCGATAGGCATTTCAGATATAGAAGCCGATAGTCATTTCAAATATAGGTGCCGATAGGCATTCCAGATATGGTTGCCGATAGGCATTTCAAATATAGGTGCTGATAGGCATTTCAGATGTAGTTTCCGATAGGCATTTCAAAAATAGGTGTCGATAGGCATTTCAGATATAGGTGTCGATAGGCATTTCAGATATAGGTGTCGATAGGCATTTCAGATATAGGTGTCGATAGGCATTTCAGATATAGGTGTCGATAGGCATTTTAGATATAGGTGTCGATAGGCATTTCAGATATAGGTGTCGATAGGCATTTTAGATATAGGTGTCGATAGGCATTTCAGATATAGGTGTCGATAGGCATTTCAGATATAGGTGCCGATAGGCATTTCAGATATAGTTGCCGATTAGCATTTTAAAAATAGGTGCCGATAGGCATTTCAGATATAGAAGCCGATAGGCATTTCAAATATAGGTGCCGATAGGCATTCCAGATATGGTTGCCGATAGGCGTTTCAAATATAGGTGCTGATAGGCATTTCAGATGTAGTTTCCCATAAGCATTTCAAAAATAGGTGTCGATAGGCATTTCAGATATAGGTGTCGATAGGCATTTCAGATATAGGTGTCGATAGACATTTCAGATATAGGTGTCGATAGGCATTTCAGATATAGGTGTCGATAGGCATTTCAGATATAGGTGTCGATAGGCATTTCAGATATAGGTGTCGATAGGCATTTCAGATATAGGTGTCGATAGGCATTTCAGATATAGGTGCCGATAGGCATTTCAGATATAGTTGCCGATTGGCATTTTAAAAATAGGTGCCGATAGGCATTTCAGATATAGAAGCCGATAGGCATTTCAAATATAGGTGCCGATAGGCATTCCAGATATGGTTGCCGATAGGCATTTCAAATATAGGTGCTGATAGGCATATCAGATGTAGTTTCCGATAGGCATTTCAAAAATAGGTGTCGATAGGCATTTCAGATATAGGTGTCGATAGGCATTTCAGATATAGGTGTCGATAGGCATTTCAGATATAGGTGTCGATAGGCATTTCAGATATAGGTGTCGATAGGCATTTCAGATATAGGTGTCGATAGGCATTTCAGATATAGGTGTCTTTAGGCATTTCAGATATAGGTGTCGATAGGCATTTCAGATATAGGTGCCGATAGGCATTTCAGATATAGTTGCCGATTGGCATTTTAAAAATAGGTGCCGATAGGCATTTCAGATATAGAAGCCGATAGGCATTTCAAATATAGGTGCCGATAGGCATTCCAGATATGGTTGCCGTTAGGCATTTCAAATATAGGTGCTGATAGGCATTTCAGATGTAGTTTCCGATAGGCATTTCAAAAATAGTTGTCGATAGGCATTTCAGATATAGGTGTCGATAGACATTTCAGATATAGGTGTCGATAGGCATTTCAGATATAGGTGTCGATAGGCATTTCAGATATAGGTGTCGATAGGCATTTCAGATATAGGTGTCGATAGGCATTTTAGATATAGGTGTCGATAGGCATTTCAGATATAGGTGTCGATAGGCATTTCAGATATGGGTGTCGATAGGCATTTCAGATATAGGTGCCGATAGGCATTTCAGATATAGCTGCCGATTGGCATTTTAAAAATTGGTGCCGATAGGCATTTCAGATATAGAAGCCGATAGGCATTTCAAATATAGGTGCCGATAGGCATTCCAGATATGGTTGCCGATAGGCATTTCAAATATAGGTGCTGATAGGCATTTCAGATGTAGTTTCCGATAGGCATTTCAAAAATAGGTGTCGATAGGCATTTCAGATATAGGTGTCGATAGGCATTTCAGATATAGGTGTCGATAGGCATTTCAGATATAGGTGTCGATAGGCATTTCAGATATAGGTGTCGATAGGCATTTCAGATAAAGGTGTCGATAGGCATTTCAGATATAGGTGTCGATAGGTATTTCAGTTATAGGTGCCGATAGGCATTTCAGATATAGTTGCCGATTGGCATTTTAAAAATAGGTGCCGATAGGCATTTCAGATATAGAAGCCGATAGGCATTTCAAATATAGGTGCCGATAGGCATTCCAGATATGGTTGCCGATAGGCATTTCAAATATAGGTGCTGATAGGCATTTCAGATGTAGTTTCCGATAGGCATTTAAAAAATAGGTGTCGATAGGCATTTCAGATATAGGTGTCGATAGGCATTTCAGATATAGGTGTCGATAGGCATTATAGATATAGGTGTCGATAGGCATTTCAGATATAGGTGTCGATAGGCATTTCAGATATAGGTGTCGATAGGCATTTCAGATATAGGTGTCGATAGGCATTTCAGATATAGATGTCGATAGGCATTTCAGATATAGGTGCCGATAGGCATTTCAGATATAGTTGCCGATTGGCATTTTAAAAATAGGTGCCGATAGGCATTTCAGATATAGAAGCCGATAGGCATTTCAAATATAGGTGCCGATAATCATTCCAGATATGGTTGCCGATAGGCATTTCAAATATAAGTGCTGATAGGCATTTCAGATGTAGTTTCCGATAGGCATTTCAAAAACAGGTGTCGATAGGCATTTCAGATATAGGTGTCGATAGGCATTTCAGATATAGGTGTCGATAGGCATTTCAGATATAGGTGTCGATAGGCATTTCAGATATAGGTGTCGATAGGCATTTCAGATATATGTGTCGATAGGCATTTCAGATATAGGTGTCGGATAGGCATTTCAGATATAGTTGCCGGTTGGCATTTTAAAAATAGGTGCCGATAGGCATTTCAGATATAGAAGCCGATAGGCATTTCAAATATAGGTGCCGATAGGCATTCCAGATATGGTTGCCGATAGGCATTTCAAATATAGGTGCTGATAGGCATTTCAGATGTAGTTTCCGATAGGCATTTCAAAAATAGGTGTCGATAGGCATTTCAGATATAGGTGTCGATAGGCATTTCAGATATAGGTGTCGATAGGCATTTCAGATATAGGTGTCGATAGGCATTTCAGATATAGGTGTCGATAGGCATTTCAGATATAGGTGTCGATAGGCATTTCAGATATAGGTGTCGATAGGCATTTCAGATATAGGTGTCGATAGGCATTTCAGATATAGGTAACGATAGGCATTTCAGATATAGTTGCCGATTGGCATTTTAAAAATAGGTGCCGATAGGCATTTCAGATATAGAAGCCGATAGGCATTTCAAATATAGGTGCCGATAGGCATTCCAGATATGGTTGCCGATAGGCATTTCAAATATAGGTGCTGATAGGCATTTCAGATGTAGTTTCCGATAGGCATTTCAAAAATAGGTGTCGATAGGCATTTCAGATATAGGTGTCGATAGGCATTTCAGATATAGGTGTCGATAGGCATTTCAGATATAGGTGTCGATAGGCATTTCAGATATAGGTGTCGATAGGCATTTCAGATATAGGTGTCGATAGGCATTTCAGATATAGGTGTCGACAGGCATTTCAGATATAGGTGCCGATAGGCATTTCAGATATAGTTGCCGATTGGCATTTTAAAAATAGGTGCCGATAGGCATTTCAGATATAGAAGCCGATAGGCATTTCAAATATAGGTGCCGATAGGCATTCCAGATATGGTTGCCGATAGGCAATTCAAATATAGGTGCTGATAGGCATTTCAGATGTAGTTTCCGATAGGCATTTTAAAAATAGGTGTCGATAGGCATTTCAGATATAGGTGTCGATAGGCATTTCAGATATAGGTGTCGATAGGCATTTCAGATATAGGTGTCGATAGGCATTTCAGATATAGGTGTCGATAGGCATTTCAGATATAGGTGTCAATAGGCATTTCAGATATAGGTGTCGATAGGCATTTCAGATATAGGTGTCGATAGGCATTTCAGATATAGGTGCCGATAGGCATTTCAGTTATAGTTGCCGATTGGCATTTTAAAAATAGGTGCCGATAGGCATTTCAGATATAGAAGCCGATAGGCATTTCAAATATAGGTGCCGATAGGCATTCCAGATATGGTTGCCGATAGGCATTTTAAATATAAGTGCTGATAGGCATTTCAGATGTAGTTTCCGATAGGCATTTCAAAAATAGGTGTCGATAGGCATTTCAGATATAGGTGTCGATAGGCATTTCAGATATAGGTGTCGATAGGCATTTCAGATATAGGTGTCGATAGACATTTCAGATATAGGTGTCGATAGGCATTTCAGATATAGGTGTCGATAGGCATTTCAGATATAGGTGTCGATAGGCATTTCAGATATAGGTGTCGATAGGCATTTCAGATATAGGTGTCGATAGGCATTTCAGATATAGGTGCCGATAGGCATTTCAGATATAGTTGCCGATTGGCATTTTAAAAATAGGTGCCGATAGGCATTTCAGATATAGAAGCCGATAGGCATTTCAAATATAGGTGCCGATAGGCATTCCAGATATGGTTGCCGATAGGCATTTCAAATATAGGTGCTGATAGGCATTTCAGATGTAGTTTCCGATAGGCATTTCAAAAATAGGTGTCGATAGGCATTTCAGATATAGGTGTCGATAGGCATTTCAGATATAGGTGTCGATAGGCATTTCAGATATAGGTGTCGATAGGCATTCCAAATATAGGTGTCGATAGGCATTTCAGATATAGGTGTCGATAGGCATTTCAGATATAGGTGCCGATAGGCATTTCAGATATAGTTGCCGATTGGCATTTTAAAAATAGGTGCCGATAGGCATATCATATATAGAAGCCGATAGGCATTTCAAATATAGGTGCCGATAGGCATTCCAGATATGGTTGCCGATAGGCATTTCAAATATAGGTGCTGATAGGCATTTCAGATGTAGTTTCCGATAGGCATTTCAAAAATAGGTGTCGATAGGCATTTCAGATATAGGTGTCGATAGGCATTTCAGATATAGGTGTCGATTGCCATTTCAGATATAGGTGTCGATAGGCATTTCAGATATAGGTGTCGATAGGCATTTCAGATATAGGTTTTGATAGGCATTTCAGATATAGGTGTCGATAGGCATTTCAGATATAGGTGTCGATAGGCATTTCAGATATAGGTGTCGATAGGCATTTCAGATATAGTTGCCGATTGGCATTTTAAAAATAGGTGCCGATAGGCATTCCAGATATGTTTGCCGATAGGCATTTCAAATATAGGTGCTGATAGGCATTTCAGATGTAGTTTCCGATAGGCATTTCAAAAATAGGTGTCGATAGGCATTTCAGATATAGGTGTCGATAGACATTTCAGATATAGGTGTCGATAGGCATTTCAGATATAGGTGTCGATAGGCATTTCAGATATTGGTGTCGATAGGCATTTTAGATATAGGTGTCGATAGGCATTTCAGATATAGAAGCCGATAGGCATTTCAAATATAGGTGCCGATAGGCATTCCAGATATGGTTGCCGATAGGCATTTCAAATATAGGTGCTGATAGGCATTTCAGATGTAGTTTCTGATAGGCATTTCAAAAATAGGTGTCGATAGGCATTTCAGATATAGGTGTCGATAGGCAATTTAGATATAGGTGTCGATAGGCATTTCAGATATAGGTGTCGATAGGCATTTCAGATATAGGTGTCGATAGGCATTTCAGATATAGGTGTCGATAGGCATTTCAGATATAGGTGCCGATAGGCATTTCAGATATAGTTGCCGATTGGCATTTTAAAAATAGGTGCCGATAGGCATTTCAGATATAGAAGCCGATAGGCATTTCAAATATAGGTGCCGATAGGCATTCCAGATATGGTTGCCGATAGGCATTTCAAATATAGGTGCTGATAGGCATTTCAGATGTAGTTTCCGATAGGCATTTCAAAAATAGGTGTCGATAGGCATTTCAGATATAGATGTCGATAGGCATTTCAGATATAGGTGTCGATAGGCATTTCAGATATAGGTGTCGATAGGCATTTCAGATATAGGTGTCGATAGGCATTTCAGATATAGGTGTCGATAGGCATTTCAGATATAGGTGCCGATAGGCATTTCAGATATAGTTGCCGATTGGCATTTTAAAAATAGGTGCCGATAGGCATTTCAGATATAGAAGCCGATAGGCATTTCAAATATAGGTGCTGATAGGCATTCCAGATGTGGTTGCCGATAGGCATTTCAAATATAGGTGCTGATAGGCATTTCAGATGTAGTTTCCGATAGGCATTTCAAAAATAGGTGTCGATAGGCATTTCAGATATAGGTGTCGATAGGCATTTCAGATATAGGTGTCGATAGGCATTTCAGATATAGGTGTCGATAGGCATTTCAGATATAGGTGTCGATAGGCATTTCAGATATAGGTGTCGATAGGCATTTTATATATAGGTGTCGATAGGCATTTCAGATATAGGTGTCGATAGGCATTTCAGATATAGGTGCCGATAGGCATTTCAGATATAGTTGCCGATTGGCATTTTAAAAATAGGTGCCGATAGGCATTTCAGATATAGAAGCCGATAGGCATTTCAAATATAGGTGCCGATAGGCATTCCAGATATGGTTGCCGATAGGCATTTCAAATATAGGTGCTGATAGGCATTTCAGATGTAGTTTCCGATAGGCATTTCAAAAATAGGTGTCGATAGGCATTTCAGATATAGGTGTCGATAGGCATTTCAGATATAGGTGTCGATAGGCATTTCAGATATAGGTGTCGATAGGCATTTCAGATATAGGTGTCGATAGGCATTTCAGATATAGGTGTCGATAGGCATTTCAGATATAGGTGTCGATAGGCATTTCAGATATAGGTGTCGATAGGCATTTCAGATATAGGTGCCGATAGGCATTTCAGATATAGTTGCCGATTGGCATTTCAGATATAGGTGCCGATAGGCATTTCAGATATAGTTGCCGATTGGCATTTTAAAAATAGGTGCCGATAGGCATTTCAGATATAGAAGCCGATAGGCATTTCAAATATAGGTGCCGATAGGCATTCCAGATATGGTTGCCGATAGGCATTTCAAATATAGGTGCTGATAGGCATTTCAGATGTAGTTTCCCATAGGCATTTCAAAAATAGGTGTCGATAGGCATTTCAGATATAGGTGTCGATAGGCATTTCAGATATAGGTGTCGATAGGCATTTCAGATATAGGTGTCGATAGGCATTTCAGATATAGGTGTCGATAGGCATTTTAGATATAGGTGTCGATAGGCATTTCAGATATAAGTGTCGATAGGCATTTCAGATATAGGTGTCGATAGGCATTTCAGATATAGGTGTCGATAGGCATTTCAGATATAGTTGCCGATTGGCATTTTAAAAATAGGTGCCGATAGGCATTTCAGATATAGAAGCCGATAGGCATTTCAAATATAGGTGCCGATAGGCATTCCAGATATGGTTGCCGATAGGCATTTCAAATATAGGTGCTGATAGGCATTTCAGATATAGGTGTCGATAGGCATTTCAGATATAAGTGTCGATAGGCATTTCAGATATAGGTGTCGATAGGCATTTCAGATATAGGTGTCGATAGGCATTTCAGATATAGGTGTCGATAGGCATTTCAGATATAGGTGCCGATAGGCATTTCAGATATAGTTGCCGATTGGCATTTTAAAAATATGTGCCGATAGGCATTTCAGATATAGAAGCCGATAGGCATTTCAAATATAGGTGCCGATAGGCATTCCAGATATGGTTGCCGATAGGCATTTCAAATATAGGTGCTGATAGGCATTTCAGATGTAGTTTCCTATAGGCATTTCAAAAATAGGTGTCGATAGGCATTTCAGATATAGGTGTCGATAGGCATTTCAGATATAGGTGTCGATAGGCATTTCAGATATAGGTGTCGATAGGCATTTCAGATATAGGTGTCGATAGGCATTTCAGATATAGGTGTCGATAGGCATTTCAGATATAGGTGCCGATAGGCATTTTAGATATAGTTGCCGTTTGGCATTTTAAAAATAGGTGCCGATAGGCATTTCAGATATAGAAGCCGATAGGCATTTCAAATATAGGTGCCGATAGGCATTCCAGATATGGTTGCCGATAGGCATTTCAAATATATGTGCTGATAGGCATTTCAGATGTAGTTTCCGATAGGCATTTCAAAAATAGGTGTCGATAGGCATTTCAGATATAGGTGTCGATAGGCATTTCAGATATAGGTGTCGATAGGCATTTCAGATATAGGTGTCGATAGGCATTTCAGATATAGGTGTCGATAGGCATTTCAGATATAGGTGTCGATAGGCATTTCAGATATAGGTGTCGATAGGCATTTCAGATATAGGTGTCGATAGGCATTTCAGATATAGGTGCCGATAGGCATTTCAAATATAGTTGCCGATTGGTATTTTAAAAATAGGTGCCGATAGGCATTTCAGATATAGAAGCCGATAGGCATTTCAAATATAGGTGCCGATAGGCATTCCAGATATGGTTGCCGATAGGCATTTCAAATATAGGTGCTGATAGGCATTTCAGATGTAGTTTCCGATAGGCATTTCAAAAATAGGTGTCGATAGGCATTTCAGATATAGGTGTCGATAGGCATTTCAGATATAGGTGTCGATAGGCATTTCAGATATATATGTGTCGATAGGCATTTCAGATATAGGTGTCGATAGGCATTTCAGATATAGGTGTCGATAGGCATTTCAGATATAGGTGTCGATAGGCATTTCAGATATAGGTGTCGATAGGCATTTCAGATATAGGTGCCGATAGGCATTTCAGATATAGTTGCCGATTGGCATTTTAAAAATAGGTGCCGATAGGCATTTCAGATATAGAAGCCGATAGGCATTTCAAATATAGGTGCCGATAGGCATTCCAGATATGGTTGCCGATAGGCATTTCAAATATAGGTGCTGATAGGCATTTCAGATGTAGTTTCCGATAGGCATTTCAAAAATAGGTGTCGATAGGCATTTCAGATATATGTATCGATAGGCATTTCAGATATAAGTGTCGATAGGCATTTCAGATATAGGTGTCGATAGGCATTTCAGATATAGGTGTCGATAGGCATTTCAGATATAGGTGCCGATAGGCATTTCAGATATAGTTGCCGATTGGCATTTTAAAAATAGGTGCCGATAGGCATTTCAGATATAGAAGCCGATAGGCATTTCAAATATAGGTGCCGATAGGCATTCCAGATATGGTTGCCGATAGGCATTTCAAATATAGGTGCTGATAGGCATTTCAGATGTAGTTTCCGATAGGCATTTCAAAAATAGGTGTCGATGGGCATTTCAGATATAGTTGCCGATTGGCATTTTAAAAATAGGTGCCGATAGGCATTTCAGATATAGAAGCCGATAGGCATTTCAAATATAGGTGCCGATAGGCATTCCAGATATGGTTGCCGATAGGCATTTCAAATATAGGTGCTGATAGGCATTTCAGATGTAGTTTCCGATAGGCATTTCAAAAATAGGTGTCGATAGGCATTTCAGATATAGGAGTCGATAGGCATTTCAGATATAGGTGTCGATAGGCATTTCAGATATAGGTGTCGATAGGCATTTCAGATATAGGTGTCGATAGGCATTTCAGATATAGGTGTCGATAGGCATTTCAGATATAGGTGTCGATAGGCATTTCAGATATAGGTGTCGATAGGCATTTCAGATATAGGTGCCGATAGGCATTTCAGATATAGTTGCCGATTGGCATTTTAAAAATAGGTGCCGATAGGCATTTCAGATATAGAAGCCGATAGGCATTTCAAATATATGTGCCGATAGGCATTCCAGATATGGTTGCCGATAGGCATTTCAAATATATGTGCTGATGGGCATTTCAGATGTAGTTTCCGATAGGCATTTAAAAAATAGGTGTCGAAAGGCATTTCAGATATAGGTGTCGATAGGCATTTCAGATATAGGTGTCGATAGGCATTTCAGATATAGGTGTCGATAGGCATTTCAGATATAGGTGTCGATAGGCATTTCAGATATAGGTGTCGATAGGCATTTCAGATATAGGTGTCGATAGACATTTCAGATATAGGTGTCGATAGGCATTTCAGAAATAGATGTCGATAGGCATTTCAGATATAGGTGTCGATAGGCATTTCAGATATAGGTGCTGATAGGCATTTCAGATATAGTTGCCGATTGGCATTTTAAAAATAGGTGCCGATAGGCATTTCAGATATAGAAGCCGATAGGCATTTCAAATATAGGTGCCGATAGGCATTCCAAATATGGTTGCCGATAGGCATTTCAAATATAGGTGCTGATAGGCATTTCAGATGTAGTTTCCGATAGGCATTTCAAAAATATGTGTCGATAGGCATTCCAGATATAGGTGTCGATAGGCATTTCAGATATAGGTGTCGATAGGCATTTCAGATATAGGTGTCGATAGGCATTTCAGATATAGGTGTCGATAGGCATTTCAGATATAGGTGTCGATAGGCATTTCAGATATAGGTGTCGATAGGCATTTCAGATATAGGTGCCGATAGGCATTTCAGATATAGTTGCCGATTGGCATTTAAAAAATAGGTGCCGATAGGCATTTCAGATATAGAAGCCGATAGGCATTTCAAATATAGGTGCCGATAGGCATTCCAGATATGGTTGCCGATAGGCATTTCAAATATAGGTGCTGATAGGCATTTCAGATGTAGTTTCCGATAGGCATTTCAAAAATAGGTGTCGATAGGCATTTCAGATATAGGTGTCGATAGGCATTTCAGATTAGGTGTCGATAGGCATTTCAGATATAGGTGTCGATAGGCATTTCAGATATAGGTGTCGATAGGCATTTCAGATATAGGTGTCGATAGGCATTTCAGATATAGGTGTCGATAGGCATTTCAGATATAGGTGTCGATAGGCATTTCAGATATAGGTGTCGATAGGCATTTCAGATATAGGTGTCGATAGGCATTTCAGATATAGGTGTCGATAGGCATTTCAGATATAGGTGTCGATAGGCATTTCAGATATAGGTGTCGATAAGCATTTCAGATATAGGTGCCGATAGGCATTTCAGATATAGTTGCCGATTGGCATTTTAAAAATAGGTGCCGATATGCATTTCAGATATAGAAGCCGATAGGCATTTCAAATATAGGTGCCGATAGGCATTCCAGATATGGTTGCCGATAGGCATTTCAAATATAGGTGCTGAAAGGCATTTCAGATGTAGTTTCCGATAGGCATTTCAAAAATAGGTGTCGATAGGCATTTCAGATATAGGTGTCGATAGGCATTTCAGATATAGGTGTCGATAGGCATTTCAGATATAGGTGTCGATAGGCATTTCAGATATAGGTGTCGATAGGCATTTCAGATATAGGTGTCGATAGGCATTTCAGATATAGGTGTCGATAGGCATTTCAGAAATAGATGTCGATAGGCATTTCAGATATAGGTGTCGATAGGCATTTCAGATATAGGTGCCGATAGGCATTTCAGATATAGTTGCCGATTGGCATTTTAAAAATAGGTGCCGATAGGCATTTCAGATATAGAAGCCGATAGGCATTTCAAATATAGGTGCCGATAGGCATTCCAGATATGGTTGCCGATAGGCATTTCAAATATAGGTGCTGATAGGCATTTCAGATGTAGTTTCCGATAGGCATTTCAAAAATATGTGTCGATAGGCATTTCAGATATAGGTGTCGATAGGCATTTCAGATATGGGTGTCGATAGGCATTTCAGATATAGGTGTCGATAGGCATTTCAGATATAGGTGTCGATAGGCATTTCAGATATAGGTGTCGATAGGCATTTCAGATATAGGTGTCGATAGGCATTTCAGATATAGGTGTCGACAGGCATTTCAGATATAGGTGCCGATAGGCATTTCAGATATAGTTGCCGATTGGCATTTAAAAAATAGGTGCCGATAGGCATTTCAGATATAGAAGCCGATAGGCATTTCAAATATAGGTGCCGATAGGCATTCCAGATATGGTTGCCGATAGGCATTTCAAATATAGGTGCTGATAGGCATTTCAGATGTAGTTTCCGATAGGCATTTCAAAAATAGGTGTCGATAGGAATTTCAGATATAGGTGTCGATAGGCATTTCAGATATAGGTGTCGATAGGCATTTCAGATATAGGTGTCGATAGGCATTTCAGATATAGGTGTCGATAGGCATTTCAGATATAGGTGTCGATAGGCATTTCAGATATAGGTGTCGATAGGCATTTCAGATATAGGTGTCGATAGGCATTTCAGATATAGGTGCCGATAGGCATTTCAGATATAGTTGCCGATTAGCATTTTAAAAATAGGTTCCGATAGGCATTTCAGATATAGAAGCCGATAGGCATTTCAAATATAGGTGCCGATAGGCATTCCAGATATGGTTGCCGATAGGCATTTCAAATATAGGTGCTGATAGGCATTTCAGATGTAGTTTCCGATAGGCATTTCAAAAATAGGTGTCGATAGGCATTTCAGATATAGGTGTCGATAGGCATTTCAGATATAGGTGTCGATAGGCATTTCAGATATAGGTGTCGATAGGCATTTCAGATATAGGTGTCGATAGGCATTTCAGATATAGGTGTCGATAGGCATTTCAGATATAGGTGTCGATAGGCATTTCAGATATAGGTGTCGATAGGCATTTCAGATATAGGTGTCGATAGGCATTTCAGATATAGGTGTCGATAGGCATTTCAGATATAGGTGTCTTTAGGCATTTCAGATATAGGTGTCGATAGGCATTTCAGATATAGGTGCCGATAAGCATTTCAGATATAGTTGCCGATTGGAATTTAAAAATAGGTGCCGATAGGCATTTCAGATATAGAAGCCGATAGGCATTTCAAATATAGGTGCCGATAGGCATTCCAGATATGGTTGCCGATAGGCATTTCAAATATAGGTGCTGATAGGCATTTCAGATGTAGTTTCCGATAGGCATTTCAAAAATAGGTGTCGATGGGCATTTCAGATATAGGTGTCGATAGGCATTTCAGATATAGGTGTCGATAGGCATTTCAGATATAGGTGTCGATAGGCATTTCAGATATAGGTGTCGATAGGCATTTCAGATATAGGTGTCGATAGGCATTTCAGATATAGGTGTCGATAGGCATTTCAGATATAGGTGTCGATAGGCATTTCAGATATAGGTGCTGATAGGCATTTCAGATATAGTTGCCGATTGGCATTTTAAAAATAGGTGCCGATAGGCATTTCAGATATAGAAGCCGATAGGCATTTCAAATATAGGTGCCGATAGGCATTCCAGATATGGTTGCCGATAGGCATTTCAAATATAGGTGCTGATAGGCATTTCAGATGTAGTTTCCGATAGGCATTTCAAAAATAGGTGTCGATAGGCATTTCAGATATAGGTGTCTATAGGCATTTCAGATATAGGTGTCGATAGGCATTTCAGATATAGGTGTCGATAGGCATTTCAGATATAGGTGTCGATAGGCATTTCAGATATAGGTGTCGATAGGCATTTCAGATATAGGTGTCGATAGGCATTTCAGATATAGGTGTCGATAGGCATTTCAGATATAGGTGCCGATAGGCATTTCAGATATAGTTGCCGATTGGCATTTTAAAAATAGGTGCCGATAGGCATTTCAGATATAGAAGCCGATAGGCATTTCAAATATAGGTGCCGATAGGCATTCCAGATATGGTTGCCGATAGGAATTTCAAATATAGGTGCTGATAGGCATTTCAGATGTAGTTTCCGATAGGCATTTCAAAAATAGGTGTCGATAGGCATTTCAGATATAGGTGTCGATAGGCATTTCAGATATAGGTGTCGATAGGCATTATAGATATAGGTGTCGATAGGCATTTCAGATATAGGTGTCGATAGGCATTTCAGATATAGGTGTCGATAGCCATTTCAGATATAGGTGTCGATAGGCATTTCAGATATAGGTGTCGATAGGCATTTCAGATATAGGTGCCGATAGGCATTTCAGATATAGTTGCCGATTGGCATTTTAAAAATAGGTGCCGATAGGCATTTCAGATATAGAAGCCGATAGGCATTTCAAATATAGGTGCCGATAATCATTCCAGATATGGTTGCCGATAGGCAATTTCAAATATAAGTGCTGATAGGCATTTCAGATGTAGTTTCCGATAGGCATTTCAAAAATAGGTGTCGATAGGCATTTCAGATATAGGTGTCGATAGGCATTTCAGATATAGGTGTCGATAGGCATTTCAGATATAGGTGTCGATAGGCATTTCAGATATAGGTGTCGATAGGCATTTCAGATATATGTGTCGATAGGCATTTCAGATATAGGTGTCGATAGGCATTTCAGATATAGTTGCCGGTTGGCATTTTAAAAATAGGTGCCGATAGGCATTTCAGATATAGAAGCCGATAGGCATTTCAAATATAGGTGCCGATAGGCATTCCAGATATGGTTGCCGATAGGCATTTCAAATATAGGTGCTGATAGGCATTTCAGATGTAGTTTCCGATAGGCATTTCAAAAATAGGTGTCGATAGGCATTTCAGATATAGGTGTCGATAGGCATTTCAAAAATAGGTGTCGATAGGCATTTCAGATATAGGTGTCGATAGGCATTTCAGATATAGTTGTCGATAGGCATTTCAGATATAGGTGTCGATAGGCATTTCAGACATAGGTGTCGATAGGCATTTCAGATATAGGTGTCGATAGGCATTTCAGATATAGGTGTCGATAGGCATTTCAGATATAGGTGTCGATAGGCATTTCAGATATAGGTGTCGATAGGCATTTCAGATATAGGTAACGATAGGCATTTCAGATATAGTTGACGATTGGCATTTTAAAAATAGGTGCCGATAGGCATTTCAGATATAGAAGCCGATAGGCATTTCAAATATAGGTGCCGATAGGCATTCCAGATATGGTTGCCGATAGGCATTTCAAATATAGGTGCTGATAGGCATTTCAGATGTAGTTTCCGATAGGCATTTCGAAAATAGGTGTCGATAGGCATTTCAGATATAGGTGTCGATAGGCATTTCAGATATAGGTGCCGATAGGCATTTCAAATATAGTTGCCGATTGGCATTTTAAAAATAGGTGCCGATAGGCATTTCAGATATAGAAGCCGATAGGCATTTCAAATATAGGTGCCGATAGGCATTCCAGATATGGTTGCCGATAGGCATTTCAAATATAGGTGCTGATAGGCATTTCAGATGTAGTTTCTGATAGGCATTTTAAAAATAGGTGTCGATAGGCATTTCAGATATAGGTGTCGATAGGCATTTCAGATATAGGTGTCGATAGGCATTTCAGATATAGGTGTCGATAGGCATTTCAGATATAGGTGTCGATAGGCATTTCAGATATAGGTGTCGATAGGCATTTCAGATATAGGTGTCGATAGGCATTTCAGATATAGGTGTCGATAGGCATTTCAGATATAGGTGTCGATAGGCATTTCAGATATAGGTGTCGATAGGCATTTCAGATATAGGTGTCGATAGGCATTTCAGATATAGGTGTCGATAGGCATTTCAGATATAGGTGTCGATAGGCATTTCAGATATAGGTGTCGATAGGCATTTCAGATATAGGTAACGATAGGCATTTCAGATATAGTTGCCGATTGGCATTTTAAAAATAGGTGCCGATAGGCATTTCATATATAGAAGCCGATAGGCATTTCAAATATAGGTGCCGATAGGCATTCCAGATATGGTTGCCGATAGGCATTTCAAATATAGGTGCTGATAGGCATTTCAGATGTAGTTTCCGATAGGCATTTCAAAAATAGGTGTCGATAGGCATTTCAGATATAGGTGTCGATAGGCATTTCAGATATAGGTGCCGATAGGCATTTCAAATATAGTTGCCGATTGGCATTTTAAAAATAGGTGCCGATAGGCATTTCAGATATAGAAGCCGATAGGCATTTCAAATATAGGTGCCGATAGGCATTCCAGATATGGTTGCCGATAGGCATTTCAAATATAGGTGCTGATAGGCATTTCAGATGTAGTTTCTGATAGGCATTTTAAAAATAGGTGTCGATAGGCATTTCAGATATAGGTGTCGATAGGCATTTCAGATATAGGTGTCGATAGGCATTTCAGATATAGGTGTCGATAGGCATTTCAGATATAGGTGTCGATAGGCATTTCAGATATAGGTGTCGATAGGCATTTCAGATATAGGTGTCGATAGGCATTTCAGATATAGGTGTCGATAGGCATTTCAGATATAGGTGTCGATAGGCATTTCAGATATAGGTGCCGATAGGCATTTCAGATATAGTTGCCGATTGGCATTTAAAAAATAGGTGCCGATAGGCATTTCAGATATAGAAGCCGATAGGCATTTCAAATATAGGTGCCGATAGGCATTCCAGATATGGTTGCCGATAGGCATTTTAAATATAAGTGCTGATAGGCATTTCAGATGTAGTTTCCGATAGGCATTTCAAAAATAGGTGTCGATAGGCATTTCAGATATAGGTGTCGATTGGCATTTCAGATATAGGTGTCGATAGGCATTTCAGATATAGGTGTCGATAGGCATTTCAGATATAGGTGTCGATAGGCATTTCAGATATAGGTGTCGATAGGCATTTCAGATATAGGTGTCGATAGGCATTTCAGATATAGGTGTCGATAGGCATTTCAGATATAGGTGTCGATAAGCATTTCAGATATAGGTGCCGATAGGCATTTCAGATATAGTTGCCGATTGGCATTTTAAAAATAGGTGCCGATAGGCATTTCAGATATAGAAGCCGATAGGCATTTCAAATATAGGTGCCGATAGGCATTCCAGATATGGTTGCCAATAGGCATTTCAAATATAGGTGCTGATAGGCATTTCAGATGTAGTTTCCGATAGGCATTTCAAAAATAGGTGTCGATAGGCATTTCAGATATAGGTGTCGATAGGCATTTCAGATATAGGTTTCTTTAGGCATTTCAGATATAGGTGTCGATAGGCTTTTCAGATATAGGTGCCGATAGGCATTTCAGATATAGTTGCCGATTGGCATTTTAAAAATAGGTGCCGATAGGCATTTCAGATATAGAAGCCGATAGGCATTTCAAATATAGGTGCCGATAGGCATTCCAGATATGGTTGCCGATAGGCATTTCAAATATAGGTGCTGATAGGCATTTCAGATGTAGTTTCCGATAGGCATTTCAAAAATAGGTGTCGATAGGCATTTCAGATATAGGTGTCGATAGGCATTTCAGATATAGGTGTCGATAGGCATTTCAGATATAGGTGTCGATAGGCATTTCAGATATAGGTGTCGATAGGCATTTCAGATATAGGTGTCGATAGGCATTTCAGATATAGGTGTCGATAGGCATTTCAGATATAGGTGTCGATAGGCATTTCAGATATAGGTGTCGATAGGCATTTTAGATATAGGTGCCGATAGGCATTTCAGATATAGTTGCCGATTGGCATTTTAAAAATAGGTGCCGATAGGCATTTCAGATATAGAAGCCGATAGGCATTTCAAATATAGGTGCCGAGAGGCATTCCAGATATGGTTGCCGATAGGCATTTCAAATATAGGTGCTGATAGGCATTTCAGATGTAGTTTCCGATAGGCATTTCAAAAATAGGTGTCGATAGGCATTTCAGATATAGGTGTCTATAGGCATTTCAGATATAGGTGTCGATAGGCATTTCAGATATAGGTGTCGATAGGCATTTCAGATATAGGTGTCGATAGGCATTTCAGATATAGGTGTCGATAGGCATTTCAGATATAGGTGTCGATAGGCATTTTTAGATATAGGTGTCGATAGGCATTTCAGATATAGGTGCCGATAGGCATTTCAGATATAGTTGCCGATTGGCATTTTAAAAATAGGTGCCGATAGGCATTTCAGATATAGAAGCCGATAGGCATTTCAAATATAGGTGCCGATAGGCATTCCAGATATGGTTGCCGATAAGCATTTCAAATATAGGTGCTGATAGGCATTTCAGATGTAGTTTACGATAGGCATTTCAAAAATAGGTGTCGATAGGCATTTCAGATATAGGTGTCGATAGGCATTTCAGATATAGGTGTCGATAGGCATTATAGATATAGGTGTCGATAGGCATTTCAGATATAGGTGTCGATAGGCATTTCAGATATAGGTGTCGATAGGCATTTCAGATATAGGTGTCGATAGGCATTTCAGTTATAGGTGTCGATAGGCATTTCAGATATAGGTGCCGATAGGCATTTCAGATATAGTTGCCGATTGGCATTTTAAAAATAGGTGCCGATAGGCATTTCAGATATAGAAGCCGATAGGCATTTCAAATATAGGTGCCGATAATCATTCCAGATATGGTTGCCGATAGGCATTTCAAATATAAGTGCTGATAGGCATTTCAGATGTAGTTTCCGATAGGCATTTCAAAAATAGGTGTCGATAGGCATTTCAGATATAGGTGTCGATAGGCATTTCAGATATAGGTGTCGATAGGCATTTCAGATATAGGTGTCGATAGGCATTTCAGATATAGGTGTCGATAGGCATTTCAGATATATGTGTCGATAGGCATTTCAGATATAGGTGTCGATAGGCATTTCAGATATAGTTGCCGGTTGGCATTTTAAAAATAGGTGCCGATAGGCATTTCAGATATAGAAGCCGATAGGCATTTCAAATATAGGTGCCGATAGGCATTCCAGATATGGTTGCCGATAGGCATTTCAAATATAGGTGCTGATAGGCATTTCAGATGTAGTTTCCGATAGGCATTTCAAAAATAGGTGTCGATAGGCATTTCAGATATAGGTGTCGATAGGCATTTCAAAAATAGGTGTCGATAGGCATTTCAGATATAGGTGTCGATAGGCATTTCAGATATAGGTGTCGATAGGCATTTCAGATATAGGTGTCGATAGGCATTTCAGATATAGGTGTCGATAGGCATTTCAGATATAGGTGTCGATAGGCATTTCAGATATAGGTGTCGATAGGCATTTCAGATATAGGTGTCGATAGGCATTTCAGATATAGGTGTCGATAGGCATTTCAGATATAGGTAACGATAGGCATTTCAGATATAGTTGCCGATTGGCATTTTAAAAATAGGTCCCGATAGGCATTTCAGATATAGAAGCCGATAGGCATTTCAAATATAGGTGCCGATAGGCATTCCAGATATGGTTGCCGATAGGCATTTCAAATATAGGTGCTGATAGGCATTTCAGATGTAGTTTCCGATAGGCATTTCAAAAATAGGTGTCGATAGGCATTTCAGATATAGGTGTCGATAGGCATTTCAGATATAGGTGTCGATAGGCATTTCAGATATAGGTGTCGATAGGCATTTCAGATATAGGTGTCGATAGGCATTTCAGATATAGGTGTCGATAGGCATTTCAGATATAGGTGTCTATAGGCATTTCAGATATAGGTGTCGATAGGCATTTCAGATATAGGTGCCGATAGGCATTTCAGATATAGTTGCCGATTGGCATTTTAAAAATAGGTGCCGATAGGCATTTCAGATATAGAAGCCGATAGGCATTTCAAATATAGGTGCCGATAGGCATTCCAGATATGGTTGCCGATAGGCATTTCAAATATAGGTGCTGATAGGCATTTCAGATGTAGTTTCCGATAGGCATTTTAAAAATAGGTGTCGATAGGCATTTCAGATATAGGTGTCGATAGGCATTTCAGATATAGGTGTCGATAGGCATTTCAGATATAGGTGTCGATAGGCATTTCAGATATAGGTGTCGATAGGCATTTCAGATATAGGTGTCGATAGGCATTTCAGATATAGGTGTCGATAGGCATTTCAGATATAGGTGTCGATAGGCATTTCAGATATAGGTGCCGATAGGCATTTCAGATATAGTTGCCGATTGGCATTTTAAAAATAGGTGCCGATAGGCATTTCAGATATAGAAGCCGATAGGCATTTCAAATATAGGTGCCGATAGGCATTCCAGATATGGTTGCCGATAGGCATTTTAAATATAAGTGCTGATAGGCATTTCAGATGTAGTTTCCGATAGGCATTTTAAAAATAGGTGTCGATAGGCATTTCAGATATAGGTGTCGATAGGCATTTCAGATATAGGTGTCGATAGGCATTTCAGATATAGGTGTCGATAGGCATTTCAGATATAGGTGTCGATAGGCATTTCAGATATAGGTGTCGATAGGCATTTCAGATATAGGTGTCGATAGGCATTTCAGATATAGGTGTCGATAGGCATTTCAGATATAGGTGTCGATAGGCATTTCAGATATAGGTGCCGATAGGCATTTCAGATATAGTTGCCGATTGGCATTTTAAAAATAGGTGCCGATAGGCATTTCAGATATAGAAGCCGATAGGCATTTCAAATATAGGTGCCGATAGGCATTCCAGATATGGTTGCCGATAGGCATTTCAAATATAGGTGCTGATAGGCATTTCAGATGTAGTTTCCGATAGGCATTTCAAAAATAGGTGTCGATAGGCATTTCAGATATAGGTGTCGATAGGCATTTCAGATATAGATGTCGATAGGCATTTCAGATATAGGTGTCGATAGGCATTCCAGATATAGGTGTCGATAGGCATTTCAGATATAGGTGTCGATAGGCATTTCAGATATAGGTGTCGATAGGCATTTCAGATATAGGTGTCGAAAGGCATTTCAGATATAGGTGCCGATAGGCATTTCAGATATAGTTGCCGATTGGCATTTTAAAAATAGGTGCCGATAGGCATTTCAGATATAGAAGCCGATAGGCATTTCAAATATAGGTGCCGATAGGCATTCCAGATATGGTTGCCGATAGGCATTTCAAATATAGGTGCTGATAGGCATTTCAGATGTAGTTTCCGATAGGCATTTCAAAAATAGGTGTCGATAGGCATTTCAGATATAGGTGTCGATAGGCATTTCAGATATAGGTGTCGATAGGCATTTCAGATATAGGTGTCGATAGGCATTTCAGATATAGGTGTCGATAGGCATTTCAGATATAGGTGTCGATAGGCATTTCAGATATAGGTGTCGATAGGCATTTCAGATATAGGTGTCGATAGGCATTTCAGATATAGTTGCCGATTGGCATTTTAAAAATAGGTGCCGATAGGCATTTCAGATATAGAAGCCGATAGGCATTTCAAATATAGGTGCCGATAGGCATTCCAGATATGGTTGCCGATAGGCATTTCAAATATAGGTGCTGATAGGCATTTCAGATGTAGTTTCCGATAGGCATTTCAAAAATAGGTGTCGATAGGCATTTCAGATATAGGTGTCGATAGGCAATTTAGATATAGGTGTCGATAGGCATTTCAGATATAGGTGTCGATAGGCATTTCAGATATAGGTGTCGATAGGCATTTCAGATATAGGTGTCGATAGGCATTTCAGATATAGGTGTCGATAGGCATTTCAGATATAGGTGTCGATAGGCATTTCAGATATAGGTGCCGATAGGCATTTCAGATATAGTTGCCGATTGGCATTTTAAAAATAGGTGCCGATAGGCATTTCAGATATAGAAGCCGATAGGCATTTCAAATATAGGTGCCGATAGGCATTCCAGATATGTTTGCCGATAGGCATTTCAAATATAGGTGCTGATAGGCATTTCAGATGTAGTTTCCGATAGGCATTTCAAAAATAGGTGTCGATAGGCATTTCAGATATAGGTGTCGATAGGCATTTCAGATATAGGTGTCGATAGGCATTTCAGATATAGGTGTCGATAGGCATTTCAGATATAGGTGTCGATAGGCATTTCAGATATAGGTGTCGATAGGCATTTCAGATATAGGTGCCGATAGGCATTTCAGATATAGTTGCCGATTGGCATTTTAAAAATAGGTGCCGATAGGCATTTCAGATATAGAAGCCGATAGGCATTTCAAATTTAGGTGCCGATAGGCATTCTAGATGTGGTTGCCGATAGGCATTTCAAATATAGGTGCTGATAGGCATTTCAGATGTAGTTTCCGATAGGCATTTCAAAAATAGGTGTCGATAGGCATTTCAGATATAGGTGTCGATAGGCATTTCAGATATAGGTGTCGATAGGCATTTCAGATATAGGTGTCGATAGGCATTTCAGATATAGGTGTCGATAGGCATTTCAGATATAGGTGTCGATAGGCATTTTAGATATAGGTGTCGATAGGCATTTCAGATATAGGTGTCGATAGGCATTTCAGATATAGGTGTCGATAGGCATTTCAGATATAGTTGCCGATTGGCATTTTAAAAATAGGTGCCGATAGGCATTTCAGATATAGAAGCCGATAGGCATTTCAAATATAGGTGCCGATAGGCATTCCAGATATGGTTGCCGATAGGCATTTTAAATATAGGTGCTGATAGGCATTTCAGATGTAGATTCCGATAGGCATTTCAAAAATAGGTGTCGATAGGCATTTCAGATATAGGTGTCGATAGGCATTTCAGATATAGGTGTCGATAGGCATTTCAGATATAGGTGTCGATAGGCATTTCAGATATAGGTGTCGATAGGCATTTCAGATATAGGTGTCGAGAGGCATTTCAGATATAGGTGTCGATAGGCATTTCATATATAGGTGTCGATAGGCATTTCAGATATAGGTGTCGATAGGCATTTCAGATATAGGTGCCGATAGGCATTTCAGATATAGTTGCCGATTGGCATTTTAAAAATAGGTGCCGATAGGCATTTCAGATATAGAAGCCGATAGGCATTTCAAATATAGGTGCCGGTAGGCATTCCAGATATGGTTGCCGATAGGCATTTCAAATATAGGTGCTGATAGGCATTTCAGATGTAGTTTCCCATAAGCATTTCAAAAATAGGTGTCGATAGGCATTTCAGATATAGGTGTCGATAGGCATTTCAGATATAGGTGTCGATAGACATTTCAGATATAGGTGTCGATAGGCATTTCAGATATAGGTGTCGATAGGCATTTCAGATATAGGTGTCGATAGGCATTTCAGATATAAGTGTCGATAGGCATTTCAGATATAGGTGTCGATAGGCATTTCAGATATAGGTGCCGATAGGCATTTCAGATATAGTTGCCGATTGGCATTTTAAAAATAGGTGCCGATAGGCATTTCAGATATAGAAGCCGATAGGCATTTCAAATATAGGTGCCGATAGGCATTCCAGATATGGTTGCCGATAGGCATTTCAAATATAGGTGCTGATAGGCATTTCAGATGTAGTTTCCGATAGGCATTTCAAAAATAGGTGTCGATAGGCATTTCAGATATAGGTGTCGATAGGCATTTCAGATATAGGTGTCGATAGGCATTTCAGATATAGGTGTCGATAGGCATTTCAGATATAGGTGTCGATAGGCATTTCAGATATAGGTGTCGATAGGCATTTCAGATATAGGTGTCTTTAGGCATTTCAGATATAGGTGTCGATAGGCATTTCAGATATAGGTGCCGATAGGCATTTCAGATATAGTTGCCGATTGGCATTTTAAAAATAGGTGCCGATAGGCATTTCAGATATAGAAGCCGATAGGCATTTCAAATATAGGTGCCGATAGGCATTCCAGATATGGTTGCCGATAGGCATTTCAAATATAGGTGCTGATAGGCATTTCAGATGTAGTTTCGTTTAGGCATTTCAAAAATAGGTGTCGATAGGCATTTCAGATATAGGTGTCGATAGGCATTTCAGATATAGGTGTCGATAGGCATTTCAGATATAGGTGTCGATAGGTATTTCAGATATAGGTGTCGATAGGCATTTCAGATATAGGTGTCGATAGGCATTTCAGATATAGGTGTCGATAGGCATTTCAGATATAGGTGTCGATAGGTATTTCAGATATAGATGCCGATAGGCATTTCAGATATAGTTGCCGATTGGCATTTTAAAAATAGGTGCCGATAGGCATTTCAGATATAGAAGCCGATAGGCATTTCAAATATAGGTGCCGATAGGCATTCCAGATATGGTTGCCGATAGGCATTTCAAATATAGGTGCTGATAGGCATTTCAGATGTAGTTTCCGATAGGCATTTCAAAAATAGGTGTCGATAGGCATTTCAGATATAGGTGTCGATAGGCATTTCAGATATAGGTGTCGATAGGCATTATAGATATAGGTGTCGATAGGCATTTCAGATATAGGTGTCGATAGGCATTTCAGATATAGGTGTCGATAGGCATTTCAGATATAGGTGTCGATAGGCATTTCAGATATAGATGTCGATAGGCATTTCAGATATAGGTACCGATAGGCATTTCAGATATAGTTGCCGATTGGCATTTTAAAAATAGGTGCCGATAGGCATTTCAGATATAGAAGCCGATAGGCATTTCAAATATAGGTGCCGATAATCATTCCAGATATGGTTGCCGATAGGCATTTCAAATATAAGTGCTGATAGGCATTTCAGATGTAGTTTCCGATAGGCATTTCAAAAACAGGTGTCGATAGGCATTTCAGATATAGGTGTCGATAGGCATTTCAGATATAGGTGTCGATAGGCATTTCAGATATAGGTGTCGATAGGCATTTCAGATATAAGTGTCGATAGGCATTTCAGATATATGTGTCGATAGGCATTTCAGATATAGGTGTCGGATAGGCATTTCAGATATAGTTGCCGGTTGGCATTTTAAAAATAGGTGCCGATAGGCATTTCAGATATAGAAGCCGATAGGCATTTCAAATATAGGTGCCGATAGGCATTCCAGATATGGTTGCCGATATGCATTTCAAATATAGGTGCTGATAGGCATTTCAGATGTAGTTTCCGATAGGCATTTCAAAAATAGGTGTCGATAGGCATTTCAGATATAGGTGTCGATAGGCATTTCAGATATAGGTGTCGATAGGCATTTCAGATATAGGTGTCGATAGGCATTTCAGATATAGGTGTCGATAGGCATTTCAGATATAGGTGTCGATAGGCATTTCAGATATACGTGTCGATAGGCATTTCAGATATAGGTGTCGATAGGCATTTCAGATATAGGTGTCGATAGGAATTTCAGATATAGGTAACGATAAGCATTTCAGATATAGTTGCCGATTGGCATTTTAAAAATAGGTGCCGATAGGCATTTCAGATATAGAAGCCGATAGGCATTTCAAATATAGGTGCCGATAGGCATTCCAGATGTGGTTGCCGATAGGCATTTCAAATATAGGTGCTGATAGGCATTTCAGATGTAGTTTCCGATAGGCATTTCAAAAATAGGTGTCGATAGGCATTTCAGATATAGGTGTCGATAGGCATTTCAGATATAGGTGTCGATAGGCATTTCAGATATAGGTGTCGATAGGCATTTCAGATATAGGTGTCGATAGGCATTTCAGATATAGGTGTCGATAGGCATTTCAGATATAGGTGTCGATAGGCATTTCAGATATAGGTGTCGATAGGCATTTCAGATATAGGTGCCGATAGGCATTTCAGATATAGTTGCCGATTGGCATTTTAAAAATAGGTGCCGATAGGCATTTCAGATATAGAAGCCGATAGGCATTTCAAATATAGGTGCCGATAGGCATTCCAGATATGGTTGCCGATAGGCATTTCAAATATAGGTGCTGATAGGCATTTCAGATGTAGTTTCCGATAGGCATTTTAAAAATAGGTGTCGATAGGCATTTCAGATATAGGTGTCGATAGGCATTTCAGATATAGGTGTCGATAGGCATTTCAGATATAGGTGTCGATAGGCATTTCAGATATAGGTGTCGATAGGCATTTCAGATATAGGTCTCAATAGGCATTTCAGATATAGGTGTCGATAGGCATTTCAGATATAGGTGTCGATAGGCATTTCAGATATAGGTGCCGATAGGCATTTCAGTTATAGTTGCCGATTGGCATTTTAAAAATAGGTGCCGATAGGCATTTCAGATATAGAAGCCGATAGGCATTTCAAATATAGGTGCCGATAGGCATTCCAGATATGGTTGCCGATAGGCATTTTAAATATAAGTGCTGATAGGCATTTCAGATGTAGTTTCCGATAGGCATTTCAAAAATAGGTGTCGATGGGCATTTCAGATATAGGTGTCGATAGGCATTTCAGATATAGGTGTCGATAGGCATTTCAGATATAGGTGTCGATAGGCATTTCAGATATAGGTGTCGATAGGCATTTCAGATATAGGTGTCGATAGGTATTTCAGATATAGGTGCCGATAGGCATTTCAGATATAGTTGCCGATTGGCATTTTAAAAATAGGTGCCGATAGGCATTTCAGATATAGAAGCCGATAGGCATTTCAAATATAGGTGCCGATAGGCTTTCCAGATATGGTTGCCGATAGGCATTTCAAATATAGGTGCTGATAGGCATTTCAGATGTAGTTTCCGATAGGCATTTCAAAAATAGGTGTCGATAGGCATTTCAGATATAGGTGTCGATAGGCATTTCAGATATAGGTGTCGATAGGCATTTCAGATATAGGTGTCGATAGGCATTCCAAATATAGGTGTCGATAGGCATTTCAAATATAGGTGTCGATAGGCATTTCAGATATAGGTGCCGATAGGCATTTCAGATATAGTTGCCGATTGGCATTTTAAAAACAGGTGCCGATAGGCATTTCAGATATAGAAGCCGATAGGCATTTCAAATATAGGTGCCGATAGGCATTCCAGATATGGTTGCCGATAGGCATTTCAAATATAGGTGCTGATAGGCATTTCAGATGTAGTTTCCGATAGGCATTTCAAAAATAGGTGTCGATAGGCATTTCAGATATAGGTGTCGATAGGCATTTCAGATATAGGTGTCGATAGGCATTTCAGATATAGGTGTCGATAGGCATTTCAGATATAGGTGTCGATAGGCATTTCAGATATAGGTGTTGATAGGCATTTCAGATATAGGTGTCGATAGGCATTTCAGATATAGGTGTCGATAGGCATTTAAGATATAGGTGTCGATAGGCATTTCAGATATAGTTGCCGATTGGCATTTTAAAAATAGGTGCCGATAGGCATTCCAGATATGGTTGCCGATAGGCATTTCAAATATAGGTGCTGATAGGCATTTCAGATGTAGTTTCCGATAGGCATTTCAAAAATAGGTGTCGATAGGCATTTCAGATATAGGTGTCGATAGGCATTTCAGATATAGGTGTCGATAGGCATTTCAGATATAGGTGTCGATAGGCATTTCAGATATAGGTGTCGATAGGCATTTCAGATATAGGTGTCGATAGGCATTTCAGATATAGAAGCCGATAGGCATTTCAAATATAGGTGCCGATAGGCATTCCAGATATGGTTGCCGATAGGCATTTCAAATATAGGTGCTGATAGGCATTTCAGATGTAGTTTCCGATAGGCATTTCAAAAATAGGTGTCGATAGGCATTTCAGATATAGGTGTCGATAGGCAATTTAGATATAGGTGTCGATAGGCATTTCAGATATAGGTGTCGATAGGCATTTCAGATATAGGTGTCGATAGGCATTTCAGATATAGGTGTCGATAGGCATTTCAGATATAGGTGTCGATAGGCATTTCAGATATAGGTGTCGATAGGCATTTCAGATATAGGTGCCGATAGGCATTTTTTAGATATAGTTGCCGATTGGCATTTTAAAAATAGGTGCCGATAGGCATTTCAGATATAGAAGCCGATAGGCATTTCAAATATAGGTGCCGATAGGCATTCCAGATATGGTTGCCGATAGGCATTTCAAATATAGGTGCTGATAGGTATTTCAGATGTAGTTTCCGATAGGCATTTCAAAAATAGGTGTCGATAGGCATTTCAGATATAGGTGTCGATAGGCATTTCAGATATAGGTGTCGATAGGCATTTCAGATATAGGTGTCGATAGGCATTTCAGATATAGGTGTCGATAGGCATTTCAGATATAGGTGTCGATAGGCATTTCAGATATAGGTGCCGATAGGCATTTCAGATATAGTTGCCGATTGGCATTTTAAAAATAGGTGCCGATAGGCATTTCAGATATAGAAGCCGATAGGCATTTCAAATATAGGTGCCGATAGGCATTCCAGATGTGGTTGCCGATAGGCATTTCAAATATAGGTGCTGATAGGCATTTCAGATGTAGTTTCCGATAGGCATTTCAAAAATAGGTGTCGATAGGCATTTCAGATATAGGTGTCGATAGGCATTTCAGATATAGGTGTCGATAGGCATTTCAGATATAGGTGTCGATAGGCATTTCAGATATAGGTGCCGATAGGCATTTCAGATATAGTTGCCGATTGGCATTTTAAAAATAGGTGCCGATAGGCATTTCAGATATAGAAGCCGATAGGCATTTCAAATATAGGTGCCGATAGGCATTCCAGATATGGTTGCCGATAGGCATTTCAAATATAGGTGCTGATAGGCATTTCAGATGTAGTTTCCGATAGGCATTTCAAAAATAGGTGTCGATAGGCATTTCAGATATAGGTGTCGATAGGCATTTCAGATATAGGTGTCGATAGGCATTTCAGATATAGGTGTCGATAGGCATTTCAGATATAGGTGTCGATAGGCATTTCAGATATAGGTGTCGATAGGCATTTCAGATATAGGTGTCGATAGGCATTTCAGATATAGGTGTCGATAGGCATTTCAGATATAGGTGCCGATAGGCATTTCAGATATAGTTGCCGATTGGCATTTCAGATATAGGTGCCGATAGGCATTTCAGATATAGTTGCCGATTGGCATTTTAAAAATAGGTGCCGATAGGCATTTCAGATATAGAAGCCGATAGGCATTTCAAATATAGGTGCCGATAGGCATTCCAGATATGGTTGCCGATAGGCATTTCAAATATAGGTGCTGATAGGCATTTCAGATGTAGTTTCCCATAGGCATTTCAAAAATAGGTGTCGATAGGCATTTCAGATATAGGTGTCGATAGGCATTTCAGATATAGGTGTCGATAGGCATTTTAGATATAGGTGTCGATAGGCATTTCAGATATAGGTGTCGATAGGCATTTCAGATATAGGTGTCGATAGGCATTTCAGATATAAGTGTCGATAGGCATTTCAGATATAGGTGTCGATAGGCATTTCAGATATAGGTGTCGATAGGCATTTCAGATATAGTTGCCGATTGGCATTTTAAAAATAGGTGCCGATAGGCATTTCAGACATAGAAGCCGATAGGCATTTCAAATATAGGTGCCAATAGGCATTCCAGATATAGTTGCCGATAGGCATTTCAAATATAGGTGCTGATAGGCATTTCAGATATAGGTGCCGATAGGCATTTCAGATATAGGTGTCGATAGGCATTTCAGATATAGGTGTCGATAGGCATTTCAGATATAGGTGTCGATAGGCATTTCAGATATAGGTGTCGATAGGCATTTCAGATATAGGTGCCGATAGGCATTTCAGATATAGTTGCCGATTGGCATTTTAAAAATAGGTGCCGATAGGCATTTCAGATATAGAAGCCGATAGGCATTTCAAATATAGGTGCCGATAGGCATTCCAGATATGGTTGCCGATAGGCATTTCAAATATAGGTGCTGATAGGCATTTCAGATGGAGTTTCCTATAGGCATTTCAAAAATAGGTGTCGATAGGCATTTCAGATATAGGTGTCGATAGGCATTTCAGATATAGGTGTCGATAGGCATTTCAGATATAGGTGTCGATAGGCATTTCAGATATAGGTGTCGATAGGCATTTCAGATATAGGTGTCGATAGGCATTTCAGATATAGGTGTCGATAGGCATTTCAGATATAGGTGCCGATAGGCATTTCAGATATAGTTGCCGATTGGCATTTTAAAAATAGGTGCCGATAGGCATTTCAGATATAGAAGCCGATAGGCATTTCAAATATATGTGCCGATAGGCATTCCAGATATGGTTGCCGATAGGCATTTCAAATAAATGTGCTGATGGGCATTTCAGATGTAGTTTCCGATAGGCATTTCAAAAATAGGTGTCGAAAGGCATTTCAGATATAGGTGTCGATAGGCATTTCAGATATAGGTGTCGATAGGCATTTCAGATATAGGTGTCGATAGACATTTCAGATATAGGTGTCGATAGGCATTTCAGATATAGGTGTCGATAGGCATTTCAGATATAGGTGTCGATAGGCATTTCAGATATAGGTGTCGATAGGCATTTCAGATATAGGTGCCGATAGGCATTTCAGTTATAGTTGCCGATTGGTATTTTAAAAATAGGTGCCGATAGGCATTTCAGATATAGAAGCCGATAGGCATTTCAAATATAGGTGCCGATAGGCATTCCAGATATGGTTGCCGATAGGCATTTCAAATATAGGTGCTGATAGGCATTTCAGATGTAGTTTCCGATAGGCATTTCAAAAATAGGTGTCGATAGGCATTTCAGATATAGGTGTCGATAGGCATTTCAGATATAGGTGTCGATAGGCATTTCAGATATATATGTGTCGATAGGCATTTCAGATATAGGTGTCGATAGGCATTTCAGATATAGGTGTCGATAGGCATTTCAGATATAGGTGTCGATAGGCACTTCAGATATAGGTGTCGATAGGCATTTCAGATATAGGTGCTGATAGGCATTTCAGATATAGTTGCCGATTGGCATTTTAAAAATAGGTGCCGATAGGCATTTCAGATATAGAAGCCGATAGGCATTTCAAATATAGGTGCCGATAGGCATTCCAGATATGGTTGCCGATAGGCATTTCAAATATAGGTGCTGATAAAATTTCAGATGTAGTTTCCGATAGGCATTTCAAAAATAGGTGTCGATAGGCATTTCAGATATATGTATCGATAGGCATTTCAGATATAGGTGTCGATAGGCATTTCAGATATAGGTGTCGATAGGCATTTCAGATATAGGTGTCGATAGGCATTTCAGATATAGGTGCCGATAGGCATTTCAGATATAGTTGCCGATTGGCATTTTAAAAATAGGTGCCGATAGGCATTTCAGATATAGAAGCCGATAGGCATTTCAAATATAGGTGCCGATAGGCATTCCAGATATGGTTGCCGATAGGCATTTCAAATATAGGTGCTGATAGGCATTTCAGATGTAGTTTCCGATAGGCATTTCAAAAATAGGTGTCGATAGGCATTTCAGATATAGTTGCCGATTGGCATTTTAAAAATAGGTGCCGATAGGCATTTCAGATATAGAAGCCGATAGTCATTTCAAATATAGGTGCCGATAGGCATTCCAGATATGGTTGCCGATAGGCATTTCAAATATAGGTGCTGATAGGCATTTCAGATGTAGTTTCCGATAGGCATTTCAAAAATAGGTGTCGATAGGCATTTCAGATATAGGTGTCGATAGGCATTTCAGATGTAGGTGTCGATAGGCATTTCAGATATAGGTGTCGATAGGCATTTCAGATATAGGTGTCGATAGGCATTTTAGATATAGGTGTCGATAGGCATTTCAGATATAGGTGTCGATAGGCATTTTAGATATAGGTGTCGATAGGCATTTCAGATATAGGTGTCGATAGGCATTTCAGATATAGGTGCCGATAGGCATTTCAGATATAGTTGCCGATTAGCATTTTAAAAATAGGTGCCGATAGGCATTTCAGATATAGAAGCCGATAGGCATTTCAAATATAGGTGCCGATAGGCATTCCAGATATGGTTGCCGATAGGTATTTCAAATATAGGTGCTGATAGGCATTTCAGATGTAGATTCCGATAGGCATTTCAAAAATAGGTGTCGATAGGCATTTCAGATATAGGTGTCGATAGGCATTTCAGATATAGGTGTCGATAGGCATTTCAGATATAGGTGTCGATAGGCATTTCAGATATAAGTGTCGATAGGCATTTCAGATATAGGTGTCGAGAGGCATTTCAGATATAGGTGTCGATAGGCATTTCAGATATAGGTGTCGATAGGCATTTCAGATTTAGGTGTCGATAGGCATTTCAGATATAGGTGCCGATAGGCATTTCAGATATAGGTGTCGATAGGCATTTCAGATATAAGTGTCGATAGGCATTTCAGATATAGGTGTCGAGAGGCATTTCAGATATAGGTGTCGATAGGCATTTCAGATATAGGTGTCGATAGGCATTTCAGATTTAGGTGTCGATAGGCATTTCAGATATAGGTGCCGATAGGCATTTCAGATATAGTTGCCGATTGGCATTTTAAAAATAGGTGCCGATAGGCATTTCAGATATAGAAGCCGATAGGCATTTCAAATATAGGTGCCGATAGGCATTCCAGATATGGTTGCCGATAGGCGTTTCAAATATAGGTGCTGATAGGCATTTCAGATGTAGTTTCCCATAAGCATTTCAAAAATAGGTGTCGATAGGCATTTCAGATATAGGTGTCGATAGGCATTTCAGATATAGGTGTCGATAGACATTTCAGATATAGGTGTCGATAGGCATTTCAGATATAGGTGTCGATAGGCATTTCAGATATAGGTGTCGATAGGCATTTCAGATATAGGTGTCGATAGGCATTTCAGATATAGGTGTCGATAGGCATTTCAGATATAGGTGCCGATAGGCATTTCAGATATAGTTGCCGATTGGCATTTTAAAAATAGGTGCCGATAGGCATTTCAGATATAGAAGCCGATAGGCATTTCAAATATAGGTGCCGATAGGCATTCCAGATATGGTTGCCGATAGGCATTTCAAATATAGGTGCTGATAGGCATTTCAGATGTAGTTTCCGATAGGCATTTCAAAAATAGGTGTCGATAGGCATTTCAGATATAGGTGTCGATAGGCATTTCAGATATAGGTGTCGATAGGCATTTCAGATATAGGTGTCGATAGGCATTTCAGATATAGGTGTCGATAGGCATTTCAGATATAGGTGTCGATAGGCATTTCAGATATAGGTGTCTTTAGGCATTTCAGATATAGGTGTCGATAGGCATTTCAGATATAGGTGCCGATAGGCATTTCAGATATAGTTGCCGATTGGCATTTTAAAAATAGGTGCCGATAGGCATTTCAGATATAGAAGCCGATAGGCATTTCAAATATAGGTGCCGATAGGCATTCCAGATATGGTTGCCGTTAGGCATTTCAAATATAGGTGCTGATAGGCATTTCAGATGTAGTTTCCGATAGGCATTTTAAAAATAGGTGTCGATAGGCATTTCAGATATAGGTGTCGATAGGCATTTCAGATATAGGTGTCGATAGGCATTTCAGATATAGGTGTCGATAGGCATTTCAGATATAGGTGTCGATAGGCATTTCAGATATAGGTGTCGATAGGCATTTTAGATATAGGTGTCGATAGGCATTTCAGATATAGGTGTCGATAGGCATTTCAGATATGGGTGTCGATAGGCATTTCAGATATAGGTGCCGATAGGCATTTCAGATATAGTTGCCGATTGGCATTTTAAAAATTGGTGCCGATAGGCATTTCAGATATAGAAGCCGATAGGCATTTCAAATATAGGTGCCGATAGGCATTCCAGATATGGTTGCCGATAGGCATTTCAAATATAGGTGCTGATAGGCATTTCAGATGTAGTTTCCGATAGGCATTTCAAAAATAGGTGTCGATAGGCATTTCAGATATAGGTGTCGATAGGCATTTCAGATATAGGTGTCGATAGGCATTTCAGATATAGGTGTCGATAGGCATTTCAGATATAGGTGTCGATAGGCATTTCAGATAAAGGTGTCGATAGGCATTTCAGATATAGGTGTCGATAGGTATTTCAGTTATAGGTGCCGATAGGCATTTCAGATATAGTTGCCGATTGGCATTTTAAAAATAGGTGCCGATAGGCATTTCAGATATAGAAGCCGATAGGCATTTCAAATATAGGTGCCGATAGGCATTCCAGATATGGTTGCCGATAGGCATTTCAAATATAGGTGCTGATAGGCATTTCAGATGTAGTTTCCGATAGGCATTTCAAAAATAGGTGTCGATAGGCATTTCAGATATAGGTGTCGATAGGCATTTCAGATATAGGTGTCGATAGGCATTATAGATATAGGTGTCGATAGGCATTTCAGATATAGATGTCGATAGGCATTTCAGATATAGGTGTCGATAGGCATTTCAGATATAGGTGTCGATAGGCATTTCAGATATAGATGTCGATAGGCATTTCAGATATAGGTGCCGATAGGCATTTCAGATATAGTTGCCGATTGGCATTTTAAAAATAGTTGCCGATAGGCATTTCAGATATAGAAGCCGATAGGCATTTCAAATATAGGTGCCGATAATCATTCCAGATATGGTTGCCGATAGGCATTTCAAATATAAGTGCTGATAGGCATTTCAGATGTAGTTTCCGATAGGCATTTCAAAAACAGGTGTCGATAGGCATTTCAGATATAGGTGTCGATAGGCATTTCAGATATAGGTGTCGATAGGCATTTCAGATATAGGTGTCGATAGGCATTTCAGATATAGGTGTCGATAGGCATTTCAGATATATGTGTCGATAGGCATTTCAGATATAGGTGTCGGATAGGCATTTCAGATATAGTTGCCGGTTGGCATTTTAAAAATAGGTGCCGATAGGCATTTCAGATATAGAAGCCGATAGGCATTTCAAATATAGGTGCCGATAGGCATTCCAGATATGGTTGCCGATAGGCATTTCAAATATAGGTGCTGATAGGCATTTCAGATGTAGTTTCCGATAGGCATTTCAAAAATAGGTGTCGATAGGCATTTCAGATATAGGTGTAGATAGGCATTTCAGATATAGGTGTCGATAGGCATTTCAGATATAGGTGTCGATAGGCATTTCAGATATAGGTGTCGATAGGCATTTCAGATATAGGTGTCGATAGGCATTTCAGATATAGGTGTCGATAGGCATTTCAGATATAGGTGTCGATAGGCATTTCAGATATAGGTAACGATAGGCATTTCAGATATAGTTGCCGATTGGCATTTTAAAAATAGGTGCCGATAGGCATTTCAGATATAGAAGCCGATAGGCATTTCAAATATAGGTGCCGATAGGCATTCCAGATATGGTTGCCGATAAGCATTTCAAATATAGGTGCTGATAGGCATTTCAGATGTAGTTTCCGATAGGCATTTCAAAAATAGGTGTCGATAGGCATTTCAGATATAGGTGTCGATAGGCATTTCAGATATAGGTGTCGATAGGCATTTCAGATATAGGTGTCGATAGGCATTTCAGATATAGGTGTCGATAGGCATTTCAGATATAGGTGTCGATAGGCATTTCAGATATAGGTGTCGACAGGCATTTCAGATATAGGTGCCGATAGGCATTTCAGATATAGTTGCCGATTGGCATTTTAAAAATAGGTGCCGATAGGCATTTCAGATATAGAAGCCGATAGGCATTTCAAATATAGGTGCCGATAGGCATTCCAGATATGGTTGCCGATAGGCAATTCAAATATAGGTGCTGATAGGCATTTCAGATGTAGTTTCCGATAGGCATTTTAAAAATAGGTGTCGATAGGCATTTCAGATATAGGTGTCGATAGGCATTTCAGATATAGGTGTCGATAGGCATTTCAGATATAGGTGTCGATAGGCATTTCAGATATAGGTGTCGATAGGCATTTCAGATATAGGTGTCAATAGGCATTTCAGATATAGGTGTCGATAGGCATTTCAGATATAGGTGTCGATAGGCATTTCAGATATAGGTGCCGATAGGCATTTCAGTTATAGTTGCCGATTGGCATTTTAAAAATAGGTGCCGATAGGCATTTCAGATATAGAAGCCGATAGGCATTTCAAATATAGGTGCCGATAGGCATTCCAGATATGGTTGCCGATAGGCATTTTAAATATAAGTGCTGATAGGCATTTCAGATGTAGTTTCCGATAGGCATTTCAAAAATAGGTGTCGATAGGCATTTCAGATATAGGTGTCGATAGGCATTTCAGATATAGGTGTCGATAGGCATTTCAGATATAGGTGTCGATAGACATTTCAGATATAGGTGTCGATAGGCATTTCAGATATAGGTGTCGATAGGCATTTCAGATATAGGTGTCGATAGGCATTTCAGATATAGGTGTCGATAGGCATTTCAGATATAGGTGTCGATAGGCATTTCAGATATAGGTGCCGATAGGCATTTCAGATATAGTTGCCGATTGGCATTTTAAAAATAGGTGCCGATAGGCATTTCAGATATAGAAGCCGATAGGCATTTCAAATATAGGTGCCGATAGGCATTCCAGATATGGTTGCCGATAGGCATTTCAAATATAGGTGCTGATGGGCATTTCAGATGTAGTTTCCGATAGGCATTTCAAAAATAGGTGTCGATAGGCATTTCAGATATAGGTGTCGATAGGCATTTCAGATATAGGTGTCGATAGGCATTTCAGATATAGGTGTCGATAGGCATTCCAAATATAGGTGTCGATAGGCATTTCAGATATAGGTGTCGATAGGCATTTCAGATATAGGTGCCGATAGGCATTTCAGATATAGTTGCCGATTGGCATTTTAAAAATAGGTGCCGATAGGCATTTCATATATAGAAGCCGATAGGCATTTCAAATATAGGTGCCGATAGGCATTCCAGATATGGTTGCCGATAGGCATTTCAAATATAGGTGCTGATAGGCATTTCAGATGTAGTTTCCGATAGGCATTTCAAAAATAGGTGTCGATAGGCATTTCAGATATAGGTGTCGATAGGCATTTCAGATATAGGTGTCGATTGCCATTTCAGATATAGGTGTCGATAGGCATTTCAGATATAGGTGTCGATAGGCATTTCAGATATAGGTTTTGATAGGCATTTCAGATATAGGTGTCGATAGGCATTTCAGATATAGGTGTCGATAGGCATTTCAGATATAGGTGTCGATAGGCATTTCAGATATAGTTGCCGATTGGCATTTTAAAAATAGGTGCCGATAGGCATTCCAGATATGTTTGCCGATAGGCATTTCAAATATAGGTGCTGATAGGCATTTCAGATGTAGTTTCCGATAGGCATTTCAAAAATAGGTGTCGATAGGCATTTCAGATATAGGTGTCGATAGACATTTCAGATATAGGTGTCGATAGGCATTTCAGATATAGGTGTCGATAGGCATTTCAGATATTGGTGTCGATAGGCATTTTAGATATAGGTGTCGATAGGCATTTCAGATATAGAAGCCGATAGGCATTTCAAATATAGGTGCCGATAGGCATTCCAGATATGGTTGCCGATAGGCATTTCAAATATAGGTGCTGATAGGCATTTCAGATGTAGTTTCCGATAGGCATTTCAAAAATAGGTGTCGATAGGCATTTCAGATATAGGTGTCGATAGGCAATTTAGATATAGGTGTCGATAGGCATTTCAGATATAGGTGTCGATAGGCATTTCAGATATAGGTGTCGATAGGCATTTCAGATATAGGTGTCGATAGGCATTTCAGATATAGGTGCCGATAGGCATTTCAGATATAGTTGCCGATTGGCATTTTAAAAATAGGTGCCGATAGGCATTTCAGATATAGAAGCCGATAGGCATTTCAAATATAGGTGCCGATAGGCATTCCAGATATGGTTGCCGATAGGCATTTCAAATATAGGTGCTGATAGGCATTTCAGATGTAGTTTCCGATAGGCATTTCAAAAATAGGTGTCGATAGGCATTTCAGATATAGATGTCGATAGGCATTTCAGATATAGGTGTCGATAGGCATTTCAGATATAGGTGTCGATAGGCATTTCAGATATAGGTGTCGATAGGCATTTCAGATATAGGTGTCGATAGGCATTTCAGATATAGGTGCCGATAGGCATTTCAGATATAGTTGCCGATTGGCATTTTAAAAATAGGTGCCGATAGGCATTTCAGATATAGAAGCCGATAGGCATTTCAAATATAGGTGCTGATAGGCATTCCAGATGTGGTTGCCGATAGGCATTTCAAATATAGGTGCTGATAGGCATTTCAGATGTAGTTTCCGATAGGCATTTCAAAAATAGGTGTCGATAGGCATTTCAGATATAGGTGTCGATAGGCATTTCAGATATAGGTGTCGATAGGCATTTCAGATATAGGTGTCGATAGGCATTTCAGATATAGGTGTCGATAGGCATTTCAGATATAGGTGTCGATAGGCATTTTATATATAGGTGTCGATAGGCATTTCAGATATAGGTGTCGATAGGCATTTCAGATATAGGTGCCGATAGGCATTTCAGATATAGTTGCCGATTGGCATTTTAAAAATAGGTGCCGATAGGCATTTCAGATATAGAAGCCGATAGGCATTTCAAATATAGGTGCCGATAGGCATTCCAGATATGGTTGCCGATAGGCATTTCAAATATAGGTGCTGATAGGCATTTCAGATGTAGTTTCCGATAGGCATTTCAAAAATAGGTGTCGATAGGCATTTCAGATATAGGTGTCGATAGGCATTTCAGATATAGGTGTCGATAGGCATTTCAGATATAGGTGTCGATAGGCATTTCAGATATAGGTGTCGATAGGCATTTCAGATATAGGTGTCGATAGGCATTTCAGATATAGGTGTCGATAGGCATTTCAGATATAGGTGTCGATAGGCATTTCAGATATAGGTGCCGATAGGCATTTCAGATATAGTTGCCGATTGGCATTTCAGATATAGGTGCCGATAGGCATTTCAGATATAGTTGCCGATTGGCATTTTAAAAATAGGTGCCGATAGGCATTTCAGATATAGAAGCCGATAGGCATTTCAAATATAGGTGCCGATAGGCATTCCAGATATGGTTGCCGATAGGCATTTCAAATATAGGTGCTGATAGGCATTTCAGATGTAGTTTCCCATAGGCATTTCAAAAATAGGTGTCGATAGGCATTTCAGATATAGGTGTCGATAGGCATTTCAGATATAGGTGTCGATAGGCATTTCAGATATAGGTGTCGATAGGCATTTCAGATATAGGTGTCGATAGGCATTTTAGATATAGGTGTCGATAGGCATTTCAGATATAAGTGTCGATAGGCATTTCAGATATAGGTGTCGATAGGCATTTCAGATATAGGTGTCGATAGGCATTTCAGATATAGTTGCCGATTGGCATTTTAAAAATAGGTGCCGATAGGCATTTCAGATATAGAAGCCGATAGGCATTTCAAATATAGGTGCCGATAGGCATTCCAGATATGGTTGCCGATAGGCATTTCAAATATAGGTGCTGATAGGCATTTCAGATATAGGTGTCGATAGGCATTTCAGATATAAGTGTCGATAGGCATTTCAGATATAGGTGTCGATAGGCATTTCAGATATAGGTGTCGATAGGCATTTCAGATATAGGTGTCGATAGGCATTTCAGATATAGGTGCCGATAGGCATTTCAGATATAGTTGCCGATTGGCATTTTAAAAATATGTGCCGATAGGCATTTCAGATATAGAAGCCGATAGGCATTTCAAATATAGGTGCCGATAGGCATTCCAGATATGGTTGCCGATAGGCATTTCAAATATAGGTGCTGATAGGCATTTCAGATGTAGTTTCCTATAGGCATTTCAAAAATAGGTGTCGATAGGCATTTCAGATATAGGTGTCGATAGGCATTTCAGATATAGGTGTCGATAGGCATTTCAGATATAGGTGTCGATAGGCATTTCAGATATAGGTGTCGATAGGCATTTCAGATATAGGTGTCGATAGGCATTTCAGATATAGGTGCCGATAGGCATTTTAGATATAGTTGCCGTTTGGCATTTTAAAAATAGGTGCCGATAGGCATTTCAGATATAGAAGCCGATAGGCATTTCAAATATAGGTGCCGATAGGCATTCCAGATATGGTTGCCGATAGGCATTTCAAATATATGTGCTGATAGGCATTTCAGATGTAGTTTCCGATAGGCATTTCAAAAATAGGTGTCGATAGGCATTTCAGATATAGGTGTCGATAGGCATTTCAGATATAGGTGTCGATAGGCATTTCAGATATAGGTGTCGATAGGCATTTCAGATATAGGTGTCGATAGGCATTTCAGATATAGGTGTCGATAGGCATTTCAGATATAGGTGTCGATAGGCATTTCAGATATAGGTGTCGATAGGCATTTCAGATATAGGTGCCGATAGGCATTTCAAATATAGTTGCCGATTGGTATTTTAAAAATAGGTGCCGATAGGCATTTCAGATATAGAAGCCGATAGGCATTTCAAATATAGGTGCCGATAGGCATTCCAGATATGGTTGCCGATAGGCATTTCAAATATAGGTGCTGATAGGCATTTCAGATGTAGTTTCCGATAGGCATTTCAAAAATAGGTGTCGATAGGCATTTCAGATATAGGTGTCGATAGGCATTTCAGATATAGGTGTCGATAGGCATTTCAGATATATATGTGTCGACGGGCATTTCAGATATAGGTGTCGATAGGCATTTCAGATATAGGTGTCGATAGGCATTTCAGATATAGGTGTCGATAGGCATTTCAGATATAGGTGTCGATAGGCATTTCAGATATAGGTGCCGATAGGCATTTCAGATATAGTTGCCGATTGGCATTTTAAAAATAGGTGCCGATAGGCATTTCAGATATAGAAGCCGATAGGCATTTCAAATATAGGTGCCGATAGGCATTCCAGATATGGTTGCCGATAGGCATTTCAAATATAGGTGCTGATAGGCATTTCAGATGTAGTTTCCGATAGGCATTTCAAAAATAGGTGTCGATAGGCATTTCAGATATATGTATCGATAGGCATTTCAGATATAGGTGTCGATAGGCATTTCAGATATAGGTGTCGATAGGCATTTCAGATATAGGTGTCGATAGGCATTTCAGATATAGGTGCCGATAGGCATTTCAGATATAGTTGCCGATTGGCATTTTAAAAATAGGTGCCGATAGGCATTTCAGATATAGAAGCCGATAGGCATTTCAAATATAGGTGCCGATAGGCATTCCAGATATGGTTGCCGATAGGCATTTCAAATATAGGTGCTGATAGGCATTTCAGATGTAGTTTCCGATAGGCATTTCAAAAATAGGTGTCGATAGGCATTTCAGATATAGTTGCCGATTGGCATTTTAAAAATAGGTGCCGATAGGCATTTCAGATATAGAAGCCGATAGGCATTTCAAATATAGGTGCCGATAGGCATTCCAGATATGGTTGCCGATAGGCATTTCAAATATAGGTGCTGATAGGCATTTCAGATGTAGTTTCCGATAGGCATTTCAAAAATAGGTGTCGATAGGCATTTCAGATATAGGAGTCGATAGGCATTTCAGATATAGGTGTCGATAGGCATTTCAGATATAGGTGTCGATAGGCATTTCAGATATAGGTGTCGATAGGCATTTCAGATATAGGTGTCGATAGGCATTTCAGATATAGGTGTCGATAGGCATTTCAGATATAGGTGTCGATAGGCATTTCAGATATAGGTGTCGATAGGCATTTCAGATATAGGTGTCGATAGGCATTTCAGATATAGGTGTCGATAGGCATTTCAGATATAGGTGTCGATAGGCATTTCAGATATAGGTGTCGATAGGCATTTCAGATATAGGTGTCGATAGGCATTTCAGATATAGGTGTCGATAGGCATTTCAGATATAGGTGTCGATAGGCATTTCAGATATAGGTGTCGATAGGCATTTCAGATATAGGTGTCGATAGGCATTTCAGATATAGGTGCCGATAGGCATTTCATATATAGTTGCCGATTGGCATTTTAAAAATAGGTGCCGATAGGCATTTCAGATATAGAAGCCGATAGGCATTTCAAATATAGGTGCCGATAGGCATTCCAGATATGGTTGCCGATAGGCATTTCAAATATAGGTGCTGATAGGCATTTCAGATGTAGTTTCCGATAGGCATTTAAAAAATAGGTGTCGATAGGCATTTCAGATATAGGTGTCGATAGGCATTTCAGATATAGGTGTCGATAGGCATTTCAGATATAGGTGTCGATAGGCATTTCAGATATAGGTGTCGATAGGCATTTCAGATATAGGTGTCGATGGGCATTTCAGATATAGGTGTCGATAGGCATTTCAGATATAGGTGTCGATAGGCATTTCAGATATAGGTGCCGATAGGCATTTCAGATATAGTTGCCGATTGGCATTTTAAAAATAGGTGCCGATAGGCATTTCAGATATAGAAGCCGATAGGCATTTCAAATATAGGTGCCGATAGGCATTCCAGATATGGTTGCCGATAGGCATTTCAAATATAGGTGCTGATAGGCATTTCAGATGTAGTTTCCGATTGGCATTTCAAAAATAGGTGTCGATAGGCATTTCAGATATAGGTGTCGATAGGCATTTCAGATATAGGTGTCGATAGGCATTTCAGATATAGGTGTCGATAGGCATTTCAGATATAGGTGTCGATAGGCATTTCAGATATAGGTGTCGACAGGCATTTCAGATATAGGTGTCGATAGGCATTTCAGATATAGGTGTCGATAGGCATTTCAGATATAGGTGCCGATAGGCATTTCAGATATAGTTGCCGATTGGCATTTTAAAAATTGGTGCCGATAGGCATTTCAGATATAGAAGCCGATAGGCATTTCAAATATAGGTGCCGATAGGCATTCCAGATATGGTTGCCGATAGGCATTTCAAATATAGGTGCTGATAGGCATTTCAGATGTAGTTTCCGATAGGCATTTCAAAAATAGGTGTCGATAGGCATTTCAGATATAGGTGTCGATAGGCATTTCAGATATAGGTGTCGATAGGCATTTCAGATATAGGTGTCGATAGGCATTTCAGATATAGGTGTCGATAGGCATTTTAGATATAGGTGTCGATAGGCATTTCAGATATAGGTGTCGATGGGCATTTCCGATATAGGTGTCGATAGGCATTTCAGATATAGGTGTCGATAGGCATTTCAGATATAGGTGCCGATAGGCATTTCAGATATAGTTGCCGATTGGCATTTTAAAAATAGGTGCCGATAGGCATTTCAGATATAGAAGCCGATAGGCATTTCAAATATAGGTGCCGATAGGCATTCCAGATATGGTTGCCGATAGGCATTTCAAATATAGGTGCTGATAGGCATTTCAGATGTAGTTTCCGATAGGCATTTCAAAAATAGGTGTCGATAGGCATTTCAGATATAGGTGTCGATAGGCATTTCAGATATAGGTGTCGATAGGCATTTCAGATATAGGTGTCGATAGGCATTTCAGATATAGGTGTCGATAGGCATTTCAGATATAGGTGTCTATAGGCATTTCAGATATAGGTGTCGATAGGCATTTCAGATATAGGTGTCGATAGGCATTTCAGATATAGGCGCCGATAGGCATTTCATATATAGTTGCCGATTGGCATTTTAAAAATAGGTGCCGATAGGCATTTCAGATATAAAAGCCGATAGGCATTTCAAATATAGGTGCCGATAGGCATTCCAGATATGGTTGCCGATAGGCATTTCAAATATAGGTGCTGATAGGCATTTCAGATGTAGTTTCCGATAGGCATTTCAAAAATAGGTGTCGATAGGCATTTCAGATATAGGTGTCGATAGGCATTTCAGATATAGGTGTCGATAGGCATTTCAGATATAGGTGTCGATAGGCATTTCAGATATAGGTGTCGATAGGCATTTTAGATATAGGTGTCGATAGGCATTTAAGATATAGGTGTCGATAGGCATTTCAGATATAGGTGTCGATAGGCATTTCAGATATAGGTGTCGATAGGCATTTCAGATACAGGTGCCGATAGGCATTTCAGATATAGTTGCCGATTGGCATTTTAAAAATAGGTGCCGATAGGCATTTCAGATATAGAAGCCGATAGGCATTTCAAATATAGGTGCCGATAGGCATTTCAAATATAGGTGCCGATAGGCATTCCAGATATGGTTGCCGATAGGCATTTCAAATATAGGTGCTGATAGGCATTTCAGATGTAGTTTCCGATAGGCATTTCAAAAATAGGTGTCGATAGGCATTTCAGATATAGGTGTCGATAGGCATTTCAGATATAGGTGTCGATAGGCATTTCAGATATAGGTGTCGATAGGCATTTCAGATATAGGTGTCGATAGGCATTTCAGATATAGGTGTCGATAGGCATTTCAGATATAGGTGTCGATAGGCATTTCAGATATAGGTGCCGTTAGGCATTTCAGATATAGTTGCCGATTGGCATTTTAAAAATAGGTGCCGATAGGCATTTCAGATATAGAAGCCGATAGGCATTTCAAATATAGGTGCCGATAGGCATTCCAGATATGGTTGCCGATAGGCATTTCAAATATAGGTGCTGATAGGCATTTCAGATGTAGTTTCCGATAGGCATTTCAAAAATAGGTGTCGATTGGCATTTCAGATATAGGTGTCGTTAGGCATTTCAGATATAGGTGTCGATAGGCATTTCAGATATAGGTGTCGATAGGCATTTCAGATATAGGTGTCGATAGGCATTTCAGATATAGGTGTCGATAAGCATTTCAGATATAGGTGTCGATAGGCATTTCAGATATAGGTGTCGATAGGCATTTCAGATATAGGTGCCGATAGGCATTTCAGATATAGTTTCCTATTGGCATTTTAAAAATAGGTGCCGATATGCATTTCAGATATAGAAGCCGATAGGCATTTCAAATATAGGTGCCGATAGGCATTCCAGATATGGTTGCCGATAGGCATTTCAAATATAGGTGCTGATAGGCATTTCAGATGTAGTTTCCGATAGGCATTTCAAAAATAGGTGTCGATAGGCATTTCAGATATAGGTGTCGATAGGCATTTCAGATATAGGTGCCGATAGGCATTTCAGATATAGTTGCCGATTGGCACTTTAAAAAATGGTGCCGATAGGCATTTCAGATATAGAAGCCGATAGGCATTTCAAATATAGGTGCCGATAGGCATTCCAGATATGGTTGCCGATAGGCATTTCAAATATAGGTGCTGATAGGCATTTCAGATGTAGTTTCCGATAGGCATTTCAAAAATAGGTGTCGATAGGCATTTCAGATATAGGTGTCGATAGGCATTTCAGATGTAAGTGTCGATAGGCATTTCAGATATAGGTGTCGATAGGCACTTCAGATATAGGTGTCGATAGGCATTTCAGATATAGGTGTCGATAGGCATTTCAGATATAGGTGTCGATAGGCATTTCAGATATAGGTGCCGTTAGGCATTTCAGATATAGTTGCCGATTGGCATTTTAAAAATAGGTGCCGATAGGCATTTCAGATATAGAAGATGATAGGCATTTTAAATATAGGTGCCGATAGGCATTCCAGATATGGTTGCCGATAGGCATTTCAAATATAGGTGCTGATAGGCATTTCAGATGTAGTTTCCGATAGGCATTTCAAAAATAGGTGTCGATAGGCATTTCAGATATAGGTGTCGATAGACATTTCAGATATAGGTGTCGATAGGCATTTCAGATATAGGTGTCGATAGGCATTTCAGATATAGGTGTCGATAGGCATTTCAGATATAGGTGTCGATAGGCATTTCAGATATAGGTGTCGATAGGCATTTCAGATATAGGTGTCGATAGGCATTTCAGATATAGGTGCCGATAGGCATTTCAGATATAATGTCCGATTGGCATTTTAAAAATAGGTGCCGATAGGCATTTCAGATATAGAAGCCGATAGGCATTTCAAATATAGGTGCCGATAGGCATTCCAGATATGGTTGCCGATAGGCATTTCAAAAATAGGTGCTGATAGGCATTTCAGATGTAGTTTCCGATAGGCATTTCAAAAATAGGTGTCAATAGGCATTTCAGATATAGGTGTCGATAGGCATTTCAGATATAGGTGTCGATAGGCATTTCAGATATAGGTGTCGATAGGCATTTCAGATATAGGTGTCGATAGGCATTTCAGATATAGGTGTCGATTGGAATTTCAGATATAGGTGTCGATTGGCATTTCAGATATAGGTGTCGATAGGCATTTCAGATATAGGTGTCGATGAGCATTTCAGATATAGGTGCCGATAGGCATTTCAGATATAGTTGCCGATTGGCATTTTAAAAATAGGTGCCGATAGGCACTTCAGATATAGAAGCCGATAGGCATTTCAAATATAGGTGCCGATAGGCATTCCAGATATGGTTGCCGATAGGCATTTCAAATATAGGTGCTGATAGGCATTTCAGATGTAGTTTCCGATAGGCATTTCAAAAATAGGTTTCGATAGGCATTTCAGATATAGGTGTCGATAGGCATTTCAGATATAGGTGTCGATAGGCATTTCAGATATTGGTGTCGATAGGCATTTCAGATATAGGTGTCGATAGGCATTTCAGATATAGGTGTCGATAGGCATTTCAGATATAGGTGTCGATAGGCATTTCAGATATAGGTGTCGATAGGCATTTTAGATATAGGTGTCGATAGGCATTTCAGATATAGGTGTCGATAGGCATTTCAGATATAGGTGTCGATAGGCATTTCAGATATAGGTGTCGATAGGCATTTCAGATATAGGTGCCGATAGGCATTTCAGATATAGTTGCCGATTGGCATTTTAAAAATAGGTGCCGATAGGCATTTCAGATATAGAAGCCGATAGGCATTTCAAATATAGGTGCCGATAGGCATTCCAGATATGGTTGCCGATAGGCATTTCAAATATAGGTGCTGATAGGCATTTCAGATATAGGTGTCGATAGGCCTTTCATATATAGGTGTCGATAGGCATTTCAGATATAGGTGTCGATAGGCATTTCAGATATAGGTGCCGATAGGCATTTCAGATATAGTTGCCGATTGGCATTTTAAAAATAGGTGCCGATAGGCATTTCAGATATAGAAGCCGATAGGCATTTCAAATATAGGTGGCGATAGGCATTCCAGATATGGTTGCCGATAGGCATTTCAAATATAGGTGCTGATAGGCATTTCAGATGTAGTTTCCGATAGGCATTTCAAAAATAGGTGTCGATAGGCATTTCAGATATAGGTGTCGATAGGCATTTCAGATATAGGTGTCGATAGGCATTTCAGATATAGGTGTCGATAGGCATTTCAGATATAAGTGTCGATAGGCATTTCAGATATAGGTGTCGATAGGCATTTCAGATATAGGTGTCGATAGGCATTTCAGATATAGGTGCCGATAGGCATTTCAGAAATAGTTGCAGATTGGCATTTTAAAAATAGGTGCCGATAGGCATTTCAGATATAGAAGCCGATAGGCATTTCAAATATAGGTGCCGATAGGCATTCCAGATATGGTTGCCGATAGGCATTTCAAATATAGGTGCTGATAGGCATTTCAGATGTAGTTTCCGATAGGCATTTCAAAAATAGGTGTCGATAGGCATTTCAGATATAGGTGTCGATAGGCATTTCAGATATAGGTGTCAATAGGCATTTCAGATATAGGTGTCGATAGGCATTTCAGATATAGGTGTCGATAGGCATTTCAGATATAGGTGTCGATAGGCATTTCAGATATAGGTGTCGATAGGCATTTCAGATATAGGTGTCGATAGGCATTTCAGATATAGGTGCCGATAGGCATTTCAGATATAGTTGCCGATTGGCATTTTAAAAATAGGTGCCGATAGGCATTTCAGATATAGAAGCCGATAGGCATTTCAAATATAGGTGCTGATAGGCATTTCAGATGTAGTTTCCGATAGGCATTTCAAAAATAGGTGTCGATAGGCATTTCAGATATAGGTGTCGATAGGCATTTCAGATATAGGTGTCGATAGGCATTTCAGATATAGGTGTCGATAGGCATTTCAGATATAGGTGTCGATAGGCATTTCAGATATAGGTGTCGATAAGCATTTCAGATATAGGTGTCGATAGGCATTTCAGATATAGGTGTCGATAGGCATTTCAGATATAGGTGTCGATAGGCATTTCAGATATAGGTGTCGATAGGCATTTCAGATATAGGTGTCGATAGGCATTTCAGATATAGGTGTCGATAGGCATTTCAGATATAGGTGTCGATAGGCATTTCAGATAGAGTTGCCGATTGGCATTTTAAAAATATGTGCCGATAGGCATTTCAGATATAGAAGCCGATAGGCATTTCAAATATAGGTGCCGATAGGCATTCCAGATATGGTTGCCGATAGGCATTTCGAATATAGGTGCTGATAGGCATTTCAGATGTAGTTTCCGATAGGCATTTCAAAAATAGGTGTCGATAGGCATTTCAGATATAGGTGTCGATAGGCATTTCAGATATAGGTGTCGATAGGCATTTCAGATATAGGTGTCGATAGGCATTTCAGATATAGGTGTCGATAGGCATTTCAGATATAGGTGTCGATAGGCATTTCAGATTTAGGTATCGATAGGCATTTCAGATATAGGTGTCGATAGGCATTTCAGATATAGGTGTCGATAGGCATTTCAGATATAGGTGCCGATAGGCATTTCAGATATAGTTGCCGATTGGCATTTTAAAAATAGGTGCCGATAGGCATTTCAGATATAGAAGCCGATAGGCATTTCAAATATAGGTGCCGATAGGCATTCCAGATATGGTTGCCGATAGGCATTTTAAATATAGGTGCTGATAGGCATTTCAGATGTAGTTTCCGATAGGCATTTCAAAAATAGGTGTCGATAGGCATTTCAGATATAGGTGTCGATAGGCATTTCAGATATAGGTGTCGATAGGCATTTCAGATATAGGTGTCGATAGGCATTTCAGATATAGGTGTCGATAGGCATTTCAGATATAGGTGTCGATAGGCATTTCAGATATAGGTGTCGACAGGCATTTCAGATATAGGTTTCGATAGGCATTTCAGATATAGGTGCCGATAGGCATTTCAGATATAGTTGCCGATTGGCATTTTAAAAATAGGTGCCGATAGGCATTTCAGATATAGAAGCCGATAGGCATTTCAAATATAGGTGCCGATAGGCATTCCAGAAATGGTTTCCGATAGGCATTTCAAATATAGGTGCTGATAGGCATTTCAGATGTAGTTTCCGATAGGCATTTCAAAAATAGGTGTCGATAGGCATTTCAGATATAGGTGTCGATAGGCATTTCAGATATAGGTGTCGATAGGCATTTCAGATATAGGTGTCGATAGGCATTTCAGATATAGGTGTCGATAGGCATTTCAGATATAGGTGTCGATAGGAATTTCAGATATAGGTGTCGATAGGCATTTCAGATATAGGTGTCGATAGGCATTTCAGATATAGGTGCCGATAGGCATTTCAGATATAGTTGCCGATTGGCATTTTAAAAATAGTTGCCGATAGGCATTTTAGATATAGAAGCCGATAGGCATTTCAAATATAGGTGCCGATAGGCATTCCAGATATGGTTGCCGATAGGCATTTCAAATATAGGTGCTGATAGGCATTTCAGATGTAGTTTCCGATAGGCATTTCAAAAATAGGTGTCGATAGGCATTTCAGATATAGGTGTCGATAGGCATTTCAGATATAGGTGTCGATAGGCATTTCAGATATAGGTGTCGATAGGCATTTCAGATATAGGTGTCGATAGGCATTTCAGATATAGGTGTCGATAGGCATTTCAGATATAGGTGTCGATAGGCATTTCAGATATAGGTGCCGATAGGCATTTCAGATATAGTTGCCGATTAGCATTTTAAAAATAGGTGCCGATAGGCATTTCAGATATAGAAGCCGATAGGCATTTCAAATATAGGTGCCGATAGGCATTTCAGATATGGTGTCCGATAGGCATTTCAAATATAGGTGCTGATAGGCATTTCAGATGTAGTTTCCGATAGGCATTTCAAAAATAGGTGTCGATAGGCATTTCAGATATAGGTGTCGATAGGCATTTCCGATATAGGTGTCGATAGGCATTTCAGATATAGGTGTCGATAGGCATTTCAGATATAGGTGTCGATAGGCATTTCAGATATAGGTGTCGATAGGCATTTCAGATATAGGTGTCGATAGGCATTTCAGATATAGGTGTCGATAGGCATTTCAGATATAGGTGTCGATAGGCATTTCAGATATAGGTGTCGCTAGGCATTTCAGATATAGGTGTCGATAGGCATTTCAGATATAGGTGTCGATAGGCATTTCAGATATAGGTGTCGATAGTCATTTCAGATATAGGTGCCGTTCGGCATTTCAGATATAGTTGCCGATTGGCATTTTAAAAATAGGTGCCGATAGGCATTTCAGATATAGAAGCCGATAGGCACTTCAAATATAGGTGCCGATAGGCATTCCAGATATGGTTGCCGATAGGCATTTTAAATATAGGTGCTGATAGGCATTTTAGATGTAGTTTCCGATAGGCATTTCAAAAATAGGTGTCGATAGGCATTTCAGATATAGGTGTCGATAGGCATTTCAGATATAGGTGTCGATAGGCATTTCAGATATAGGCGTCGATTGCATTTCATATATAGGTGTCGATAGGCATTTCAGATATAGGTGTCGATAGGCATTTCAGATATAGGTGTCGATAGGCATTTCAGATATAGGTGTCGATAGGCATTTCAGATATAGGTGTCGATAGGCATTTCAGATATAGGTGCCGATAGGCATTTCAGATATAGTTGCCGATTGGCATTTTAAAAATAGGTGCCGATAGGCATTTCAGATATAGAAGCCGATAGGCATTTCAAATATAGGTGCCGATAGGCATTCCAGATATGGTTGCCGATAGGCATTTCAAATATAGGTGCTGATAGGCATTTCAGATGTAGTTTCCGATAGGCATTTCAAAAATAGGTGTCGATAGGCATTTCAGATATAGGTGTCGATAGGCATTTCAGATATAGGTGTCGATAGGCATTTCAGAAATAGGTGTCAATAGGCATTTCAGATATAGGTGTCGATAGGCATTTCAGATATAAGTGTCGATAGGCATTTCAGATATAGGTGTCGATAGGCATTTCAGATATAGGTGTCGATAGGCATTTCAGATATAGGTGCCGATAGGCATTTCAGATATAGTTGCCGATTGGCATTTTAAAAATAGGTGCCGATAGGCATTTCAGATATAGAAGCCGATAGGCATTTCAAATATAGGTGCCGATAGGCATTCCAGATATGGTTGCCGATAGGCATTTCAAATATAGGTGCTGATAGGCATTTCAGATGTAGTTTCCGATAGGCATTTCAAAAATAGGTATCGATAGGCATTTCAGATATAGGTGTCGATAGGCATTTCAGATATAGGTGTCGATAGGCATTTCAGATATAGGTGTCGATAGCCATTTCAGATATAGGTGTCGATAGGCATTTCAGATATAGGTGTCGATAGGCATTTCAGATATAGGTCTCGATAGGCATTTCAGATATAGGTGTCGATAGGCATTTCAGATATAGGTGCCGATAGGCATTTCAGATATAGTTGCCGATTGGCATTTTAAAAATAGGTGCCGATAGGCATTTCAGATATAGAAGCCGATAGGCATTTCAAATATAGGTGCCGATAGGCATTCCAGATATGGTTGCCGATAGGCATTTCAAATATAGGTGCTGATAGGCATTTCAGATGTAGTTTCCGATAGGCATTTAAAAAATAGGTGTCGATAGGCATTTCAGATATAGGTGTCGATAGGCATTTCAGATATAGGTGTCGATAGGCATTTCAGATATAGGTATCGATAGGCATTTCAGATATAGGTGTCGATAGGCATTTCAGATATAGGTGTCGATAGGCATTTCAGATATAGGTATCGATAGGCATTTCAGATATAGGTGCCGATAGGCATTTCAGATATAGTTGCCGATTGGCATTTTAAAAATAGGTGCCGATAGGCATTTCAGATATAGAAGCCGATAGGCATTTCAAATATAGGTGCCGATAGGCATTCCAGATATGGTTGCCGATAGGCATTTCGAATATAGGTGCTGATAGGCATTTCAGATGTAGTTTCCGATAGGCATTTCAAAAATAGGTGTCGATAGGCATTTCAGATATAGGTGTCGATAGGCATTTCAGATATAGGTGTCGATAGGCATTTCAGATATAGGTGTCGATAGGCATTTCAGATATAGGTGTCGATAGGCATTTCAGATATAGGTGTCGATAGGCATTTCAGATATAGGTGTCGATAGGCATTTCAGATATAGGTGTCGATAGGCATTTCAGATATAGGTGCCGATAGGCATTTCAGATATAGTTGCCGATTGGCATTTTAAATAATAGGTGCCGATAGGCATTTCAGATATAGAAGCCGATAGGCATTTCAAATATAGGTGCCGATAGGCATTCCAGATATGGTTGCCGATAGGCATTTCAAATATAGGTGCTGATAGGCATTTCAGATGTAGTTTCCGATAGGCATTTCAAAAATAGGTGTCGATGGGCATTTCAGATATAGGTTTTGATAGGCATTTCAGATATAGGTGTCGATAGGCATTTCAGATATAGGTGTCGATAGGCATTTCAGATATAGGTGTCGATAGGCATTTCAGATATAGGTGTCGATAGGCATTTCAGATATAGGTGTCGATAGGCATTTCAGATATAGGTGCCGATAGGCATTTCAGATATAGTTGCCGATTGGCATTTTAAAAATAGGTGCCGATAGGCATTTCAGATATAGAAGCCGATAGGCATTTCAAATATACGTGCCGATAGGCATTCCAGAAATGGTTTCCGATAGGCATTTCAAATATAGGTGCTGATAGGCATTTCAGATGTAGTTTCCGATAGGCAATTCAAAAATAGGTGTCGATAGGCATTTCAGATATAGGTGTCGACAGGCATTTCAGATATAGGTGTCGATAGGCATTTCAGATATAGGTGTCGATAGGCATTTCAGATATAGGTGTCGATAGGCATTTCAGATATAGGTGTCGATAGGAATTTCAGATACAGGTGTCGATAGGCATTTCAGATATAGGTGTCGATAGGCATTTCAGATATAGGTGCCGATAGGCATTTCAGATATAGTTGCCGATTGGCATTTTAAAAATAGGTGCCGATAGGCATTTTAGATATAGAAGCCGATAGGCATTTCAAATATAGGTGCCGATAGGCATTCCAGATATGGTTGCCGATAGGCATTTCAAATATAGGTGCTGATAGGCATTTCAGATGTAGTTTCCGATAGGCATTTCAAAAATAGGTGTCGATAGGCATTTCAGATATAGGTGTCGATAGGCATTTCAGATATAGGTGTCGATAGGCATTTCAGATATAGGTGTCGATAGGCATTTCAGATATAGGTGTCGATAGGCATTTCAGATATAGGTGTCGATAGGCATTTCAGATATAGGTGTCGATAGGCATTTCAGATATAGGTGCCGATAGGCATTTCAGATATAGTTGCCGATTAGCATTTTAAAAATAGGTGCCGATAGGCATTTCAGATATAGAAGCCGATAGGCATTTCAAATATAGGTGCCGATAGGCATTCCAGATATGGTTGCCGATAGGCATTTCAAATATAGGTGCTGATAGGCATTTCAGATGTAGTTTCCGATAGGCATTTCAAAAATAGGTGTCGATAGGCATTTCAGATATAGGTGTCGATAGGCATTTCCGATATAGGTGTCGATAGGCATTTCAGATATAGGTGTCGATAGGCATTTCAGATATAGTTGTCGCTAGGCATTTCAGATATAGGTGTCGATAGGCATTTCAGATATAGGTGTCGATAGGCATTTCAGATATAGGTGTCGATAGTCATTTCAGATATAGGTGCCGTTCGGCATTTCAGATATAGTTGCCGATTGGCATTTTAAAAATAGGTGCCGATAGGCATTTCAGATATAGAAGCCGATAGGCATTTCAAATATAGGTGCCGATAGGCATTCCAGATATGGTTGCCGATAGGCATTTCAAATATAGGTGCTGATAGGCATTTCAGATGTAGTTTCCGATAGGCATTTCAAAAATAGGTGTCGATAGGCATTTCAGATATAGGTGTCGATAGGCATTTCAGATATAGGTGTCGATAGGCATTTCAGATATAGGTGTCGATAGGCATTTCATATATAGGTGTCGATAGGCATTTCAGATATAGGTGTCGATAGGCATTTCAGATATAGGTGTCGATAGGCATTTCAGATATAGGTGTCGATATGCATTTCAGATATAGGTGTCGATAGGCATTTCAGATATAGGTGCCGATAGGCATTTCAGATATAGTTGCCGATTGGCATTTTAAAAATAGGTGCCGATAGGCATTTCAGATATAGAAGCCGATAGGCATTTCAAATATAGGTGCCGATAGGCATTCCAGATATGGTTGTCGATAGGCATTTCAAATATAGGTGCTGATAGGCATTTCAGATGTAGTTTCCGATAGGCATTTCAAAAATAGGTATCCATAGGCATTTCAGATATAGGTGTCGATAGGCATTTCAGATATAGGTGTCGATAGGCATTTCAGATATAGGTGTCGATAGGCATTTCAGATATAGGTGTCGATAGGCACTTCAGATATAGGTGTCGATAGGCATTTCAGATATAGGTGTCGATAGGCATTTCAGATATAGGTGCCGATAGGCATTTCAGATATAGTTGCCGATTGGCATTTTAAAAATAGGTGCCGATAGGCATTTCAGATATAGAAGCCGATAGGCATTTCAAATATAGGTGCCGATAGGCATTCCAGATATGGTTGCCGATAGGCATTTCAAATATAGGTGCTGATAGGCATTTCAGATGTAGTTTCCGATAGGCATTTCAAAAATAGGTGTCGATTAGCATTTCAGATATAGGAGTCGATAGGCATTTCAGATATAGGTGTCGATAGGCATTTCAGATATAAGTGTCGATAGGCATTTCAGATATAGGTGTCGATAGGCATTTCAGATATAGGTGTCGATAGGCATTTCAGATATAGGTGTCGATAGGCATTTCAGATATAGGTGCCGATAGGCATTTCAGATATAGTGTCCTATTGGCATTTTAAAAATAGGTGCCGATAGGCATTTCAGATATAGAAGCCGATAGGCATTTCAAATATAGGTGCCGATAGGCATTCCAGATATGGTTGCCGATAGGCATTTCAAATATAGGTGCTGATAGGCATTTCAGATGTAGTTTCCGATAGGCATTTCAAAAATAGGTGTCGATAGGCATTTCAGATATAGGTGTCGATAGGCATTTCAGATATAGGTGTCGATAGGCATTTCAGATATAGGTGTCGATAGGCATTTTAGATATAGGTGTCGATAGGCATTTCAGATATAGGTGTCGATAGGCATTTCAGATATAGGTGTCGATAGGCATTTCAGATATAGGTGTCGATAGGCATTTCAGATATAAGTGTCGATAGGCATTTCAGATATAGGTGTCGATAGGCATTTCAGATATAGGTGTCGATAGGCATTTCAGATATAGGTGCCGATAGGCATTTCAGATATAGTTGCCGATTGGCATTTTAAAAATAGGTGCCGATAGGCATTTCAGATATAGAAGCCGATAGGCATTTCAAATATAGGTGCCGATAGGCATTCCAGATATGGTTGCCGATAGGCATTTCAAATATAGGTGCTGATAGGCATTTCAGATGTAGTTTCCGATAAGCATTTCAAAAATAGGTGTCGATAGGCATTTCAGATATAGGTGTCGATAGGCATTTCAGATATAGGTGTCGATAGGCATTTCAGGTATAGGTGTCGATAGGCATTTCAGATATAGGTGTCGATAGGCATTTCAGATATAGGTGTCGATAGGCATTTCAGATATAGGTGTCGATAGGCATTTCAGATATAGGTGTCGATAGGCATTTCAGATATAGGTGCCGATAGGCATTTCAGATATAGTTGCCGATTGGCATTTTAAAAATAGGTGCCGATAGGCATTTCAGATATAGAAGCCGATAGGCATTTCAAATATAGGTGCCGATAGGCATTCCAGATATGGTTGCCGATAGGCATTTCAAATATAGGTGCTGATAGGCATTTCAGATGTAGTTTCCGATAGGCATTTCAAAAATAGGTGTCGATAGGCATTATAGATATAGGTGTCGATAGGTATTTCAGATATAGGTGTCGATAGGCATTTCAGATATAAGTGTCGATAGGCATTTCAGATATAGGTGTCGATAGGCATTTCAGATATAGGTGTCGATAGGCATTTCAGATATAGGTGTCGATAGGCATTTCAGATATAGGTGTCGATAGGCATTTCAGATATAGGTGCCGATAGGCATTTCAGATATAGTTGCCGATTGGCATTTTAGAAATAGGTGCCGATAGGCATTTCAGATATAGAAGCCGATAGGCATTTCAAATATAGGTGCCGATAGGCATTCCAGATATGGTTGCCGATAGGCATTTCAAATATAGGTGCTGATAGGCATTTCAGATGTAGTTTCCGATAGGCATTTCAAAAATAGGTGTCGATAGGCATTTCAGATATAGGTGTCGATAGGCATTTCAGATATAGGTGTCGATAGGCATTTCAGATATAGGTGTCGATAGGCATTTCAGATATAGGTGTCGATAGGCATTTCAGATATAGGTGTCGATAGGCATTTCAGATATAGGTGCCGATAGGCATTTCAAATATAGTTGCCGATTGGCATTTTAAAAATAGGTGTGATAGGCATTTCAGATATAGAAGCCGATAGGCATTTCAAATATAGGTGCCGATAGGCATTCCAGATATGGTTGCCGATAGGCATTTCAAATATAGGTGCTGATAGGCATTTCAGATGTAGTTTCCGATAGGCATTTCAAAAATAGGTGTCGATAGGCATTTCAGATATAGGTGTCGATAGGCATTTCAGATATAGGTGTCGATAGGCATTTCAGATATAGGTGTCGATAGGCATTTCAGATAAAGGTGTCGATAGGCATTTCAGATATAGGTGTCGATAGGCATTTCAGATATAGGTGTCGATAGGCATTTCAGATATAGGTGTCGATAGGCATTTCAGATATAGGTGCCGATAGGCATTTCAGATATAGTTGCCGATTGGTATTTTAAAAATAGGTGCCGATAGGCATTTCAGATATAGAAGCCGATAGGCATTTTAAATATAGGTGCCGATAGACATTCCAGATATGGTTGCCGATAGGCAGTTCAAATATAGGTGCTGATAGGCATTTCAGATGTAGTTTCCGATAGGCATTTCAAAAATAGGTGTCGATAGGCATTTCAGATATAGGTGTCGATAGGCATTTCAGATATAGGTGTCGATAGGCATTTCAGATATAGGTGTCGATAGGCATTTCAGATATAGGTGTCGATAGGCATTTCAGATATAGGTGTCGATAGGAATTTCAGATATAGGTGTCGATAGGCATTTCAGATATAGGTGTCGATAGGCATTTCAGATATAGGTGTCGATGAGCATTTCAGATATAGGTGCCGATAGGCATTTCAGATATAGTTGCCGATTGGCATTTTAAAAATAGGTGCCGATAGGCACTTCAGATATAGAAGCCGATAGGCATTTCAAATATAGGTGCCGATAGGCATTCCAGATATGGTTGCCGATAGGCATTTCAAATATAGGTGCTGATAGGCATTTCAGATGTAGTTTCCGATAGGCATTTAAAAAATAGGTTTCGATAGGCATTTCAGATATAGGTGTCGATAGGCATTTCAGATATAGGTGTCGATAGGCATTTCAGATATTGGTGTCGATAGGCATTTCAGATATAGGTGTCGATAGGCATTTCAGATATAGGTGTCGATAGGCATTTCAGATATAGGTGTCGATAGGCATTTCAGATATAGTTGTCGATAGGCATTTCAGATATAGGTGTCGATAGGCATTTCAGATATAGGTGCCGATAGGCATTTCAGATATAGTTGCCGATTGGCATTTTAAAAATAGGTGCCGATAGGCATTTCAGATATAGAAGCCGATAGGCATTTCAAATATAGGTGCCGATAGGCATTCCAGATATGGTTGCCGATAGGCATTTCAAATATAGGTTCTGATAGGCATTTCAGATGTAGTTTCCGATAGGCATTTCAAAAATAGGTGTCGATAGGCATTTCAGATATAGGTGTCGATAGGCATTTCAGATATAAGTGTCGATAGGCATTTCAGATATAGGTGTCGATAGGCATTTCAGATATAGGTGTCGATATGCATTTCAGATATAGGTGTCGATAGGCATTTCAGATATAGGTGTCGATAGGCATTTCAGATATAGTTGTCGATAGGCATTTCAGATATAGGTGCCGATAGGCATTTCAGATATAGTTGCCGATTGGCATTTTAAAAATAGGTGCCGATAGGCATTTCAGATATAGAAGCTGATAGACATTTCAAATATAGGTGCCGATAGGCATTCCAGATATGGTTGCCGATAGGCATTTCAAATATAGGTGCTGATAGGCATTTCAGATGTAGTTTCCGATAGGCATTTCAAAAATAGGTGTCGATAGGCATTTTAGATATAGGTGTCGATAGGCATTTCAGATATAGGTGTCGATAGGCATTTCAGATATAGGGGTCGATAGGCATTTCAGATATAGGTGTCGATAGGCATTTCAGATATAGGTGTCGATAGGCATTTCAGATATAGGTGTCGATAGGCATTTCAGATATAGGTGTCGATAGGCATTTCAGATATAGGTGCCGATAGGCATTTCAGATATAGTTGCCGATTGTCATTTTAAAAATAGGTGCCGATAGGCATTTCAGATATAGAAGCCGATAGGCATTTCAAATATAGGTGCCGATAGGCATTCCAGATATGGTTGCCGATAGGCATTTCAAATATAGGTGCTGATAGGCATTTCAGATGTAGTTTCCGATAGGCATTTCAAAAATAGGTGTCGATAGGCATTTCAGATATAGGTGTCGATAGGCATTTCAGATATAGGTGTCGATAGGCATTTCAGATATAGGTGTCGATAGGCATTTCAGATATAGGTGTCGATAGGCATTTCAGATATAGGTGTCGATAGGCATTTCAGATATAGGTGTCGATAGGCATTTCAGATATAGGTGTCGATAGGCATTTCAGATAAAGGTGCCGATAGGCATTTCAGATATAGTTGCCGATTGGCATTTTAAAAATAGGTGCCGCTAGGCATTTCAGATATAGAAGCCGATAGGCATTTCAAATATAGGTGCCGATAGGCATTCCAGATATGGTTGCCGATAGGCATTTCAAATATAGGTGCTGATAGGCATTTCAGATGTAGTTTCCGATAGGCATTTCAAAAATAGGTGTCGATAGGCATTTCAGATATAGGTGTCGATAGGCATTTCAGATATAGGTGTCGATAGGCAGTTCAGATATAGGTGTCGATAGGCATTTCAGATATAGGTGTCGATAGGCATTTCAGATATAGGTGTCGATAGGCATTTCAGATATAGGTGTCGATAGGCATTTCAGATATAGGTGTCGATAGGCATTTCAGATATAGGAGCCGATAGGCATTTTAGATATAGTTGCCGATTGACATTTTAAAAATAGGTGCCGATAGGCATTTCAGATATAGAAGCCGATAGGCATTTCAAATATAGGTGCCGATAGGCATTCCAGATATGGTTGCCGATAGGCATTTCAAATATAGGTGCTGATAGGCATTTCAGATGTAGTTTCCGATAGGCATTTCAAAAATAGGTGTCGATAGGCATTTCAGATATAGGTGTCGATAGGCATTTCAGATATAGGTGTCGATTGTCATTTCAGATATAGGTGTCGATAGGCATTTCAGATATAGGTGTCGATAGGCATTTTAGATATAGGTGTCGATAGGCATTTCAGATATAGGTGTCGATAGGCATTTCAGATATAGGTGTCGATAGGCATTTCAGATATAGGTGTCGATAGGCATTTCAGATATAGGTGTCGATAGGCATTTCAGATATAGGTGCCGATAGGCATTTCAGATATAGTTGCCGATTGGCATTTTAAAAATAGGTGCCGATAGGCATTTCAGATATAGAAGCCGATAGGCATTTCAAATATAGGTGCCGATAGGCATTCCAGATATGGTTGCCGATAGGCATTTCAAATATAGGCCCTGATAGGCATTTCAGATGTAGTTTCCGATAGGCATTTCAAAAATAGGTGTCGATAGGCATTTCAGATATAGGTGTCGATAGGCATTTCAGATATAGGTGTCGATAGGCATTTCAGATATAGGTGTCGATAGGCATTTCAGATATAGGTGTCGATAGGCATTTCAGATATAGGTGTCGATAGGCATTTCAGATATAGGTGTCGATAGGCATTTCAGATATAGGTGTCGATAGGCATTTCAAATATAGGTGCCGATAGGCATTTCAGATATAGTTGCCGATTGGCATTTTAAAAATAGGTGCCGATAGGCATTTCAGATATAGAAGCCGATAGGCATTTCAGATATAGGTGTCGATAGGCATTTCAAATATAGGTGCCGATAGGCATTTCAGATATAGTTGCCGATTGGCATTTTAAAAATAGGTGCCGATAGGCATTTCAGATATAGAAGCCGATAGGCATTTCAAATATAGGTGCCGATAGGCATTCCAGATATGGTTGCCGATAGGCATTTCAAATATAGGTGCTGATAGGCATTTCAGATGTAGTTTCCGATAGGCATTTCAAAAATAGGTGTCGATAGGCATTTCAGATATAGGTGTCGATAGGCATTTCAGATATAGGTGTCGATAGGCATTTCGGATATAGGTGTCGATAAGCATTTCAGATATAGGTGTCGATAGGCAATTCAGATATAGGTGTCGATAGGCATTTCAGATATAGGTGTCGATAGGCATTTCAGATATAGGTGTCGATAGGCATTTCAGATATAGGTGTCATTAGGCATTTCAGATATAGGTGTCGATAGGCATTTCAGATATAGGTGCCGATAGGCATTTCAGATATAGTTGCCGATTGGCATTTTAAAAATAGGTGCCGATAGGCATTTCAGATATAGAAGCCGATAGGCATTTCAAATATAGGTGCCGATAGGCATTCCAGATATGGTTGCCGATAGGCATTTCAAATATAGGTGCTGATAGGCATTTCAGATGTAGTTTCCGATAGGCATTTCAAAAATAGGTGTCGATAGGCATTTCAGATATAGGTGCCGATAGGCATTTCAGATATAGGTGTCGATAGGCATTTCAGATATAGGGGTCGATAGGCATTTCAGATATAGGTGTCGATAGGCATTTCAGATATAGGTGTCGATAGGCATTTCAGATATAGGTGTCGATAGGCATTTCAGATATAGGTGTCGATAGGCATTTCAGATATAGGTGCCGATAGGCATTTCAGATATAGTTGCCGATTGGCATTTTAAAAATAGGTGCCGATAGGCATTTCAGATATAGAAGCCGATAGGCATTTCAAATATAGGTGCCGATAGGCATTCCAGATATGGTTGCCGATAGGCATTTCAAATATAGGTGCTGATAGGCATTTCAGATGTAGTTTCCGATAGGCATTTCAAAAATAGGTGTCGATAGGCATTTCAGATATAGGTGTCGATAGGCATTTCAGATATAGGTGTCGATAGGCATTTCAGATATAGGTGCCGATAGGCATTTCAGATATAGTTGCCGATTGGCATTTTAAAAATAGGTGCCGATAGGCATTTCAGATATAGAAGCCGATAGGCATTTCAAATATAGGTGCCGATAGGCATTCCAGATATGGTTGCCGATTGGCATTTCAAATATAGGTGCTGATAGCCATTTCAGATGTAGTTTCCGATAGGCATTTCAAAAATAGGTGTCGATAGGCATTTCAGATATAGGTGTCGATAGGCATTTCAGATATAGGTGTCGATAGGCATTTCAGATATAGGTGTCGATAGGCATTTCAGATATAGTTGTCGATAGGCATTTCAGATATAGGTGTCGATAGGCATTTCAGATATAGGTGTCGATAGGCATTTCAGATAAATGTGTCGATAGGCATTTCAGATATAAGTGCCGATAGGCATTTCAGATATAGTTGCCGATTGGCATTTTAAAAATAGGTGCCGATAGGCATTTCAGATATAGAAGCCGATAGGCATTTCAAATATAGGTGCCGATAGGCATTCCAGATATGGTTGCCGATAGGCATTTCAAATATAGGTGCTGATAGGCATTTCAGATGTAGTTTCCGATAGGCATTTCAAAAATAGGTGTCGATAGGCATTTTAGATATAGGTGTCGATAGGCATTTCAGATATAGGTGTCGATAGGCATTTCAGATATAGGTGTCGATAGGCATTTCAGATATAGGTGTCGATAGGCATTTCAGATATAGGTGTCGATAGGCATTTCAGATATAGGTGTCGATAGGCATTTCAGATATAGGTGTCGATAGGCATTTCAGATATAGGTTACGATAGGCATTTCAGATATAGTTGCCGATTGGCATTTTAAAAATAGGTGCCGATAGGCATTTCAGATATAGAGGCCGATAGGCATTTCAAATATAGGTGCCGATAGGCATTCCAGATATGGTTGCCGATAGGCATTTCAAATATAGGTGCTGATAGGCATTTCAGATGTAGTTTCCGATAGGCATTTCAAAAATAGGTGTCGATAGGCATTTCAGATATAAGTGTCGACAGGCATTTCAGATATAGGTGTCGATAGGCATTTCAGATATAGGTGTCGATAGGCATTTCAGATATAGGTGTCGATAGGCATTTCAGATATAGGTGTCGATAGGCATTTTAGATATAAGTGTCGATAGGCATTTCAGATATAGGTGTCGATAGGCATTTCAGATATAGGTGTCGATAGGCATTTCAGATATAGGTGCCGATAGGCATTTCAGATATAGTTGCCGATTGGCATTTTAAAAATAGGTGCCGATAGGCATTTCAGACATAGAAGCCGATAGGCATTTCAAATATAGGTGCCGATAGGCATTCCAGATATGGTTGCCGATAGGCATTTCAAATATAGGTGCTGATAGGCATTTCAGATGTAGTTTCCGATAGGCATTTCAAAAATAGGTGTCGATAGGCATTTCAAATATAGGTGTCGATAGGCATTTCAGATATAGGTGTCGATAGGCATTTCAGATATAGGTGTCGATAGGCATTTCAGATATAGGTGTCGATAGGCATTTCAGATATAGGTGTCGATAGGCATTTCAGATATAGGTGTCGATAGGCATTTCAGATATAGGTGTCGATAGGCATTTCAGATATAGGAGCCGATAGGCATTTTAGATATAGTTGCCGATTGGCATTTTAAAAATAGGTGCCGATAGGCATTTCAGATATAGAAGCCGATAGGCATTTCAAATATAGGTGCCGATAGGCATTCCAGATATGGTTGCCGATAGGCATTTCAAATATAGGTGCTGATAGGCATTTCAGATGTAGTTTCCGATAGGCATTTCAAAAATAGGTGTCGATAGGCATTTCAGATATAGGTGTCGACAGGCATTTCAGATATAGGTGTCGATAGGCATTTCAGATATAGGTGTCGATAGGCATTTTAGATATAGGTGTCGATAGGCATTTCAGATATAGGTGTCGATAGGCATTTCAGATATAGGTGTCGATAGGCATTTCAGATATAGGTGTCGATAGGCATTTCAGATATAGGTGTCGATAGGCATTTCAGATATAGGTGCCGATAGGCATTTCAGATATAGTTGCCGATTGGCATTTTAAAAATAGGTGCCGATAGGCATTTCAGATATAGAAGCCGATAGGCATTTCAAATATAGGTGCCGATAGGCATTCCAGATATGGTTGCCGATAGGCATTTCAAATATAGGCCCTGATAGGCATTTCAGATGTAGTTTCCGATAGGCATTTCAAAAATAGGTGTCGATAGGCATTTCAGATATAGGTGTCGATAGGCATTTCAGATATAGGTGTCGATAGGCATTTCAGATATAGGTGTCGATAGGCATTTCAGATATAGGTGTCGATAGGCATTTCAGATATAGGTGTCGATAGGCATTTCAGATATAGGTGTCGATAGGCATTTCAGATATAGGTGTCGATAGGCATTTCAAATATAGGTGCCGATAGGCATTTCAGATATAGTTGCCAATTGGCATTTTAAAAATAGGTGCCGATAGGCATTTCAGATATAGAAGCCGATAGGCATTTCAGATATAGGTGTCGATAGGCATTTCAAATATAGGTGCCGATAGGCATTTCAGATATAGTTGCCGATTGGCATTTTAAAAATAGGTGCCGATAGGCATTTCAGATATAGAAGCCGATAGGCATTTCAAATATAGGTGCCGATAGGCATTCCAGATATGGTTGCCGATAGGCATTTCAAATATAGGTGCTGATAGGCATTTCAGATGTAGTTTCCGATAGGCATTTCAAAAATAGGTGTCGATAGGCATTTCAGATATAGGTGTCGATAGGCATTTCAGATATAGGTGTCGATAGGCATTTCGGATATAGGTGTCGATAAGCATTTCAGATATAGGTGTCGATAGGCAATTCAGATATAGGTGTCGATAGGCATTTCAGATATAGGTGTCGATAGGCATTTCAGATATAGGTGTCGATAGGCATTTCAGATATAGGTGTCATTAGGCATTTCAGATATAGGTGTCGATAGGCATTTCAGATATAGGTGCCGATAGGCATTTCAGATATAGTTGCCGATTGGCATTTTAAAAATAGGTGCCGATAGGCATTTCAGATATAGAAGCCGATAGGCATTTCAAATATAGGTGCCGATAGGCATTCCAGATATGGTTACCGATAGGCATTTCAAATATAGGTGCTGATAGGCATTTCAGATGTAGTTTCCGATAGGCATTTCAAAAATAGGTGTCGATAGGCATTTCAGATATAGGTGCCGATAGGCATTTCAGATATAGGTGTCGATAGGCATTTCAGATATAGGGGTCGATAGGCATTTCAGATATAGGTGTCGATAGGCATTTCAGATATAGGTGTCGATAGGCATTTCAGATATAGGTGTCGATAGGCATTTCAGATATAGGTGTCGATAGGCATTTCAGATATAGGTGCCGATAGGCATTTCAGATATAGTTGCCGATTGGCATTTTAAAAATAGGTGCCGATAGGCATTTCAGATATAGAAGCCGATAGGCATTTCAAATATAGGTGCCGATAGGCATTCCAGATATGGTTGCCGATAGGCATTTCAAATATAGGTGCTGATAGGCATTTCAGATGTAGTTTCCGATAGGCATTTCAAAAATAGGTGTCGATAGGCATTTCAGATATAGGTGTCGATAGGCATTTCAGATATAGGTGTCGATAGGCATTTCAGATATAGGTGCCGATAGGCATTTCAGATATAGTTGCCGATTGGCATTTTAAAAATAGGTGCCGATAGGCATTTCAGATATAGAAGCCGATAGACATTTCAAATATAGGTGCCGATAGGCATTCCAGATATGGTTGCCGATTGGCATTTCAAATATAGGTGCTGATAGGCATTTCAGATGTAGTTTCCGATAGGCATTTCAAAAATAGGTGTCGATAGGCATTTCAGATATAGGTGTCGATAGGCATTTCAGATATAGGTGTCGATAGGCATTTCAGATATAGGTGTCGATAGGCATTTCAGATATAGTTGTCGATAGGCATTTCAGATATAGGTGTCGATAGGCATTTCAGATATAGGTGTCGATAGGCATTTCAGATAAATGTGTCGATAGGCATTTCAGATATAAGTGCCGATAGGCATTTCAGATATAGTTGCCGATTGGCATTTTAAAAATAGGTGCCGATAGGCATTTCAGATATAGAAGCCGATAGGCATTTCAAATATAGGTGCCGATAGGCATTCCAGATATGGTTGCCGATAGGCATTTCAAATATAGGTGCTGATAGGCATTTCAGATGTAGTTTCCGATAGGCATTTCAAAAATAGGTGTCGATAGGCATTTTAGATATAGGTGTCGATAGGCATTTCAGATATAGGTGTCGATAGGCATTTCAGATATAGGTGTCGATAGGCATTTCAGATATAGGTGTCGATAGGCATTTCAGATATAGGTGTCGATAGGCATTTCAGATATAGGTGTCGATAGGCATTTCAGATATAGGTGTCGATAGGCATTTCAGATATAGGTTACGATAGGCATTTCAGATATAGTTGCCGATTGGCATTTTAAAAATAGGTGCCGATAGGCATTTCAGATATAGAGGCCGATAGGCATTTCAAATATAGGTGCCGATAGGCATTCCAGATATGGTTGCCGATAGGCATTTCAAATATAGGTGCTGATAGGCATTTCAGATGTAGTTTCCGATAGGCATTTCAAAAATAGGTGTCGATAGGCATTTCAGATATAGGTGTCGACAGGCATTTCAGATATAGGTGTCGATAGGCATTTCAGATATAGGTGTCGATAGGCATTTCAGATATAGGTGTCGATAGGCATTTCAGATATAGGTGTCGATAGGCATTTTAGATATAAGTGTCGATAGGCATTTCAGATATAGGTGTCGATAGGCATTTCAGATATAGGTGTCGATAGGCATTTCAGATATAGGTGCCGATAGGCATTTCAGATATAGTTGCCGATTGGCATTTTAAAAATAGGTGCCGATAGGCATTTCAGACATAGAAGCCGATAGGCATTTCAAATATAGGTGCCGATAGGCATTCCAGATATGGTTGCCGATAGGCATTTCAAATATAGGTGCTGATAGGCATTTCAGATGTAGTTTCCGATAGGCATTTCAAAAATAGGTGTCGATAGGCATTTCAAATATAGGTGTCGATAGGCATTTCAGATATAGGTGTCGATAGGCATTTCAGATATAGGTGTCGATAGGCATTTCAGATATAGGTGTCGATAGGCATTTCAGATATAGGTGTCGATAGGCATTTCAGATATAGGTGTCGATAGGCATTTCAGATATAGGTGTCGATAGGCATTTCAGATATAGGTGCCGATAGGCATTTTAGATATAGTTGCCGATTGGCATTTTAAAAATAAGTGCCGATAGGCATTTCAGATATAGAAGCCGATAGGCATATCAAATATAGGTGCCGATAGGCATTCCAGATATGTTTGCCGATATTCATTTCAAATATAGGTGCTTAAAGGCATTTCAGATGTAGTTTCCGATAGGCATTTCAAAAATAGGTGTCGATAGGCATTTCAGATATAGGTGTCGATAGGCATTTCAGATATAGGTGTCGATAGGCATTTCAGATATAGGTGTCGATAGGCATTTCAGATATAGGTGTCGATAGGCATTTCAGATATAGGTGTCGATAGGCATTTCAGAAATAGGTGTCGATAGGCATTTCAGATATAGGGGTCGATAGGCATTTCAGATATAGGTGCCGATAGGCATTTCAGATATAGTTGCCGATTGGCATTTTAAAAATAGGTGCCGATAGGCATTTCAGATATAGAAGCCGATAGGCATTTCAAATATAGGTGCCGATAGGCATTCCAGATATGGTTGCCGATAGGCATTTCAAATATAGGTGCTGAGAGGCATTTCAGATGTAGTTTCCGATAGGCATTTCAAAAATAGGTGTCGATAGGCATTTCAGATATAGGTGTCGATAGGCATTTCAGATATAGGTGTCGATAGGCATTTCAGATATAGGTGTCGATAGGCATTTCAGATATAGGTATCGATAGGCATTTCAGATATAGGTGTCGATAGGCATTTCAGATATAGGTGTCGATAGGCATTTCAGATATAGGTGTCGATAGGCATTTCAGATATAGGTGTCGATAGGCATTTCAGATATAGGTGTCGATAGGCATTTCAGATATAGGTGTCGATAGGCATTTCAGATATAGGTGCCGATAGGCATTTCAGATATAGTTGCCGATTGGCATTTTAAAAATAGGTGCCGATAGGCATTTCAGATATAGAAGGCGATAGGCATTTCAAATATAGGTGCCGATAGGCATTCCAGATATGGTTGCCGATAGGCATTTCAAATATAGGTGCTGTTAGGCATTTCAGATGTAGTTTCCGACAGGCATTTCAAAAATAGGTGTCGATAGGCATTTCAGATATAGGTGTCGATAGGCATTTCAGATATAGGTGTCGATAGGCATTTTAGATATAGGTGTCGATAGGCATTTCAGATATAGGTGTCGATAGGCATTTCAGATATAGGTGTCGATAGGCATTTCAGATATAGGTGTCGATAGGCATTTCAGATATAGGTGTCGATAGGCATTTCAGATATAGGTGTCGATAGGCATTTCAGATATAGGTGTCGATAGGCATTTCAGATATAGGTGTCGATAGGCATTTCATATATAGGTGTCGATAGGCATTTCAGATATAGGTGTCGATAGGCGTTTCAGATATAGGTGTCGATAGGCATTTCAGATATAGGTGCCGATAGGCATTTCAGATATAGTTGCCGATTGGCATTTTAAAAATAGGTGCCGATAGGCATCTCAGATATAGAAGCCGATAGGCATTTCAAATATAGGTGCCGATAGGCATTCCAGATATGGTTGCCGATAGACATTTCAAATATAGCTGCTGATAGGCATTTCAGATGTAGTTTCCGATAGGCATTTCAAAAATAGGTGTCGATAGGCATTTTAGATATAGGTGTCGATAGGCATTTCAGATATAGGTGTCGATAGGCATTTCAGATATAGGTGTCGATAGGCATTTCAGATATAGGTGTCGATAGGCATTTCAGATATAGGTGTCGATAGGCATTTCAGATATAGGTGTCGATAGGCATTTCAGATATAGGTGCCGATAGGCATTTCAGATATAGTTGCCGATTGGCATTTTAAAAATAAGTGCCGATAGGCATTTCAGATATAGAAGCCGATAGGCATTTCAAATATAGGCGCCGATAGGCATTCCAGATATGGTTGCCGATAGGCATTTCAAATATAGGTGCTGATAGGCATTTCAGATGTAGTTTCCGATAGGCATTTCAAAAATAGGTGTCGATAGGCATTTCAGATATAGGTGTCGATAGGCATTTCAGATATAGGTGTCGATAGGCATTTCAGATATAGGTGTCGATAGGCATTTCAGATATAGGTGTCGATAGGCATTTCAGATATAGGTGTCGATAGGCATTTCATATATAGGTGTCGATAGGCATTTCAGATATAGGTGTCGATAGGCGTTTCAGATATAGGTGTCGATAGGCATTTCAGATATAGGTGCCGATAGGCATTTCAGATATAGTTGCCGATTGGCATTTTAAAAATAGGTGCCGATAGGCATCTCAGATATAGAAGCCGATAGGCATTTCAAATATAGGTGCCGATAGGCATTCCAGATATGGTTGCCGATAGACATTTCAAATATAGCTGCTGATAGGCATTTCAGATGTAGTTTCCGATAGGCATTTCAAAAATAGGTGTCGATAGGCATTTTAGATATAGGTGTCGATAGGCATTTCAGATATAGGTGTCGATAGGCATTTCAGATATAGGTGTCGATAGGCATTTCAGATATAGGTGTCGATAGGCATTTCAGATATAGGTGTCGATAGGCATTTCAGATATAGGTGTCGATAGGCATTTCAGATATAGGTGTCGATAGGCATTTCAGATATAGGTGCCGATAGGCATTTCAGATATAGTTGCCGATTGGCATTTTAAAAATAAGTGCCGATAGGCATTTCAGATATAGAAGCCGATAGGCATTTCAAATATAGGCGCCGATAGGCATTCCAGATATGGTTGCCGATAGACATTTCAAATATAGGTGCTGATAGGCATTTCAGATGTAGTTTCCGATAGGCATTTCAAAAATAGGTGTCGATAGGCATTTCAGATATAGGTGTCGATAGGCATTTCAGATATAGGTGTCGATAGGCAATTCAGATATAGGTGTCGATAGGCATTTCAGATATAGGTGTCGATAGGCATTTCAGATATAGGTGTCGATAGGCATTTCAGATATAGGTGTCGATAGGCATTTCAGATATAGGTGTCGATAGGCATTTCAGATATAGGTGTCGATAGGCATTTCAGATATATGTGTCGTTAGGCATTTCATATATAGGTGTCGATAGGCATTTCAGATATAGGTGTCGATAGGCATTTCAGATATAGGTGTCGATAGGCATTTTAGATATAGGTGCCGATAGGCATTTCAGATATAGTTGCCGATTAGCATTTTAAAAATAGGTGCCGATAGGCATTTCAGATATAGAAGCCGATAGGCATTTCAAATATAGGTGCCGATAGGCATTCCAGATATGGTTGCCGATAGGCATTTCAAATATAGGTGCTGATAGGCATTTCAAATGTAGTTTCCGATAGGCATTTCAAAAATAGGTGTCGATAGGCATTTCAGATATAGGTGTCGATAGGCATTTCAGATATAGGTGTCGATAGGCATTTCAGATATAGGTGTCGATAGGCATTTCAGATATAGGTGCCGATAGGCATTTCAGATATAGGTGTCGATAGGCATTTCAGATATAGGTGTCGATAGGCATTTCAGATATAGGTGCCGATAGGCATTTCAGATATAGTTGCCGATTGGCATTTTAAAAATAGGTGCCGATAGACATTTCAGATATAGAAGCCGATAAGCATTTCAAATATAGGTGCCGATAGGCATTCCAGATATGGTTGCCGATAGGCATTTCAAATATAGGTGCTGATAGGCATTTCAGATGTAGTTTCCGATAGGCATTTCAAAAATAGGTGTCGATAGGCATTTCAGATATAGGTGTCGATAGGCATTTCAGATATAGGTGTCGATAGGCATTTCAGATATAGGTGTCGATAGGCATTTCAGATATAGGTGTCGATAGGCATTTCAGATATAGGTGTCAATAGGCATTTCAGATATAGGTGTCGATAGGCATTTCAGATATAGGTGTCGATAGGCATTTCAGATATAGGTGCCGATAGGCATTTCAGATATAGTTGCCGATTGGCATTTTAAAAATAGGTGCCGATAGGCATTTCAGATATAGAAGCCGATAGGCATTTCAAATATAGGTGCCGATAGGCATTCCAGATATGGTTGCCGATAGGCATTTCAAATATAGGTTCTGATAGGCATTTCAGATGTAGTTTCCGATAGGCATTTCAAAAATAGGTGTCGATAGGCATTTCAGATATAGGTGTCGATAGGCATTTCAGATATAGGTGTCGATAGGCATTTCAGATATAGGTGTCGATAGGCATTTCAGATATAGGTGTCGATATGCATTTCAGATATAGGTGTCGATAGGCATTTCAGATATAGGTGTCGATAGGCATTTCAGATATAGGTGTCGATAGGCATTTCAGATATAGGTGCCGATAGGCATTTCAGATATAGTTGCCGATTGGCATTTTAAAAATAGGTGCCGATAGGCATTTCAGATATAGAAGCTGATAGGCATTTCAAATATAGGTGCCGATAGGCATTCCAGATATGGTTGCCGATAGGCATTTCAAATATAGGTGCTGATAGGCATTTCAGATGTAGTTTCCGATAGGCATTTCAAAAATAGGTGTCGATAGGCATTTCAGATATAGGTGTCGATAGGCATTTCAGATATAGGTGTCGATAGGCATTTCAGATATAGGTGTCGATAGGCATTTCAGATATAGGTGTCGATAGGCATTTCAGATATAGGTGTCGATAGGCATTTCAGATATAGGTGTCGATAGGCATTTCAGATATAGGTGCCGATAGGCATTTCAGATATAGTTGCCGATTGGCATTTTAAAAATAGGTGATGATAGGCATTTCAGATATAGAAGCCGATAGGCATTTCAAATATAGGTGCCGATAGGCATTCCAGATATGGTTGCCGATAGGCATTTCAAATAGAGGTGCTGATAGGCATTTCAGATGTAGTTTCCGATAGGCATTTCAAAAATAGGTGTCGATAGGCATTTCAGATATAGGTGTCGATAGGCATTTCAGATATAGGTGTCGATAGGCATTTCAGATATAGGTGTCGATAGGCATTTCAGATATAGGTGTCGATAGGCATTTCAGAAATAGGTGTCGATAGGCATTTCAGATATAGGGGTCGATAGGCATTTCAGATATAGGTGCCGATAGGCATTTCAGATATAGTTGCCGATTGGCATTTTAAAAATAGGTGCCGATAGGCATTTCAGATATAGAAGCCGATAGGCATTTCAAATATAGGTGCCGATAGGCATTCCAGATATGGTTGCCGATAGGCATTTCAAATATAGGTGCTGAGAGGCATTTCAGATGTAGTTTCCGATAGGCATTTCAAAAATAGGTGTCGATAGGCATTTCAGATATAGGTGTCGATAGGCATTTCAGATATAGGTGTCGATAGGCATTTCAGATATAGGTGTCGATAGGCATTTCAGATATAGGTATCGATAGGCATTTCAGATATAGGTGTCGATAGGCATTTCAGATATAGGTGTCGATAGGCATTTCAGATATAGGTGTCGATAGGCATTTCAGATATAGGTGTCGATAGGCATTTCAGATATAGGTGTCGATAGGCATTTCAGATATAGGTGTCGATAGGCATTTCAGATATAGGTGCCGATAGGCATTTCAGATATAGTTGCCGATTGGCATTTTAAAAATAGGTGCCGATAGGCATTTCAGATATAGAAGGCGATAGGCATTTCAAATATAGGTGCCGATAGGCATTCCAGATATGGTTGCCGATAGGCATTTCAAATATAGGTGCTGTTAGGCATTTCAGATGTAGTTTCCGACAGGCATTTCAAAAATAGGTGTCGATAGGCATTTCAGATATAGGTGTCGATAGGCATTTCAGATATAGGTGTCGATAGGCATTTCAGATATAGGTGTCGATAGGCATTTCAGATATAGGTGTCGATAGGCATTTCAGATATAGGTGTCGATAGGCATTTCAGATATAGGTGTCGATAGGCATTTCAGATATAGGTGTCGATAGGCATTTCAGATATAGGTGCCGATAGGCATTTCAGATATAGTTGCCGATTAGCATTTTAAAAATAGGTGCCGATAGGCATTTCAGATATAGAAGCCGATAGGCATTTAAAATATAGGTGCCGATAGGCATTCCAGATATGGTTGCCGATAGGCATTTCAAATATAGGTGCTGATAGGCATTTCAGATGTAGTTTCCGATAGGCATTTCAAAAATAGGTGTCGATAGGCATTTCAGATATAGGTGTCGATAGGCATTTCAGATATAGGTGTCGATAGGCATTTCAGATATAGGTGTCGATAGGCATTTCAGATATAGGTGTCGATAGGCATTTCAGATATAGGTGTCGATAGGCATTTCATATATAGGTGTCGATAGGCATTTCAGATATAGGTGTCGATAGGCGTTTCAGATATAGGTGTCGATAGGCATTTCAGATATAGGTGCCGATAGGCATTTCAGATATAGTTGCCGATTGGCATTTTAAAAATAGGTGCCGATAGGCATCTCAGATATAGAAGCCGATAGGCATTTCAAATATAGGTGCCGATAGGCATTCCAGATATGGTTGCCGATAGACATTTCAAATATAGCTGCTGATAGGCATTTCAGATGTAGTTTCCGATAGGCATTTCAAAAATAGGTGTCGATAGGCATTTTAGATATAGGTGTCGATAGGCATTTCAGATATAGGTGTCGATAGGCATTTCAGATATAGGTGTCGATAGGCATTTCAGATATAGGTGTCGATAGGCATTTCAGATATAGGTGTCGATAGGCATTTCAGATATAGGTGTCGATAGGCATTTCAGATATAGGTGTCGATAGGCATTTCAGATATAGGTGCCGATAGGCATTTCAGATATAGTTGCCGATTGGCATTTTAAAAATAAGTGCCGATAGGCATTTCAGATATAGAAGCCGATAGGCATTTCAAATATAGGCGCCGATAGGCATTCCAGATATGGTTGCCGATAGGCATTTCAAATATAGGTGCTGATAGGCATTTCAGATGTAGTTTCCGATAGGCATTTCAAAAATAGGTGTCGATAGGCATTTCAGATATAGGAGTCGATAGGCATTTCAGATATAGGTGTCGATAGGCAATTCAGATATAGGTGTCGATAGGCATTTCAGATATAGGTGTCGATAGGCATTTCAGATATAGGTGTCGATAGGCATTTCAGATATAGGTGTCGATAGGCATTTCAGATATATGTGTCGATAGGCATTTCAGATATAGGTGCCGATAGGCATTTCAGATATATTTGCCGATTGGCATTTTAAAAATAGGTGCCGATAGGCATTTCAGATATAGAAGCCGATAGGCATTTCAAATATAGTTGCCGATAGGCATTCCAGATATGGTTGCCGATAGGCATTTCAAATATAGGTGCTGATAGGCATTTCAGATGTAGTTTCCGATAGGCATTTCAAAAATAGGTGTCGATAGGCATTTCAGATATAGGTGTCGATAGGCATTTCAGATATAGGTGTCGATAGGCATTTCAGATATAGGTGTCGATAGGCATTTCAGATATAGGTGTCGATAGGCATTTCAGATATAGGTGTCGATAGGCATTTCAGATATAGGTGTCGATAGGCATTTCAGATATAGGTGTCGATAGGCATTTCAGATATAGGTGTCGATAGGCATTTCAGATTTTGAAGCCGATAGGCATTTCAAATATAGGTGCCGATAGGCATTCCAGATATAGTTGCCGATCGGCATTTCAAATATAGGTGCTGATAGGCATTTCAGATGTAGTTTCCGATAGGCATTTCAAAAATAGGTGTCGATAGGCATTTCAGATATAGGTGTCGATAGGCATTTCAGATATAGGTGTCGATAGGCATTTCAGATATAGGTGTCGATAGGCATTTCAGATATAGGTGCCGATAGGCATTTCAGATATAGTTGCCGATTGGCATTTTAAAAATAGGTGCCGATAGGCATTTCAGATATAGAAGCCGATAGGCATTTCAAATATAGGTGCCGATAGGCATTCCAGATATGGTTGCCGATAGGCATTTCAAATATAGGTGCTGATAGGCATTTCAGAAGTAGTTTCCGATAGGCATTTCTAAAATAGGTGTCGATAGGCATTTCAGATATAGGTGTCAATAGGCATTTCAGATATAGGTGTCGATAGGCATTTCAGATATAGGTGTCGATAGGCATTTCAGATATAGGTGTCGATAGGCATTTCAGATATAGGTGTCGATAAACATTTCAGATATAGGTGTCGATAGGCATTTCAGATATAGGTGCCGATAGGCATTTCAGATATAGTTGCCGATTGGCATTTTAAAAATAGGTGCCGATAGGCATTTCAGATATAGAAGCCGATAGGCATTTCAAATATAGGTGCCGATAGGCATTCCAGATATGGTTGCCGATAGGCATTTCAAATATAGGTGCTGATAGGCATTTCAGATGTAGTTTCCGATAGGCATTTCAAAAATAGGTGTCGATAGGCATTTCAGATATAGGTGTCGATAGGCATTTCAGATATAGGTGTCGATAGGCATTTCAGATATAGGTGTCGATAGGCATTTCAGATATAGGTGTCGATAGGCATTTCAGATATAGGTGTCGATAGGCATTTCAGATATAGGTGTCGATAGGCATTTCAGATATAGGTGTCGATAGGCATTTCAGATATAGGTGTCGATAGGCATTTCAGATATAGGTGCCGATAGGCATTTCAGATATAGTTGCCGATTGGCATTTTAAAAATAGGTGCCGATAGGCATTTCAGATATAGAAGCCGATAGGCATTTCAAATATAGGTGCCGATAGGCATTCCAGATATGGTTGCCGATAGGCATTTCAAATATAGGTTCTGATAGGCATTTCAGATGTAGTTTCCGATAGGCATTTCAAAAATAGGTGTCGATAGGCATTTCAGATATAGGTGTCGATAGGCATTTCAGATATAAGTGTCGATAGGCATTTCAGATATAGGTGTCGATAGGCATTTCAGATATAGGTGTCGATATGCATTTCAGATATAGGTGTCGATAGGCATTTCAGATATAGGTGTCGATAGGCATTTCAGATATAGGTGTCGATCGGCATTTCAGATATAGGTGCCGATAGGCATTTCAGATATAGTTGCCGATTGGCATTTTAAAAATAGGTGCCGATAGGCATTTCAGATATAGAAGCTGATAGGCATTTCAAATATAGGTGCCGATAGGCATTCCAGATATGGTTGCCGATAGGCATTTCAAATATAGGTGCTGATAGGCATTTCAGATGTAGTTTCCGATAGGCATTTCAAAAATAGGTGTCGATAGGCATTTCAGATATAGGTGTCGATAGGCATTTCAGATATAGGTGTCGATAGGCATTTCAGATATAGGTGTCGATAGGCATTTCAGATATAGGTGTCGATAGGCATTTCAGATATAGGTGTCGATAGGCATTTCAGATAAAGGTGTCGATAGGCATTTCAGATATAGGTGTCGATAGGCATTTCAGATATAGGTGCCGATAGGCATTTCAGATATAGTTGCCGATTGGCATTTTAAAAATAGGTGCCGATAGGCATTTCAGATATAGAAGCCGATAGGCATTTCAAATATAGGTGCCGATAGGCATTCCAGATATGGTTGCCGATAGGCATTTTAAATATAGGTGCTGATAGGCATTTCAGATGTAGTTTCCGATAGGCATTTCAAAAATAGGTGTCGATAGGCATTTCAGATATAGGTGTCGATAGGCATTTTAGATATAGGTGTCGATAGGCATTTCAGATATAGGTGTCGATAGGCATTTCAGATATGGGTGTCGATAGGCATTTCAGATATAGGTGTCGATATGCATTTCAGATATAGGTGTCGATAGGCATTTCAGATATAGGTGTCGATAGGCATTTCAGATATAGGTGCCGATAGGCATTTCAGATATAGTTGCCGATTGGCATTTTAAAAATAGGTGCCGTTAGGCATTTTAGATATAGAAGCCGATAGGCATTTCAAATATAGGTGCCGATAGGCATTCCAGATATTGTTGCCGATAGGCATTTCAAATATAGGTGCTGATAGGCATTTCAGATGTAGTTTCCGATAGGCATTTCAAAAATAGGTGTCGATAGGCATTTCAGATATAGGTGTCGATAGGCATTTCAGATATAGGTGTCGATAGGCATTTCAGATATAGGTGTCGATAGGCATTTCAGATATAGGTGTCGATAGGCATTTCAAATATAGGTGTCGATAGGCATTTCAGATATAGGTGTCGATAGGCATTTCAGATATAGGTGTCGATAGGCATTTCAGATATAGGTGCCGATAGGCATTTCTGATATAGTTGCCGATTGGCATTTTAAAAATAAGTGCCGATAGGCATTTCAGATATAGAATCCGATAGGCATTTCAAATATAGGTGCCGATAGGCATTCCAGATATGGTTGCCGATAGGCATTTCAAATATAGGTGCTGATAGGCATTTCAGATGTAGTTTCCGATAGGCATTTCAAAAATAGGTGTCGATAGGCATTTCAGATATAGGTGTCGATAGGCATTTCAGATATAGGTGTCGATAGGCAGTTCAGATATAGGTGTCGATAGGCATTTCAGATATAGGTGTCGATAGGCATTTCAGATATAGGTGTCGATAGGCATTTCAGATATAGGTGTCGATAGGCATTTCAGATATAGGTGTCGATAGGCATTTCAGATATAGGAGCCGATAGGCATTTCAGATATAGTTGCCGATTGGCATTTTAAAAATAGGTGCCGATAGGCATTTCAGATATAGAAGCCGATAGGCATTTTAAATATAGGTGCCGATAGGCATTCCAGATATGGTTGCCGATAGGCATTTCAAATATAGGTGCTGATAGGCATTTCAGATGTAGTTTCCGATAGGCATTTCAAAAATAGGTGTCGATAGGCATTTCAGATATAGGTGTCGATAGGCATTTCAGATATAGGTGTCGATAGGCATTTCAGATATAGGTGTCGATAGGCATTTCAGATATAGGTGTCGATAGGCATTTCAGATATAGGTGTCGATAGGCATTTCAGATATAGGTGTCTATAGGCATTTCAGATATAGGTGTCGATAGGCATTTCAGATATAGGTGCCGATAGGCATTTCAGATATAGTTGCCGATTGGCATTTTAAAAATAGGTGCCGATAGGCATTTCAGATATAGAAGCCGATAGGCATTTCAAATATAGGTGCCGATAGGCATTCCAGATATGGTTGCCGATAGGCATTTCAAATATAGGTGCTGATAGACATTTCAGATGTAGTTTCCGATAGGCATTTCAAAAATAGGTGTCGATAGGCATTTCAGATATAGGTGTCGATAGGCATTTCAGATATAGGTGTCGATAGGCATTTCAGATATAGGTGTCGATAGGCATTCCAGATATGGTTGCCGATAGGCATTTCAAATATAGGTTCTGATAGGCATTTCAGATGTAGTTTCCGATAGGCATTTCAAAAATAGGTGTCGATAGGCATTTCAGATATAGGTGTCGATAGGCATTTCAGATATAGGTGTCGATAGGCATTTCAGATATAGGTGTCGATAGGCATTTCAGATATAGGTGTCGATAGGCATTTCAGATATAGGTGTCGATAGGCATTTCAGATATAGGTGTCGATAGGCATTTCAGATATAAGTGTCGATAGGCATTTCAGATATAGGTGTCGATAGACATTTCAGATATAGGTGTCGATAGGCATTTCAGATATAGGTGCCGATAGGCATTTCAGATATAGTTGCCGATTGGCATTTTAAAAATAGGTGCCGATAGGCATTTCAGATTTAGAAGCCGATAGGCATTTCAAATATAGGTGCCGATAGGCATTCCAGATATGGTTGCCGATAGGCATTTCAAATATAGGTGCTGATAGGCATTTCAGATGTAGTTTCCGATAGGCATTTCAAAAATAGGTGTCGATAGGCATTTCAGATATAGGTGTCGATAGGCATTTCAGATATAGGTGTCGATAGGCATTTCAGATATAGGTGTCGATAGGCATTTCAGAAATAGGTGCCGATAGGCATTTCAGATATAGTTGCCGATTGGCATTTTAAAAATAGGTGCCGATAGGCATTTCAGATATAGAAGCCGATAGGCATTTCAAATATAGGTGCCGATAGGCATTCCAGATATGGTTGCCGATAGGCATTTCAAATATAGGTGCTGATAGGCATTTCAGAAGTAGTTTCCCATAGGCATTTCAAAAATAGGTGTCGATAGGCATTTCAGATATAGGTGTCGATAGGCATTTCAGATATAGGTGTCAATAGGCATTTCAGATATAGGTGTCGATAGGCATTTCAGATATAGGTGTCGATAGGCATTTCAGATATAGGTGTCGATAGGCATTTCAGATATAGGTGTCGATAGGCATTTCAGATATAGGTGCCGATAGGCATTTCAGATATAGTTGCCGATTGGCATTTTAAAAATAGGTGCCGATAGGCATTTCAGATATAGAAGCCGATAGGCATTTCAAATATAGGTGCCGATAGGCATTCCAGATATGGTTGCCGATAGGCATTTCAAATATTGGTGCTGATAGGATTTCAGATGTAGTTTCCGATAGGCATTTCAAAAATAGGTGTCGATAGGCATTTCAGATATAGGTGTCGATAGGCATTTCAGATATAGGTGTCGATAGGCATTTCAGATATAGGTGTCGATAGGCATTTCAGATATAGGTGTCGATAGGCATTTCAGATATAGGTGTCGATAGGCATTTCAGATATAGTTGTCGATAGGCATTTCAGATATAGGTGTCGATAGGCATTTCAGATATAGGTGCCGATAGGCATTTCAGATATAGTTGCCGATTGGCATTTTAAAAATAGGTGCCGATAGGCATTTCAGATATAGAAGCCGATAGGCATTTCAAATATAGGTGCCGATAGGCATTCCAGATATGGTTGCCGATAGGCATTTCAAATATAGGTTCTGATAGGCATTTCAGATGTAGTTTCCGATAGGCATTTCAAAAATAGGTGTCGATAGGCATTTCAGATATAGGTGTCGATAGGCATTTCAGATATAAGTGTCGATAGGCATTTCAGATATAGGTGTCGATAGGCATTTCAGATATAGGTGTCGATATGCATTTCAGATATAGGTGTCGATAGGCATTTCAGATATAGGTGTCGATAGGCATTTCAGATATAGGTGTCGATAGGCATTTCAGATATAGGTGCCGATAGGCATTTCAGATATAGTTGCCGATTGGCATTTTAAAAATAGGTGCCGATAGGCATTTCAGATATAGAAGCTGATAGACATTTCAAATATAGGTGCCGATAGGCATTCCAGATATGGTTGCCGATAGGCATTTCAAATATAGGTGCTGATAGGCATTTCAGATGTAGTTTCCGATAGGCATTTCAAAAATAGGTGTCGATAGGCATTTTAGATATAGGTGTCGATAGGCATTTCAGATATAGGTGTCGATAGGCATTTCAGATATAGGGGTCGATAGGCATTTCAGATATAGGTGTCGATAGGCATTTCAGATATAGGTGTCGATAGGCATTTCAGATATAGGTGTCGATAGGCATTTCAGATATAGGTGTCGATAGGCATTTCAGATATAGGTGCCGATAGGCATTTCAGATATAGTTGCCGATTGTCATTTTAAAAATAGGTGCCGATAGGCATTTCAGATATAGAAGCCGATAGGCATTTCAAATATAGGTGCCGATAGGCATTCCAGATATGGTTGCCGATAGGCATTTCAAATATAGGTGCTGATAGGCATTTCAGATGTAGTTTCCGATAGGCATTTCAAAAATAGGTGTCGATAGGCATTTCAGATATAGGTGTCGATAGGCATTTCAGATATAGGTGTCGATAGGCATTTCAGATATAGGTGTCGATAGGCATTTCAGATATAGGTGTCGATAGGCATTTCAGATATAGGTGTCGATAGGCATTTCAGATATAGGTGTCGATAGGCATTTCAGATATAGGTGTCGATAGGCATTTCAGATAAAGGTGCCGATAGGCATTTCAGATATAGTTGCCGATTGGCATTTTAAAAATAGGTGCCGATAGGCATTTCAGATATAGAAGCCGATAGGCATTTCAAATATAGGTGCCGATAGGCATTCCAGATATGGTTGCCGATAGGCATTTCAAATATAGGTGCTGATAGGCATTTCAGATGTAGTTTCCGATAGGCATTTCAAAAATAGGTGTCGATAGGCATTTCAGATATAGGTGTCGATAGGCATTTCAGATATAGGTGTCGATAGGCAGTTCAGATATAGGTGTCGATAGGCATTTCAGATATAGGTGTCGATAGGCATTTCAGATATAGGTGTCGATAGGCATTTCAGATATAGGTGTCGATAGGCATTTCAGATATAGGTGTCGATAGGCATTTCAGATATAGGAGCCGATAGGCATTTTAGATATAGTTGCCGATTGGCATTTTAAAAATAGGTGCCGATAGGCATTTCAGATATAGAAGCCGATAGGCATTTCAAATATAGGTGCCGATAGGCATTCCAGATATGGTTGCCGATAGGCATTTCAAATATAGGTGCTGATAGGCATTTCAGATGTAGTTTCCGATAGGCATTTCAAAAATAGGTGTCGATAGGCATTTCAGATATAGGTGTCGATAGGCATTTCAGATATAGGTGTCGATTGTCATTTCAGATATAGGTGTCGATAGGCATTTCAGATATAGGTGTCGATAGGCATTTTAGATATAGGTGTCGATAGGCATTTCAGATATAGGTGTCGATAGGCATTTCAGATATAGGTGTCGATAGGCATTTCAGATATAGGTGTCGATAGGCATTTCAGATATAGGTGTCGATAGGCATTTCAGATATAGGTGCCGATAGGCATTTCAGATATAGTTGCCGATTGGCATTTTAAAAATAGGTGCCGATAGGCATTTCAGATATAGAAGCCGATAGGCATTTCAAATATAGGTGCCGATAGGCATTCCAGATATGGTTGCCGATAGGCATTTCAAATATAGGCCCTGATAGGCATTTCAGATGTAGTTTCCGATAGGCATTTCAAAAATAGGTGTCGATAGGCATTTCAGATATAGGTGTCGATAGGCATTTCAGATATAGGTGTCGATAGGCATTTCAGATATAGGTGTCGATAGGCATTTCAGATATAGGTGTCGATAGGCATTTCAGATATAGGTGTCGATAGGCATTTCAGATATAGGTGTCGATAGGCATTTCAGATATAGGTGTCGATAGGCATTTCAAATATAGGTGCCGATAGGCATTTCAGATATAGTTGCCGATTGGCATTTTAAAAATAGGTGCCGATAGGCATTTCAGATATAGAAGCCGATAGGCATTTCAGATATAGGTGTCGATAGGCATTTCAAATATAGGTGCCGATAGGCATTTCAGATATAGTTGCCGATTGGCATTTTAAAAATAGGTGCCGATAGGCATTTCAGATATAGAAGCCGATAGGCATTTCAGATATAGGTGTCGATAGGCATTTCAGATATAGGTGTCGATAGGCATTTCAGATATAGGTGTCGATAGGCATTTCAGATATAGGTGTCGATAGGCATTTCAGATATAGGTGTCGATAGGCATTTCAGATATAGGTATCGATAGGCATTTCAGATATAGGTGCCGATAGGCATTTCAGATATAGTTGCCGATTGGCACTTTAAAAATAGGTGCCGATAGGCATTTCAGATATAGAAGCCGATAGGCATTTCAAATATAGGTGCCGATAGGCATTCCAGATATGGTTGCCGATAGGCATTTCAAATATAGGTGCTGATAGGCATTTCAGATGTAGTTTCCGATAGGCATTTCAAAAATAGGTGTCGATAGGCATTTCAGATATAGGTGTCGATAGGCATTTCAGATATAGGTGTCGATAGGCATTTCAGATATAGGTGTCGATAGGCATTTCAGATATAGGTGTCGATAGGCATTTCAGATATAGGTGTCGATAGGCATTTCAGATATAGGTGTCGATAGGCATTTCAGATATAGGTGTCGATAGGCATTTCAGATATAGGTGCCGATAGGCATTTCAGATATAGTTGCCGATTGGCATTTTAAAAATAGGTTCCGATAGGCATTTTAGATATAGAAGCCGATAGGCATTTCAAATATAGGTGCCGATTGGCATTCCAGATATGGTTGCCGATAGGCATTTTAAATATAGGTGCTGATAGGCATTTCAGATGTAGTTTCCGATAGGCATTTCAAAAATAGGTGTCGATAGGCATTTCAGATATAGGTGTCGATAGGCATTTCAGATATAGTTGCCGATTGGCATTTTAAAAATAGGTGCCGATAGGCATTTCAGATATAGAAGCCGATAGGCATTTCAAATATAGGTGCCATTAGGCATTTCAGATATAGGTGTCGATAGGCATTTCAGATATAGGTGTCGATAGGCATTTCAGATATAGGTGTCGATAGGCATTTCAGATATAGGTGTCGATAGGCATTTCAGATATAGGTGTCGATAGGCATTTCAGATATAGGTGTCGATAGGCATTTCAGATATAGTTGTCTATAGGCATTTCAGATATAGGTGTCGATAGGCATTTCAGATATAGGTGCCGATAGGCATTTCAGATATAGTTGCCGATTGGCATTTTAAAAATAGGTGCCGATAGGCATTTCAGATATAGAAGCCGATAGGCATTTCAAATATAGGTGCCGATAGGCATTCCAGATATGGTTGCCGATAGGCATTTCAAATAAAGGTGCTGATAGGCATTTCAGATGTAGTTTCCGATAGGCATTTCAAAAATAGGTGTCGATAGGCATTTCAGATATAGTTGTCGATAGGCATTTCAGATATAGGTGTCGATAGGCATTTCAGATATAGGTGTCGATAAGCATTTCAGATATAGGTGTCGATAGGCATTTCAGATATAGGTGTCGATAGGCATTTCAGATATAGGTGTCGATAGGCATTTCAGATATAGGTGCCGATAGGCATTTCAGATATAGTTGCCGATTGGCATTTTAAAAATAGGTGCCGATAGGAATTTCAGATATAGAAGCCGATAGGCATTTCAAATATAGGTGCCGATAGGCATTCCAGATATGGTTGCCGATAGGCATTTCAAATATAGGTGCTGATGGGCATTTCAGATGTAGTTTCCGATAGGCATTTCAAAAATAGGTGTCGATAGGCATTTCAGATATAGGTGTCGATAGGCATTTCAGATATAGGTGTCGATAGGCATTTCAGATATAGGTGTCGATAGGCATTTCAGATATAGGTGTCGATAGGCATTTCAGATATAGGTGTCGATAGGCATTTCAGATATAGGTGTCGATAGGCATTTTAGATATAGGTGTCGATAGGCATTTCAGATATAGGTGCCGATAGGCATTTCAGATATAGTTGCCGATTGGCATTTTAAAAATTGGTGCCGATAGGCATTTCAGATATAGAAGCCGATAGGCATTTCAAATATAGGTGCCGATAGGCATTCCAGATATGGTTGCCGATAGGCATTTCAAATATAGGTGCTGATAGGCATTTCAGATGTAGTTTCCGATAGGCATTTCAAAAATAGGTGTCGATAGGCATTTCAGATATAGGTGTCGATAGGCATTTCAGATATAGGTGTCGAAAGGCATTTCAGATATAGGTGTCGATAGGCATTTCAGATATAGGTGTCGATAGGCATTTCAGATATAGGTGTCGATAGGCATTTCAGATATAGGTGTCGATAGGCATTTCAGATATAGGTGTCGATAGGCATTTCAGATATAAGTGCCGATAGGCATTTCAGATATAGTTGCCGATTGGCATTTTAAAAATAGGTGCCGATAGGCATTTCAGATATAGAAGCCGATAGGCATTTTAAATATAGGTGCCGATAGGCATGTCAGATATGGTTGCCGATAGGCATTTCAAATATCGGTGCTGATAGGCATATCAGATGTAGTTTCCGATAGGCATTTCAAAAATAGGTGTCGATAGGCATTTCAGATATAGGTGTCAATAGGCATTTCAGATATAGGTGTCGATAGGCATTTTAGATATAGGTGTCGATAGGCATTTCAGATATAGGTGTCGATAGGCATTTCAGATATAGGTGTCGATAGGCATTTCAGATATAGGTATCGATAGGCATTTCAGATATAGGTGTCAATAGGCATTTCAGATATAGGTGTCGATAGGCATTTCAGATATAGGTGTCGATAGGCGTTTCAGATATAGGTGTCGATAGGCATTTCAGATATAGGTGCCGATAGGCATTTCAGATATAGTTGCCGATTGGCATTTTAAAAATAGGTGCCGATAGACATTTTAGATATAGAAGCCGATAGGCATTTCAAATATAGGTGCCGATAGGCATTCCAGATATGGTTGCCGATAGGCATTTCAAATATAGGTGCTGATAGGCATTTCAGATGTAGTTTCCGATAGGCATTTCAAAAATAGGTGTCGATAGGCATTTCAGATATAGGTGTCGATAGGCATTTCAGATATAGGTGTCGATAGGCATTTCAGATATAGGTGTCGATAGGCATTTCAGATATTGGTGTCGATAGGCATTTCAGATATAGGTGTCGATAGGCATTTCAGATATAGGTGCCTATAGGCATTTCAGATATAGTTTACGATTGGCATTTTAAAAATAGGTGCCGATAGGCATTTCAGATATAGAAGCCGATAGGCATTTCAAATATAGGTGCCGATAGGCATTCCAGATATGGTTGCCGATAGGCATTTCAAATATAGGTGCTGATAGGCATTTCAGATGTAGTTTCCGATAGGCATTTCAAAAATAGGTGTCGACAGGCATTTCAGATATAGGTGTCGATAGGCATTTCAGATATAGGTGTCGATAGGCAGTTCAGATATAGGTGTCGATAGGCATTTCAGATATAGGTGTCGATAGGCATTTCAGATATAGGTGTCGATAGGCATTTCAGATATAGGTGCCGATAGGCATTTCAGATATAGGTGTCGATAGGCATTTCAGATATAGGTGCCGATAGGCATTTCAGATATAGTTGCCGATTAGCATTTTAAAAATAGGTGCCGATAGGCATTTCAGATATAGAAGCCGATAGGCATTTCAAATATAGGTGCCGATAGGCATTCCAGATATGGTTGCCGATAGGCATTTCAAATATAGGTGCTGATAGGCATTTCAGATGTAGTTTCCGATAGGCATTTCAAAAATAGGTGTCGATAGGCATTTCAGATATAGGTGTCGATAGGAATTTCAGATATAGGTGTCGATAGGCATTTCAGATATAGGTGTCGATAGGCATTTCAGATATAGGTGTCGATAGGCATTTCAGATATAGGTGTCGATAGGCATTTCAGATATAGGTGTCGATAGGCATTTCAGATATAGGTGTCTATAGGCATTTCAGATATAGGTGTCGATAGGCATTTCAGATATAGGTGCCGATAGGCATTTCAGATATAGTTGCCGATTGGCATTTTAAAAATAGGTGCCGATAGGCATTTCAGATATAGAAGCCGATAGGCATTTCAAATATAGGTTCCGATAGGCATTCCAGATATGGTTGCCGATAGGAATTTCAAATATAGGTGCTGATAGGCATTTCAGATGTAGTTTCCGATAGGCATTTCAAAAATAGGTGTCGATAGGCATTTCAGATATAGGTGTCGATAGGCATTTCAGATATAGGTGCCGATAGGCATTTCAGATATAGTTGCCGATTGGCATTTTAAAAATAGGTGCCGATAGGCATTTCAGATATAGAAGCCGATAGGCATTTCAAATATAGGTGCCGATAGGCATTCCAGATATGGTTGGCGATAGGCATTTCAAATATAGGTGCTAATAGGCATTTCAGATGTACTTTCCGATAGGCATTCCAAAAATAGGTGTCGATAGGCATTTCAGATATAGGTGTCGATAGGCATTTCAGATATAGGTGTCGATAGGCATTTCAGATATAGGTGTCGATAGGCATTTCAGATATAGGTCTCGATAGGCATTTCAGATATAGGTGTCGATAGGCATTTCAGATATAGGTGTCGATAGGCATTTCAGATAAAGGTGTCGATAGGCATTTCAGATATAGGTGCCGATAGGCATTTCAGATATAGTTGCCGATTGGCATTTTAAAAATTGCTGCCGATAGGCATTTCAGATATAGAAGCCGATAGGCATTTCAAATATAGGTGCCGATAGGCATTCCAGATATGGTTGCCGATAGGCATTTCAAATAGAGGTGCTGATAGGCATTTCAGATGTAGTTTCCGATAGGCATTTCAAAAATAGGTGTCGATAGGCATTACAGATATAGGTGTCGATAGGCATTTCAGATATAGGTGTCGATAGGCATTTCAGATATAGGTGTCGATAGGCATTTCAGATATAGGTGTCGATAGGCATTTCAGATATAGGTGTCGATAGGCATTTCAGATATAGGTGTCGATAGGCATTTCAGATATAGGTGTCGATAGGCATTTCAGATATGAGTGCCGATAGGCATTTCAGATATAGTTGCCGATTGGCATTTTAAAAATAGGTGCCGATAGGCATTTCAGATATAGAAGCCGATAGGCATTTCAAATATAGGTGCCGATAGGCATTCCAGATATGGTTGCCGATAGGCATTTCAAATATCGGTGCTGATAGGCATTTCAGATGTAGTTTCCGATAGGCATTTCAAAAATAGGTGTCGATAGGCATTTCAGATATAGGTGTCGATAGGCATTTCAGATATAGGTGTCGATAGGCATTTCAGATATAGGTGTCGATAGGCATTTCAGATATAGGTGTCGATAGGCATTTCAGATATAGGTGTCGATAGGCATTTTAGATATAGGTGTCGATAGGCATTTCAGATATAGGTGTCGATAGGCATTTCAGATATAGGTGTCGATAGGCATTTCAGATATAGGTGTCGATAGGCATTTCAGATATAGGTGTCGATAGGCATTTCAGATATAGGTGCCGATAGGCATTTCAGATATAGTTGCCGATTGGCATTTTAAAAATAGGTGCCGATAGGCATTTCAGATATAGAAGCCGATAGGCATTTCAAATATAGGTGCCGATAGGCATTCCAGATATGGTTGCCGATAGGCATTTCAAATATAGGTGCTGATAGGAATTTCAGATGTAGTTTCCGATAGGCATTTCAAAAAAAGGTGTCGTTAGGCATTTCAGATATAGGTGTCGATAGGCATTTCAGATATAGGTGTCGATAGGCATTTCAGATATAGGTGTCGATAGGCATTTCAGATATAGGTGTCGATAGGCATTTCAGATATAGGTGTCGATAGGCATTTCAGATATAGGTGTCGATAGGCATTTCAGATATAGGTGTCGATAGGCATTTCAGATATAGGTGCCGATAGGCATTTCAGATATAGTTGCCGATTGGCATTTTAAAAATAGGTGCCGATAGGCATTTCAGATATAGAAGCCGATAGGCATTTTAAATATAGGTGCCGATAGGCATTCCAGATATGGTTGCCGATAGGCATTTCAAATATAGGTTCTGATAGGTATTTCAGATGTAGTTTCCGATAGGCATTTCAAAAATAGGTGTCGATAGGCATTTCAGATATAGGTGTCGATAGGCATTTCAGATATAGGTGTCGATAGGCATTTCAGATATAGGTGTCGATAGGCATTTCAGATATAGGTGTCGATATGCATTTCAGATATAGGTGTCGATAGGCATTTCAGATATAGGTGTCGATAGGCATTTCAGATATAGGTGTCGATAGGCATTTCAGATATAGGTGCCGATAGGCATTTCAGATATAGTTGCCGATTGGCATTTTAAAAATAGGTGCCGATAGGCATTTCAGATATAGAAGCTGATAGGCATTTCAAATATAGGTGCCGATAGGCATTCCAGATATGGTTGCCGATAGGCATTTCAAATATAGGTGCTGATAGGCATTTCAGATGTAGTTTCCGATAGGCATTTCAAAAATAGGTGTCGATAGGCATTTCAGATATAGGTGTCGATAGGCATTTCAGATATAGGTGTCGATAGGCATTTCAGATATAGGTGTCGATAGGCATTTCAGATATAGGTGTCGATAGGCATTTCAGATATAGGTGTCGATAGGCATTTCAGATATAGGTGTCGATAGGCATTTCAGATATAGGTGTCGATAGGCATTTCAGATATAGGTGCCGATAGGCATTTCAGATATAGTTGCCGATTGGCATTTTAAAAATAGGTGCCGATAGGCATATCAGATATAGAAGCCGATAGGCATTTCAAATATAGGTGCCGATAGGCATTCCAGATATGGTTGCCGATAGGCATTCCAGATATTGTTGCCGATAGGCATTTCAAATAAAGGTGCTGATAGGCATTTCAGATGTAGTTTCCGATAGGCATTTCAAAAATAGGTGTCGATAGGCATTTCAGATATAGGTGTCGATAGGCATTTCAGATATAGGTGTCGATAGGCATTTCAGATATAGGTGTCGATAGGCATTTCAGATATAGGTGTCGATAGGCATTTCAGATATAGGTGTCGATAAACATTTCAGATATAGGTGTCGATAGGCATTTCAGATATAGGTGCCGATAGGCATTTCAGATATATTTGCCGATTGGCATTTTAAAAATAGTTGCCGATAGGCATTTCAGATATAGAAGCCGATAGGCATTTCAAATATAGGTGCCGATAGGCATTCCAGATATGGTTGCCGATAGGCATTTCAAATATAGGTGCTGATAGGCATTTCAGATGTAGTTTCCGATAGGCATTTCAAAAATAGGTGTCGATAGGCATTTCAGATATAGGTGTCTATAGGCATTTCAGATATAGGTGTCGATAGGCATTTCAGATATAGGTGTCGATAGGCATTTCAGATATAGGTGTCGATAGGCATTTCAGATATAGGTGTCGATAGGCATTTTAGATATAGGTGTCGATAGGCATTTCAGATATAGGTGTCTATAGGCATTTTAGATATAGGTGTCGATAGGCATTTCAGATATAGGTGTCGATAAGCATTTCAGATATAGGTGTCGATAGGCATTTCAGATATAGGTGCCGATAGGCATTTCAGATATAGTTGCCGATTGGCATTTTAAAAATAGGTGCCGATAGGCATTTCAGATATAGAAGCCGATAGGCATTTCAAATATAGGTGCCGATAGGCATTCCAGATATGGTTGCCGATAGGCATTTCAAATATAGGTGCTGATAGGCGTTTCAGATGTAGTTTCCGATAGGCATTTCAAAAATAGGTGTCGATAGGCATTTCAGATATAGGTGTCGATAGGCATTTCAGATATAGGTGTCGATAGGCATTTCAGATATAGGTGTCGATAGGCATTTCAGATATAGGTGTCGATAGGCATTTCAGATATAGGTGTCGATAGGCATTTCAGATATATGTGTCGATAGGCATTTCAGATATAGGTGTCGATAGGCATTTCAGATATAGGTGCCGATAGGCATTTCAGATATAGTTGCCGATTGGCATTTTATAAATAGGTGCCGATAGGCATTTCAGATATAGAAGCCGATAGGCATTTCAAATATAGGTGCCGATAGGCATTCCAGATATGGTTGCCGATAGGCATTTCAAATATAGGTGCTGATAGGCATTTCAGATGTAGTTTCCGATAGGCATTTCAAAAATAGGTGTCGATAGGCATTTCAGATATAGGTGTCGATAGGCATTTCAGATATAGGTGTCGATAGGCATTTCAGATATAGGTGTCGATAGGCATTTCAGATATAGGTGTCGATAAGCATTTCAGATATAGGTGTCGATAGGCATTTCAGATATAGGTGTCGATAGGCATTTCAGATATAGGTGTCGATAGGCATTTCAGATATAGGTGTCGATAGGCATTTCAGATATAGGTGTCGATAGGCATTTCAGATATAGGTGTCGATAGGCATTTCAGATATAGGTGTCGATAGGCATTTCAGATATAGGTGTCGATAGGCATTTCAGATATAGGTGTCGATAGGCATTTCAGATATAGGTGCCGATAGGCATTTCAGATATAGTTGCCGATTGGCATTTTAAAAATAGGTGCCGATAGGCATTTCAGATATAGAAGCCGATAGGCATTTCAAATATAGGTGCCGATAGGCATTCCAGATATGGTTGCCGATAGGCATTTCAAATATAGGTGCTGATAGGCATTTCAGTTGTAGTTTCCGATAGGCATTTCAAAAATAGGTGTCGATAGGCAATTCAGATATAGGTGTCGATAGGCATTTCAGATATAGGTGTCGATAGGCATTTCAGATATAGGTGTCGATAGGCATTTCAGATATAGGTGTCGATAGGCATTTCAGATATTGGTGTCGATAGGCATTTCAGATATAGGTGTCGATAGGCATTTCAGATATAGGTGTCGATAGGCATTTCAGATATAGGTGTCGATAGGCATTTCAGATATAGGTGCCGATAGGCATTTCAGATATAGTTGCCGATTAGCATTTTAAAAATAGGTGCCGATAGGCATTTCAGATATAGAAGCCGATAGGCATTTCAAATATAGGTGCCGATAGGCATTCCAGATATGGTTGCCGATAGGCATTTCAAATATAGGTGCTGATAGGCATTTCAGATGTAGTTTCCGATGGGCATTTCAAAAATAGGTGTCGATAGGCATTTCAGATATAGGTGTCGATAGGCATTTCAGATATAGGTGTCTATAGGCATTTCAGATATAGGTGTCGATAGGCATTTCAGATATAGGTGTCGATAGGCATTTCAGACATAGGTGTCGATAGGCATTTCAGATATAGGTGTCGATAGGCATTTCAGATATAGGTGTCGATAGGCATTTCAGATATAGGTGCCGATAGGCATTTCAGATATTGTTGCCGATTGGCATTTTAAAAATAGGTGCCGATAGGCATTTCAGATATAGAAGCCGATAGGCATTTCAAATATAGGTGCCGATAGGGATTCCAGATATGGTTGCCGATAGGCATTTCAAATAAAGGTGCTGATAGGCATTTCAGATGTAGTTTCCGATAGGCATTTCAAAAATAGGTGTCGATAGGCATTTCAGATATAGGTGTCGATAGGCATTTCAGATATAGGTGTCGATAGGCATTTCAGATATAGGTGTCGATAGGCATTTCAGATATAGGTGTTGATAGGCATTTCAGATATAGGTGTCGATAGGCATTTCAGATATAGGTGTCGATAGGCATTTCAGATATAGGTGTCGATAGGCATTTCAGATATAGGTGCCGATAGGCATTTCAGATATAGTTGCCGATTGGCATTTTAAAAATAGGTACCGATAGTAGGGTGTCCCTTATTTTTCAAAGTTTATATTTTTTAACGCATAGGTCTTAGTTTTGTTCATTTGTTCATCAAACACTCGGGAATAAATTTTTACCTTATTTGGAGAACGATAACCCGTGCCGACTTGCATCGAATCATGTTCATACAAGTTATGCGGAAGGAGTGGCGCGTACTCGCCATATTTGTCATTTGTTCTCAGTTAGTCTCGTGATTAACACATATTGCTTTACATTTAAAAAATGGCAGTGCAATTAAGAAGCAATAAAGAAAGTATTTTCTTAGTAGGTGATGTGAACTATCAAATAACTGGAGCAAAGTTACCGTCTAACCGTCAAGTTCTTGCAGTCTTGCAGTTCTTGCAACTTTTGGCTGTGCCCAAGCTGGAGAGCTTTTCCGGTCAAGATCAAGCTAATGCTGTGTTAAACGCACTTTATGACTGGAACCTCGAGGATAAAGTACAAATAATGTGCTGTGATACAACTGCATCTAAGACAGGACGATTGAAAGGAGCTTGTGTGGAACAAAAGCTAGACAGGGAATTATTACTCTTTGCTTGCCGCCATCACGTTTACGAACTGGTTTTAAAGTGTGTATTCGAAACAAAAATCCATCAAATCACAAATAGCCCTGATATCCCGATGTCCAAAAAGTTTAGAGATAACTGGAATACTATTCTGCTGCTATTGAAACACACAGCGACTTCGTCACACAACATTTTTGTAATACAAAAATCAAAGAACCGTTGACATTTTGTAATGAAGCACTGCAAAAATCCATTGTACGTGACGATTATCGGGAACTAATTGAACTGTCTATTATTTTCTTACGCGGCGATAGTGAGAAAAAATTAAAATAAGACCTCCTGGAGCAATGCATCAAGCAAGGTGGATGGCTAGAGCTATTTTCTCTTTGAAAATATGTTTATTGCAATCTCAAAATTAGCCCCAAAGATAAACGAGCACTTCAAGACGTTTGCTTATATTATTGCAGTTATATATGTGAAATCATGGCTCGGATGTAGTCTGGCGGTGAAGACACCAAATCAAGATTTGCGCTTTTTAAAAAGGCTTAAGGAATATGAAACTATTAACAAAGAGACCTCCAAAGCAGCCTTGAGAAAGTTTAGTCAACATATTTGGTACTTGTCAGAAGAAATTACTATTTTATCACTCTTTGATGATGAAGTTGATGAAGAAACCAAGAGAAGTATCGTAGAGAACTTACAAAGAGAGAGATTTTGTATGATTCTGGGAAGAGATATATTCCATCGAAAGAAGATATGTCTGATTATTTGTATGGTAAGTGGGAATACACAGTTTTATGTTAGAGTTAGCTATTAATCAGTAATTTATAAAAAATGACATGTAAAAGATACTTACGCTAAGCCTACTTTACAGAAATATTCATTTATCCTTTACCATTTATCATATGTGTTAAACTGTTTTAATAAACTGATAATAATACTGTCTTGTCTATTTTTACAGAAAAATCATTAAGTGATTTTATGTCTATCAAGAGTAGAAATTTATTTTCTCGTTTAAAAATTGATGAAAACTTCTTGAAGAAACCTATTTCTACGTGGGAAGAAGATGCTGCCTATTTACAGGCAAAAAGAAAGGTTCTTTCTTTAAGGGTAGTGAATGATACAGTTGAAAGAGCTGTAAAACTTATACAAGATTACATGGTTTAATCACTGCAAAGGAAGAACAAAAACAATTTTTACTACGCTGTGTGCAAGAGCATAGAAATCTATATCCAGACTGTAAAAAAGAGGCCCTTAAAAGAAAATATCCTTGCTAATCTGTAATTTTGTGTCCTTTTAATAAATACCTATTTTCTTACTTTATTTTTTATTATTATTTTTATAAAATATAAATATTTCATTTTATTTAGTTAAATAGCGAAAAGGGTTAAAGGCACCCATTTTCAAAATCTTCACGGCCTTGTCGGCACGGGTTAATGTTGACATAGGAAGATAAAATTTTGTATTTAGGTAGGTCTGGGTAGTTTAAAAAGAATTAAGGGGTATGCATTGCGATATTCAAAAAAAAATTTTTTTCACCCATATAAGGGACACCCTAACCGATAGGCATTTCAGATATAGAAGCCGATAGGCATTTCAAATATAGGTGCCGATAGGCATTCCAGATATGGTTGCCGATAGGCATTTCAAATATAGGTGCTGATAGGCATTTCAGATGTAGTTTCCGATAGGCATTTCAAAAATAGGTGTCGATAGGCATTTCAGATATAGGTGTCGATAGGCATTTCAGATATAGGTGTCGATAGGCATTTCAGATATAGGTGTCGATAGGCATTTCAGATATAGGTGTCGATAGGCATTTCAGATATAGGTGTCGATAGGCATTTCAGATATAGGTGCCGATACGCATTTCAGATGTAGTTGCCGATTGGCATTTTAAAAATAGGTGCCGATAGGCATTTCAGATTAGAAGCCGATAGGCATTTCAAATATAGGTGCCGATAGGCATTCCAGATATGGTTGCCGATAGGCATTTCAAATATAGGTGCTGATAGGCATTTCAGATGTAGTTTCCGATAGGCATTTCAAAAATAGGTGTCGATAGGCATTTCAGATATAGGTGTCGATAGGCATTTCAGATATAGGTGTCGATAGGCATTTCAGATATAGGTGTCGATAGGCATTTCAGATATCGGTGTCGATAGGCATTTCAGATATAGGTGTCGGAAGGCATTTCATATATAGGTGTCGATAGGCATTTCAGATATAGGTGTCGATAGGCATTTCAGATATAGGTGCCGATAGGCATTTCAGATATAGTTGCCGATTGGCATTTTAAAAATAGGTGCCGATAGGCATTTCAGATATAGAAGCCGATAGGCATTTCAAATATAGGTGCCGATAGGCATTCCAGATATGGTTGCCGATAGGCATTTCAAATATAGGTGCTGATAGGCATTTCAGATGTAGTTTCCGATAGGCATTTCAAAAATAGGTAGCGATAGGCATTTCAGATATAGGTGTTGATAGGCATTTCAGATATAGGTGTCGATAGGCATTTCAGATATAGGTGTCGATAGGCATTTCAGATATAGGTGTCGATAGGCATTTCAGATATAGGTGTCGATAGGCATTTCAGATATATGTGTCGATAGGCATTTCAGATATAGGTGTCGATAGGCATTTCAGATATAGGTGTCGATATGCATTTCAGATATAGGTGCCGATAGGCATTTCAGATATAGTTGCCGATTGGCATTTTTAAAATAGGTGCCGATAGGCATTTCAGATATAGTTGCCGATTGGCATTTTAAAAATAGGTGCCGATAGGCATTTCAGATATAGAAGCCGATAGGCATTTCAAATATAGGTGCCGATAGGCATTCCAGATATGGTTGCCGATAGGCATTTCAAATATAGGTGCTGATAGGCATTTCAAAAATAGGTGTCGATAGGCATTTCAGATATAGGTGTCGATAGGCATTTCAGATATGGGTGTCGATAGGCATTTCAGATATAGGTGACGATAGGCATTTCAGATATAGGTGTCGATAGGCATTTCAGATATAGGTGTCGATAGGCATTTCAGATATAGGTGTCGATAGGCATTTCAGATATAGGTGCCGATAGGCATTTCAGATATAGTTGCCGATTGGCATTTTAAAAATAGGTGCCGATAGGCATTTCAGATATAGAAGCCGATAGGCATTTCAAATATAGGTGCCGATAGGCATTCCAGATATGGTTGCCGATAGGCATTTCAAATATAGGTGCTGATAGGCATTTCAGTTGTAGTTTCCGATAGGCATTTCAAAAATAGGTGTCGATAGGCATTTCAGATATAGGTGTCGATAGGCATTTCAGATATAGGTGTCGATAGGCATTTCAGATATAGGTGTCGATAGGCATTTCAGATATAGGTGTCGATAGGCATTTCAGATATTGGTGTCGATAGGCATTTCAGATATAGGTGTCGATAGGCATTTCAGATATAGGTGTCGATAGGCATTTCAGATATAGGTGTCGATAGGCATTTCAGATATAGGTGCCGATAGGCATTTCAGATATAGTTGCCGATTAGCATTTTAAAAATAGGTGCCGATAGGCATTTCAGATATAGAAGCCGATAGGCATTTCAAATATAGGTGCCGATAGGCATTCCAGATATGGTTGCCGATAGGCATTTCAAATATAGGTGCTGATAGGCATTTCAGATGTAGTTTCCGATAGGCATTTCAAAAATAGGTGTCGATAGGCATTTCAGATATAGGTGTCGATAGGCATTTCAGATATAGGTGTCTATAGGCATTTCAGATATAGGTGTCGATAGGCATTTCAGATATAGGTGTCGATAGGCATTTCAGATATAGGTGTCGATAGGCATTTCAGATATAGGTGTCGATAGGCATTTCAGATATAGGTGTCGATAGGCATTTCAGATATAGGTGCCGATAGGCATTTCAGATATTGTTGCCGATTGGCATTTTAAAAATAGGTGCCGATAGGCATTTCAGATATAGAAGCCGATAGGCATTTCAAATATAGGTGCCGATAGGGATTCCAGATATGGTTGCCGATAGGCATTTCAAATAAAGGTGCTGATAGGCATTTCAGATGTAGTTTCCGATAGGCATTTCAAAAATAGGTGTCGATAGGCATTTCAGATATAGGTGTCGATAGGCATTTCAGATATAGGTGTCGATAGGCATTTCAGATATAGGTGTCGATAGGCATTTCAGATATAGGTGTTGATAGGCATTTCAGATATAGGTGTCGATAGGCATTTCAGATATAGGTGTCGATAGGCATTTCAGATATAGGTGTCGATAGGCATTTCAGATATAGGTGCCGATAGGCATTTCAGATATAGTTGCCGATTGGCATTTTAAAAATAGGTACCGATAGGCATTTCAGATATAGAAGCCGATAGGCATTTCAAATATAGGTTCCGATAGGCATTCCAGATATGGTTGCCGATAGGCATTTCAAATATAGGTGCTGATAGGCATTTCAGATGTAGTTTCCGATAGGCATTTCAAAAATAGGTGTCGATAGGCATTTCAGATATAGGTGTCGATAGGCATTTCAGATATAGGAGTCGATAGGCATTTCAGATATAGGTGTCGATAGGCATTTCAGATATAGGTGTCGATAGGCATTTCAGATATAGGTGTCGATAGGCATTTCAGATATAGGTGTCGATAGGCATTTCAGATATAGGTGCCGATACGCATTTCAGATGTAGTTGCCGATTGGCATTTTAAAAATAGGTGCCGATAGGCATTTCAGATTAGAAGCCGATAGGCATTTCAAATATAGGTGCCGATAGGCATTCCAGATATGGTTGCCGATAGGCATTTCAAATATAGGTGCTGATAGGCATTTCAGATGTAGTTTCCGATAGGCATTTCAAAAATAGGTGTCGATAGGCATTTCAGATATAGGTGTCGATAGGCATTTCAGATATAGGTGTCGATAGGCATTTCAGATATAGGTGTCGATAGGCATTTCAGATATCGGTGTCGATAGGCATTTCAGATATAGGTGTCGGAAGGCATTTCATATATAGGTGTCGATAGGCATTTCAGATATAGGTGTCGATAGGCATTTCAGATATAGGTGCCGATAGGCATTTCAGATATAGTTGCCGATTGGCATTTTAAAAATAGGTGCCGATAGGCATTTCAGATATAGAAGCCGATAGGCATTTCAAATATAGGTGCCGATAGGCATTCCAGATATGGTTGCCGATAGGCATTTCAAATATAGGTGCTGATAGGCATTTCAGATGTAGTTTCCGATAGGCATTTCAAAAATAGGTAGCGATAGGCATTTCAGATATAGGTGTGGATAGGCATTTCAGATATAGGTGTCGATAGGCATTTCAGATATAGGTGTCGATAGGCATTTCAGATATAGGTGTCGATAGGCATTTCAGATATAGGTGTCGATAGGCATTTCAGATATATGTGTCGATAGGCATTTCAGATATAGGTGTCGATAGGCATTTCAGATATAGGTGTCGATATGCATTTCAGATATAGGTGCCGATAGGCATTTCAGATATAGTTGCCGATTGGCATTTTTAAAATAGGTGCCGATAGGCATTTCAGATATAGTTGCCGATTGGCATTTTAAAAATACGTGCCGATAGGCATTTCAGATATAGAAGCCGATAGGCATTTCAAATATAGGTGCCGATAGGCATTCCAGATATGGTTGCCGATAGGCATTTCAAATATAGGTGCTGATAGGCATTTCAAAAATAGGTGTCGATAGGCATTTCAGATATAGGTGTCGATAGGCATTTCAGATATGGGTGTCGATAGGCATTTCAGATATAGGTGTCGATAGGCATTTCAGATATAGGTGTCGATAGGCATTTCAGATATAGGTGTCGATAGGCATTTCAGATATAGGTGTCGATTGGCATTTCAGATATAGGTGTCGATAGGCATTTCAGATATAGGTGTCGATAGGCATTTCAGATATAGGTGTCGATAGGCATCTCAGATATAGGTGCCGATAGGCATTTCAGATATAGTTGCCGATTAGCATTTTAAAAATAGGTGCCGATAGGCATTTCAGATATAGAAGCCGATAGGCATTTCAAATATAGGTGCCGATAGGCATTCCAGATATGGTTGCCGATAGGCATTTCAAATATAGGTGCTGATAGGCATTTCAGATGTAGTTTCCGATAGGCATTTCAAAAATAGGTGTCGATAGGCATTTCAGATATAGGTGTCGATAGGCATTTCAGATATAGGTGTCGATAGGCATTTCAGATATAGGTGTCGATAGGCATTTCAGATATAGGTGTCGATAGGCATTTCAGATATAGGTGTCGATAGGCATTTCAGATATAGGTGTCGATAGGCATTTCAGATATAGGTGCCGATAGGCATTTCAGATATAGTTGCCGATTGGCATTTTAAAAATAAGTGCCGATAGGCATTTCAGATATAGAAGCCGATAGGCATTTCAAATATAGATGCCGATAGGCATTCCAGATATGGTTGCCGATAGACATTTCAAATATAGGTGCTGATAGGCATTTGAGATGTAGTTTCCGATAGGCATTTCAAAAATGGGTGTCGATAGGCATTTCAGATATAGGTGTCGATAGGCATTTCAGATATGGGTGTCGATAGGCATTTCAGATATAGGTGTCGATAGGCATTTCAGATATCGGTGTCGATAGGCATTTCAGATATAGGTGTCGATAGGCATTTCAGATATAGGTGTCGATAGGCATTTCAGATATAGGTGTCGATAGGCATTTCAGATATAGGTGTCGATAGGCATTTCAGATATCGGTGTCGATAGGCATTTCAGATATAGGTGCCGATAGGCATTTCAGATATAGTTGCCGATTGGCATTTTAAAAATAGGTGCCGATAGGCATTTCAGATATAGAGGCCGATAGGCATTTCAAATATAGGTGCCGATAGGCATTCCAGATATGGTTGCCGATAGGCATTTCAAATATGGGTGCTGATAGGCATTTCAGATGTAGTTTCCGATAGGCATCTCAAAAATAGGTGTCGATAGGCATTTTAGATATAGGTGTCGATAGGCATTTCAGATATAGGTGTCGATAGGCATTTCAGATATAGGTGTCGATAGGCATTTCAGATATCGGTGTCGATAGGCATTTCAGATATAGGTGCCGATAGGCATTTCAGATATAGTTGCCGATTGGCATTTTAAAAATAGGTGCCGATAGGCATTTCAGATATAGAAGCCGATAGGCATTTCAAATATAGGTGCCGATAGGCAATTCAGATATGGTTGCCGATAGGCATTTCAAATATAGGTGCTGATAGGCATTTCAGATGTAGTTTCCGATAGGCATTTCAAAAATAGGTGTCGATAGGCATTTCAGATATAGGTGTCGATAGGCATTTCAGATATAGGAGTCGATAGGCATTTCAGATATAGGTGTCGATAGGCATTTCAGATATAGGTGTCGATAGGCATTTCAGATATAGGTGTCGATAGGCATTTCAGATATAGGTGTCGATAGGCATTTCAGATATAGGTGTCGATAGGCATTTCAGATATAAGTGTCGATAGGCATTTCAGATATAGGTGCAGATAGGCATTTCAGATATAGTTGCCGATTGGCATTTTAAAAATAGGTGCCGATAGGCATTTCAGATATAGAAGCCGATAGGCATTTCAAATATAGGTGCCGATAGGCATTCCAGATATGGTTGCCGATAGACAATTCAAATATAGGTGCTGATAGGCATTTCAGATGTAGTTTCCGATAGGCATTTCAAAAATAGGTGTCGATAGGCATTTCAGATATAGGTGTCGATAGGCATTTCAGATATGGGTGTCGATAGGCATTTCAGATATAGGTGTCGATAGGCATTTCAGATATAGGTGTCGATAGGCATTTCAGATATAGGTGTCGATAGGCATTTCAGATATAGGTGTCGATAGGCATTTCAGATATAGGTGTCGATAGGCATTTCAGATATAGGTGCCGATAGGCATTTCAGATATAATTGCCGATTGGCATTTTAAAAATAGGTGCCGATAGGCATTTCAGATATAGAAGCCGATAGGCATTTCAAATATAGGCGCCGATAGGCATTCCAGATATGGTTGCCGATAGGCATTTCAAATATAGGTGCTGATAGGCATTTCAGATGTACTTTCCGATAGGCATTTCAAAAATAGGTGTCGATAGGCATTTCAGATATAGGTGTCGATAGGCATTTCAGATATAGGTGTCGATAGGCATTTCAGATATAGGTGTCGATAGGCATTTCAGATATAGGTGTCGATAGGCATTTCAGATATAGGTGTCGATAGGCATTTCAGATATAGGTGTCGATAGGCATTTCAGATATAGGTGTCGATAGGCATTTCAGATATAGGTGTCGATAGGCATTTCAGATATAGGTGCCGATAGGCATTTCAGATATAGTTGCCGATTGGCATTTTAAAAATAGGTGCCGATAGGCATTTCAGATATAGAAGCCGATAGGCATTTCAAATATAGGTGCCGATAGGCATTCCAGATATGGTTGCTAAAAGGCATTTCAAATATAGGTGCTGATAGGCATTTCAGATGTAGTTTCCGATAGGCATTTCAAAAATAGGTGTCGATAGGCATTTCAGATATAGGTGTCGATAGGCATTTCAGATATAGGTGTCGATAGGCATTTCAGATATAGGTGTCGATAGGCATTTCAGATATAGGTGTCGATAGGCATTTCAGATATAGGTGTCGATAGGCATTTCAGATATAGGTGTCGATAGGCATTTCAGATATAGGTGTCGATAGGCATTTCAGATATAGGTGCCGATAGGCATTTCAGATATAGTTGCCGATTGGCATTTTAAAAATAGGTGCCGATAGGCATTTCAGATATAGAAGCCGATAGGCATTTCAAATATAGGTGCCGATAGGCATTCCAGATATGGTTGCCGATAGGCATTTCAAATATAGGTGCTGATAGGCATTTCAGATGTAGTTTCCGATAGGCATTTCAAAAATAGGTGCCGATAGGCATTTCAGATATAGGTGTCGATAGGCATTTCAGATATAGGTGTCGATAGGCATTTCAGATATAGGTGTCGATAGGCATTTCAGATATAGGTGTCGATAGGCATTTCAGATATAGGTGTCGATAGGCATTTCAGATATAGGTGTCGATAGGCATTTCAGATATAAGTGCCGATAGGCATTTCAGATATAGTTGCCGATTGGCATTTTAAAAATAGGTGCCGATAGGCATTTCAGATATAGAAGCCGATAGGCATTTCAAATATAGGTGCCGATAGGCATTCCAGATATGGTTGCCGATCGGCATTTCAAATATAGGTGCTGATAGGCATTTCAGATGTAGTTTCCGATAGGCATTTCAAAAATAGGTGTCGATAGGCATTTCAGATATAGGTGTCGATATGCATTTCAGATATAGGTGTCGATAGGCATTTCAGATATAGGTGTCGATAGGCATTTCAGATATAGGTGTCGATAGGCATTTCAGATATAGGTGTCGATAGGCATTTCAGATATAGGTGTCGATAGGCATTTCAGATATAGGTGTCGATAGGCATTTCAGATATAGGTGCCGATAGGCATTTCAGATATAGTTGCCGATTGGCATTTTAAAAATAGGTACCGATAGGCATTTCAGATATAGAAGCCGATAGGCATTTCAAATATAGGTGCCGATAGGCATTCCAGATATGGTTGCCGATAGGCATTTCAAATATAGGTGCTGATAGGCATTTCAGATGTAGTTTCCGATAGGCATTTCAAAAATAGGCGTCGATAGGCATTTCAGATATAGGTGTCGATAGGCATTTCAGATATAGGTGTCGATAGGCATTTCAGATATAGGTGTCGATAGGCATTTCAGATATAGGTGTTGATAGGCATTTCAGATATAGGTGTCGATAGGCATTTCAGATATAGCTGTCGATAGGCATTTCAGATATAGGTGTCGATAGGCATTTCAGATATAGGTGTCGATAGGCATTTCAGATATAGGTGCCGATAGGCATTTCAGATATAGTTGCCGATTGGCTTTTTAAAAATAGGTGCCGATAGGCATTTCAGATATAGAAGCCGATAGGCATTTCAAATATAGGTGCCGATAGGCTATCCAGATATGGTTGCCGATAGGCATTTCAAATATAGGTGCTGATAGGCATTTCAGATGTAGTTTCCGATAGGCATTTCAAAAATAGGTGTCGATAGGCATTTCAGATATAGGTGTCGATAGGCATTTCAGATATAGGTGTCGATAGGCATTTCAGATATAGTTGCCGATTGGCATTTTGAAAATAGGTGCCGATAGGCATTTTAGATATAGAAGCCGATAGGCATTTCAAATATAGGTGCCGATAGGCATTCCATATATGGTTGCCGATAGGCATTTCAAATATAGGTGCTGATAGGCATTTCAGATGTAGTTTCCGATAGGCATTTCAAAAATAGGTGTCGATAGGCATTTCAGATATAGGTGTCGATAGGCATTTCAGATATAGGTGTCGATAGGCATTTCAGATATAGGTGTCGATAGGCATTTCAGATATAGGTGTCGATAGGCATTTCAGATATAGGTGTCGATAGGCATTTCAGATATAGGTGTCGATAGGCATTTCAGATATAGGTGTCGATAGGCATTTCAGATATAGGTGTCGATAGGCATTTCAGATATAGGTGTCGATAGGCATTTCAGATATAGGTGTCGATAGGCATTTCAGATATAGGTGTCGATAGGCATTTCAGATATAGGTGTCGATAGGCATTTCAGATATAGGTGCCGATAGGCATTTCAGATATAGTTGCCGATTGGCATTTTAAAAATAGGTGCCGATAGGCATTTCAGATATAGAAGCCGATAGGCATTTCAAAAATAGGTGCCGAAAGGCATTCCAGATATGGCTGCCGATAGGCATTTCAAATATAGGTGCTGATAGGCATTTCAGATGTAGTTTCCGATAGGCATTTCAAAAATAGGTGTCGATAGGCATTTCAGATATAGGTGTCGATAGGCATTTCAGATATAGGTGTCGATAGGCATTTTAGATATAGGTGTCGATAGGCATTTCAGATATAGGTGTCGATAGGCATTTCAGATACAGGTGTCGATAGGCATTTCAGATATAGGTGTCGATAGGCATTTCAGATATAGGTGTCGATAGGCATTTCAGATATAGGTGTCGATAGGCATTTCAGATATAGGTGTCGATAGGCATTTCAGATATAAGTGTCGATAGGCATTTCAGATATAGGTGCCGATAGGCATTTCAGATATAGTTGCCGATTGGCATTTTAAAAATAGGTGCCGATAGGCATTTCAGATATAGAAGCCGATAGGCATTTCAAATATAGGTGCTGATAGGCATTTCAGATGTAGTTTCCGATAGGCATTTCAAAAATAGGTGTCGATAGGCATTTCAGATATAGGTGTCGATAGGCATTTCAGATATAGGTGTCGATAGGCATTTCAGATATAGGTGTCGATAGGCATTTCAGATATAGGTGTCGATAGGCATTTCAGATATAGGTGTCGATAGGCATTTCAGATATAGGTGTCGATAGGCATTTCAGATATAGGTGTCGATAGGCATTTCAGATATAGGTGTCGATAGGCATTTCAGATATAGGTGTCGATAGGCATTTCAGATATAGGTGTCGATAGGCATTTCAGATATAGGTGTCGATAGGCATTTAAGATATAGGTGTCGATAGGCATTTCAGATATAGGTGCCGATAGGCATTTCAGATATAGTTGCCAATTGGCATTTTAAAAATAGGTGCCGATAGGCATTTCAGATATAGAAGCCGATAGGCATTTCAAATATAGGTGCCGATAGGCATTCCAGATATAGTTGCCGATAGGCATTTCTAATATAGGTGCTGATAGGCATTTCAGATGTAGTTTCCGATAGGCATTTCAAAAATAGGTGTCGATAGGCATTTCAGATATAGGTGTCGATAGGCATTTCAGATATAGGTGTCGATAGGCATTTCAGATATAGGTGTCGATAGGCATTTCAGATATAGGTGTCGATAGGCATTTCAGATATAGGTGTCGATAGGCATTTCAGATATAGGTGTCGATAGGCATTTCAGATATAGGTGTCGATAGGCATTTCAGATATAGGTGTCGATAGGCATTTCAGATATAGGTGTCGATAGGCATTTTAGATATAGGTGCCGATAGGCATTTCAGATATAGTTGCCGATTGGCATTTTAAAAATAGGTGCCGATAGGCATTTCAGATATAGAAGCCGATAGGCATTTCAAATATAGTTGCCGATAGGCATTCCAGATATGGTTGCCGATAGGCATTTCAAATATAGGTGCTGATAGACATTTCAGATGTAGTTTTCGATAGGCATTTCAAAAATAGGTGTCGATAGGCATTTTAGATATAGGTGTCGATAGGCATTTCAGATATAGGTGTCGATAGGCATTTCAGATATAGGTGTCGATAGGCATTTCAGATATAGGTGTCAATAGGCATTTCAGATATAGGTGTCGATAGGCATTTCAGATATAGGTGTCGATAGGCATTTCAGATATAGGTGTCGATAGGCATTTCAGATATAGGTGCCGATAGGCATTTCAGATATAGTTGCCGATTGGCATTTTTAAAATAGGTGCCGATAGGCATTTCAGATATAGAAGCCGATAGGCATTTCAAATATAGGTGCCGATAGGCATTCCAGATATGGTTGCCGATAGGCATTTCAAATATAGGTGCTGATAGGCATTTCAGATGTAGTTTTCGATAGGCATTTCAAAAATAGGTGTCGATAGGCATTTTAGATATAGGTGTCGATAGGCATTTCAGATATAGGTGTCGATAGGCATTTCAGATATAGGTGTCGATAGGCATTTCAGATATAGGTGTCGATAGGCATTTCAGATATAGGTGTCGATAGGCATTTCAGATATAGGTGTCGATAGGCATTTCAGATATAGGTGTCGATAGGCATTTCAGATATAGGTGTTGATAGGCATTTCAGATATAGGTGTCGATAGGCATTTCAGATATAGCTGTCGATAGGCATTTCAGATATAGGTGTCGATAGGCATTTCAGATATAGGTGTCGATAGGCATTTCAGATATAGGTGCCGATAGGCATTTCAGATATAGTTGCCGATTGGCATTTTAAAAATAGGTGCCGATAGGCATTTCAGATATAGAAGCCGATAGGCATTTCAAATATAGGTGCCGATAGGCATTCCAGATATGGTTGCCGATAGGCTTTCAAATATAGGTGCTGATAGGCATTTCAGATGTAGTTTCCGATAGGCATTTCAAAAATAGGTGTCGATAGGCATTTCAGATATAGGTGTCGATAGGCATTTCAGATATAGGTGTCGATAGGCATTTCAGATATAGTTGCCGATTGGCATTTTGAAAATAGGTGCCGATAGGCATTTTAGATATAGAAGCCGATAGGCATTTTAAATATAGGTGCCGATAGGCATTCCATATATGGTTGCCGATAGGCATTTCAAATATAGGTGCTGATAGGCATTTCAGATGTAGTTTCCGATAGGCATTTCAAAAATAGGTGTCGATAGGCATTTCAGATATAGGTGTCGATAGGCATTTCAGATATAGGTGTCGATAGGCATTTCAGATATAGGTGTCGATAGGCATTTCAGATATAGGTGTCGATAGGCATTTCAGATATAGGTGTCGATAGGCATTTCAGATATAGGTGTCGATAGGCATTTCAGATATAGGTGTCGATAGGCATTTCAGATATAGGTGTCGATAGGCATTTCAGATATAGGTGTCGATAGGCATTTCAGATATAGGTGTCGATAGGCATTTCAGATATAGGTGTCGATAGGCATTTCAGATATAGGTGCCGATAGGCATTTCAGATATAGTTGCCGATTGGCATTTTAAAAATAGGTGCCGATAGGCATTTCAGATATAGAAGCCGATAGGCATTTCAAATATAGGTGCCGAAAGGCATTCCAGATATGGCTGCCGATAGGCATTTCAAATATAGGTGCTGATAGGCATTTCAGATGTAGTTTCCGATAGGCATTTCAAAAATAAGTGTCGATATGCATTTCAGATATAGGTGTCGATAGGCATTTCAGATATAGGTGTCGATAGGCATTTCAGATATAGGTGTCGATAGGCATTTCAGATATAGGTGTCGATAGGCATTTCAGATACAGGTGTCGATAGGCATTTCAGATATAGGTGTCGATAGGCATTTCAGATATAGGTGTCGATAGGCATTTAAGATATAGGTGTCGATAGGCATTTCAGATATAGGTGTCGATAGGCATTTCAGATATAGGTGTCGATAGGCATTTCAGATATAGGTGCCGATAGGCATTTCAGATATAGTTGCCGATTGGCATTTTAAAAATAGGTGCCGATAGGCATTTCAGATATAGAAGCCGATAGGCATTTCAAATATAGGTGCTGATAGGCATTTCAGATGTAGTTTCCGATAGGCATTTCAAAAATAGGTGTCGATAGGCATTTCAGATATAGGTGTCGATAGGCATTTCAGATATAGGTGTCGATAGGCATTTCATTATATAGGTGTCGATAGGCATTTCAGATATAGGTGTCGATAGGCATTTCAGATATAGGTGTCGATAGGCATTTCAGATATAGGTGTCGATAGGCATTTCAGATATAGGTGTCTATAGGCATTTCAGATATAGGTGTCGATAGGCATTTCAGATATAGGTGTCGATAGGCATTTCAGATATAGGTGTCGATAGGCATTTCAGATATAGGTGTCGATAGGCATTTCAGATATAGGTGTCGATAGGCATTTAAGATATAGGTGTCGATAGGCATTTCAGATATAGGTGCCGATAGGCATTTCAGATATAGTTGCCGATTGGCATTTTAAAAATAGGTGCCGATAGGCATTTCAGATATAGAAGCCGATAGGCATTTCAAATATAGGTGCCGATAGGCATTCCAGATATAGTTGCCGATAGGCATTTCAAATATAGGTGCTGATAGGCATTTCAGATGTAGTTTCCGATAGGCATTTCAAAAATAGGTGTCGATAGGCATTTCAGATATAGGTGTCGATAGGCATTTCAGATATAGGTGTCGATAGGCATTTCAGATATAGGTGTCGATAGGCATTTCAGATATAGGTGTCGATAGGCATTTCAGATATAGGTGTCGATAGGCATTTCAGATATAGGTGTCGATAGGCATTTCAGATATAGGTGTCGATAGGCATTTCAGATATAGGTGTCGATAGGCATTTCAGATATAGGTGTCGATAGGCATTTTAGATATAGGTGCCGATAGGCATTTCAGATATAGTTGCCGATTGGCATTTTAAAAATAGGTGCCGATAGGCATTTCAGATATAGAAGCCGATAGGCATTTCAAATATAGTTGCCGATAGGCATTCCAGATATGGTTGCCGATAGGCATATCAAATATAGGTGCTGATAGGCATTTCAGATGTAGTTTTCGATAGGCATTTCAAAAATAGGTGTCGATAGGCATTTTAGATATAGGTGTCGATAGGCATTTCAGATATAGGTGTCGATAGGCATTTCAGATATAGGTGTCGATAGGCATTTCAGATATAGGTGTCGATAGGCATTTCAGATATAGGTGTCGATAGGCATTTCAGATATAGGTGTCGATAGGCATTTCAGATATAGGTGTCGATAGGCATTTCAGATATAGGTGCCGATAGGCATTTCAGATATAGTTGCCGATTGGCATTTTAAAAATAGGTGCCGATAGGCATTTCAGATATAGAAGCCGATAGGCATTTCAAATATAGGTGCCGATAGGCATTCCAGATATGGCTGCCGATAGGCATTTCAAATATAGGTGCTGATAGGCATTTTAGATGTAGTTTCCGATAGGCATTTCAAAAATAGGTGTCGATAGGCATTTCAGATATAGGTGTCGATAGGCATTTCAGATATAGGTGTCGATAGGCATTTCAGATATAGGTGTCGATAGGCATTTCAGATATAGGTGTCGATAGGCATTTCAGATATAGGTGTCGATAGGCATTTCAGATATAGGTGTCGATAGGCATTTCAGATATAGGTGTCGATAGGCATTTCAGATATAGGTGCCGATAGGCATTTCAGATATAGTTGCCGATAGGCATTTTAAAAATAGGTGCCGATAGGCATTTCAGATAAAGAAGCCGATAGGCATTTCAAATATAGGTGCCGATAGGCATTCCAGATATGGTTGCCGATAGGCATTTCAAATATAGGTGCTGATAGGCATTTCAGATGTAGTTTCCGATAGGCATTTCAAAAATAGGTGTCGATAGGCATTTCAGATATAGGTGTCGATAGGCATTTCAGATATAGGTGTCGATAGGCATTTCAGATATAGGTGTCGATAGGCATTTCAGATATAGGTGTCGATAGGCATTTCAGATATAGGTGTCGATAGGCATTTCAGATATAGGTGTCGATAGGCATTTCAGATATAGGTGTCGATAGGCATTTCAGATATAGGTGCCGATAGGCATTTCAGATATAGTTGCCGATTGGCATTTTAAAAATAGGTACCGATAGGCATTTCAGATATAGAAGCCGATAGGCATTTCAAATATAGGTGCCGATAGGCATTCCAGATATGGTTGCCGATAGGCATTTCAAATATAGGTGCTGATAGGCATTTCAGATGTAGTTTCCGATAGGCATTTCAAAAATAGGTGTCGATAGGCATTTCAGATATAGGTGTCGATAGGCATTTCAGATATAGGTGTCGATAGGCATTTCAGATATAGGTGTCGATAGGCATTTCAGATATAGGTGTTAATAGGCATTTCAGATATAGGTGTCGATAGGCATTTCAGATATAGCTATCGATAGGCATTTTAGATATAGGTGTCGATAGGCATTTCAGATATAGGTGTCGAAAGGCATTTCAGATATAGGTGCCGATAGGCATTTCAGATATAGTTGCCGATTGGCATTTTAAAAATAGGTGCCGATAGGCATTTCAGATATAGAAGCCGATAGGCATTTCAAATCTAGGTGCCGATAGGCATTCCAGATATGGTTGCCGATAGGCATTTCAAATATAGGTGCTGATAGGCATTTCAGATGTAGTTTCCGATAGGCATTTCAAAAATAGGTGTCGATAGGCATTTTAGATATAGGTGTCGATAGGCATTTCAGATATAGGTGTCGATAGGCATTTCAGATATAGGTGTCGATAGGCATTTCAGATATAAGTGTCGATAGGCATTTCAGATATAGGTGTCGTTAGGCATTTCAGATATAGGTGTCGATAGGCATTTCAGATATAGGTGTCGATATGCATTTCAGATATAGGTGCCGATAGGCATTTCAGATATAGTTGCCGATTGGCATTTTTAAAATAGGTGCCGATAGGCATTTCAGATATAGAAGCCGATAGGCATTTCAAATATAGGTGCCGATAGGCATTCCAGATATGGTTGCCGATAGGCATTTCAAATATAGGTGCTGATAGGCATTTCAGATGTGGTTTCCGATAGGCATTTCAAAAATAGGTGTCGATAGGCATTTCAGATATAGGTGTCGATAGGCATTTCAGATATAGGTGTCGATAGGCATTTCAGATATAGGTGTCGATAGGCATTTCAGATATAGGTGTCGACAGGCATTTCAGATATAGGTGTCGATAGGCATTTCAGATATAGGTGTCGATAGGCATTTCAGATATAGGTGTCGATAGGCATTTCAGATATAGGTGCCGATAGGCATTTCAGATATAGTTGCCGATTGGCATTTTAAAAATAGGTGCCGATAGGCTTTTCAGATATAGAAGCCGATAGGCATTTCAAATATAGGTGCCGATAGGCATTCCAGATATGGTTGCCGATAGGCATTTCAAATATAGGTGCTGATAGGCATTTCAGATGTAGTTTCCGATAGGCATTTCAAAAATAGGTGTCGATAGGCATTTCAGATATAGGTGTCGATAGGCATTTCAGATATAGGTGTCGATAGGCATTTCAGATATATGTGTCGATAGGCATTTCAGATATAGGTGTCGATAGGCATTTCAGATATAGGTGTCGATAGGCATTTAAGATATAGGTGTCGATAGGCATTTCAGATATAGGTGCCGATAGGCATTTCAGATATAGTTGCCGATAGGCATTTTAAAAATAGGTGCCGATAGGCATTTCAGATAAAGAAGCCGATAGGCATTTCAAATATAGGTGCCGATAGGCATTCCAGATATGGTTGCCGATAGGCATTTCAAATATAGGTGCTGATAGGCATTTCAGATGTAGTTTCCGATAGGCATTTCAAAAATAGGTGTCGATAGGCATTTCAGATATAGGTGTCGATAGGCATTTCAGATATAGGTGTCGATAGGCATTTCAGATATAGGTGTCGATAGGCATTTCAGATATAGGTGTCGATAGGCATTTCAGATATAGGTGTCGATAGGCATTTCAGATATAGGTGTCGATAGGCATTTCAGATATAGGTGTCGATAGGCATTTCAGATATAGGTGTCGATAGGCATTTCAGATATAGGTGTCGATAGGCATTTTAGATATAGGTGCCGATAGGCATTTTAGATATAGTTGCCGATTGGCATTTTAAAAATAGGTGCCGATAGGCATTTCAGATATAGAAGCCGATAGGCATTTCAAATATAGTTGCCGATAGGCATTCCACATATGGTTGCCGATAGGCATATCAAATATAGGTGCTGATAGGCATTTCAGATGTAGTTTTCGATAGGCATTTCAAAAATAGGTGTCGATAGGCATTTTAGATATAGGTGTCGATAGGCATTTCAGATATAGGTGTCGATAGGCATTTCAGATATAGGTGTCGATAGGCATTTCTGATATAGGTGTCGATAGGCATTTCAGATATAGGTGTCGATAGGCATTTCAGATATAGGTGTCGATAGGCATTTCAGATATAGGTGTCGATAGGCATTTCAGATATAGGTGCCGATAGGCATTTCAGATATAGTTGCCGATTGGCATTTTAAAAATAGGTGCCGATAGGCATTTCAGATATAGAAGCCGATAGGCATTTCAAATATAGGTGCCGATAGGCATTCCAGATATGGCTGCCGATAGGCATTTCAAATATAGGTGCTGATAGGCATTTTAGATGTAGTTTCCGATAGGCATTTCAAAAATAGGTGTCGATAGGCATTTCAGATATAGGTGTCGATAGGCATTTCAGATATAGGTGTCGATAGGCATTTCAGATATAGGTGTCGATAGGCATTTCAGATATAGGTGTCGATAGGCATTTCAGATATAGGTGTCGATAGGCATTTCAGATATAGGTGTCGATAGGCATTTCAGATATAGGTGTCGATAGGCATTTCAGATATAGGTGCCGATAGGCATTTCAGATATAGTTGCCGATAGGCATTTTAAAAATAGGTGCCGATAGGCATTTCAGATAAAGAAGCCGATAGGCATTTCTAATATAGGTGCCGATAGGCATTCCAGATATGGTTGCCGATAGGCATTTCAAATATAGGTGCTGATAGGCATTTCAGATGTAGTTTCCGATAGGCATTTCAAAAATAGGTGTCGATAGGCATTTCAGATATAGGTGTCGATAGGCATTTCAGATATAGGTGTCGATAGGCATTTCAGATATAGGTGTCGATAGGCATTTCAGATATAGGTGTCGATAGGCATTTCAGATATAGGTGTCGATAGGCGTTTCAGATATAGGTGTCGATAGGCATTTCAGATATAGGTGTCGATAGGCATTTCAGATATAGGTGCCGATAGGCATTTCAGATATAGTTGCCGATTGGCATTTTAAAAATAGGTACCGATAGGCATTTCAGATATAGAAGCCGATAGGCATTTCAAATATAGGTGCCGATAGGCATTCCAGATATGGTTGCGGATAGGCATTTCAAATATAGGTGCTGATAGGCATTTCAGATGTAGTTTCCGATAGGCATTTCAAAAATAGGTGTCGATAGGCATTTCAGATATAGGTGTCGATAGGCATTTCAGATATAGGTGTCGATAGGCATTTCAGATATAGGTGTCGATAGGCATTTCAGATATAGGTGTTAATAGGCATTTCAGATATAGGTGTCGATAGGCATTTCAGATATAGCTGTCGATAGGCATTTTAGATATAGGTGTCGATAGGCATTTCAGATATAGGTGTCGATAGGCATTTCAGATATAGGTGCCGATAGGCATTTCAGATATAGTTGCCGATTGGCATTTTAAAAATAGGTGCCGATAGGCATTTCAGATATAGAAGCCGATAGGCATTTCAAATATAGGTGCCGATAGGCATTCCAGATATGGTTGCCGATAGGCATTTCAAATATAGGTGCTGATAGGCATTTCAGATGTGGTTTCCGAGAGGCATTTCAAAAATAGGTGTCGATAGGCATTTCAGATATAGGTGTCGATAGGCATTTCAGATATAGGTGTCGATAGGCATTTCAGATATAGGTGTCGATAGGCATTTCAGATATAGGTGTCGATAGGCATTTCAGATATAGGTGTCGATAGGCATTTCAGATATAGGTGTCGATAGGCATTTCAGATATAGGTGTCGATAGGCATTTCAGATATAGGTGCCGATAGGCATTTCAGATATAGTTGCCGATTGGCATTTTAAAAATAGGTGCCGATAGGCATTTCAGATATAGAAGCCGATAGGCATTTCAAATATAGGTGCCGATAGGCATTCCAGATATGGTTGCCGATAGGCATTTCAAATATAGGTGCTGATAGGCATTTCAGATGTAGTTTCCGATAGGCATTTCAAAAATAGGTGTCGATAGGCATTTCAGATATAGTTGTCGATAGGCATTTCAGATATAGGTGTCGATAGGCATTTCAGATATATGTGTCGATAGGCATTTCAGATATAGGTGTCGATAGGCATTTCAGATATAGGTGTCGATAGGCATTTCAGATATAGGTGTCGATAGGCATTTCAGATATAGGTGTCGATAGGCACTTCAGATATAGGTGCCGATAGGCCTTTCAGATATAGTTGCCGATTGGCATTTTAAAAATAGGTGCCCATAGGCATTTCAGATACAGAAGCCGATAGGCATTTCAAATATAGGTGCCGATGGGCATTCCAGATATGGTTGCCGATAGGCATTTCAAATATAGGTTCTGATAGGCATTTCAGATGTAGTTTCCGACAGGCATTTCAAAAATAGGTGTCGATAGGCATTTCAGATATAGGTGTCGATAGGCATTTCAGATATAGGTGTCGATAGGCATTTAAGATATAAGTGTCGATAGGCATTTCAGATATAGGTGTCGATAGGCATTTCAGATATAGGTGTCGATAGGCATTTCAGATATAGGTGTCGATAGGCATTTCAGATATAGGTGTCGATAGGCATTTCAGATATAGGTGTCGATAGGCATTTTAGATATAGGTGTCGATAGGCATTTCAGATATAGGTGTCGATATGCATTTCAGATATAGGTGCCGATAGGCATCTCAGATATAGTTGCCGATTGGCATTTTTAAAATAGGTGCCGATAGGCATTTCAGATATAGAAGCCGATAGGCATTTCAAATATAGGTGCCGATAGGCATTCCAGATATGGTTGCCGATAGGCATTTCAAATATAGGTGCTGATAGGCATTTCAGATGTAGTTTCCGATAGGCATTTCAAAAATAGGTGTCGATAGGCATTTCAGATATAGGTGTCGATAGGCATTTCAGATATAGATGTCGATAGGCATTTCAGATATAGGTGTCGATAGGCATTTCAGATATAGGTGTCGATAGGCATTTCAGATATAGGTGTCGATAGGCATTTCAGATATAGGTGTCGATAGGCATTTCAGATATAGGTGTCGATAGGCATTTCAGATATAGGTGCCGATAGGCATTTCAGATATAGTTGCCGATTGGCATTTTAAAAATAGGTGCCGATAGGCATTTCAGATATAGAAGCCGATAGGCATTTCAAATATAGGTGCCGATAGGCATTCCAGATATGGTTGCCGATAGGCATTTCAAATATAGGTGCTGATAGGCATTTCAGATGTAGTTTCCGATAGGCATTTCAAAAATAGGTATCGATAGGCATTTCAGATATAGGTGTCGATAGGCATTTCAGATATAGGTGTCGATAGGCATTTCAGATATAGGTGTCGATAGGCATTTCAGATATAGGTGTCGATAGGCATTTCAGATATAGGTGTCGATAGGCATTTCAGATATAGGTGTCGATAGGCATTTCAGATATAGGTGTCGATAGGCATTTCAGATATAGGTGCCGATAGGCATTTCAGATATAGTTGCCGATTGGCATTTTAAAAATAGGTGCCGATAGGCATTTCAGATATAGAAGCCGATAGGCATTTCAAATATAGGTGCCGATAGGCATTCCAGATATGGTTGCAGATAGGCATTTCAAATATAGGTGCTGATAGGCATTTCAGATGTAGTTTCCGATAGGCATTTCAAAAATAGGTGTCGATAGGCATTTCAGATATAGGTGTCGATAGGCATTTCAGATATAGGTGTCGATAGGCATTTCAGATATAGGTGTCGATAGGCATATCAGATATAGGTGTCGATAGGCATTTCAGATATAGGTGTCGATAGGCATTTCAGATATAGGTGTCGATAGGCATTTCAGATATAGGTGTCGATAGGCATTTCAGATATAGGTGCCGATAGGCATTTCAGATATAGTTGCCGATTGGCATTTTAAAAATAGGTGCCGATAGGCATTTCAGATATAGAAGCCGATAGGCATTTCAAATATAGGTGCCGATAGGCATTCCAGATATGGTTGCCGATAGGCATTTCAAATATAGGTGCTGATAGGCATTTCAGATGTAGTTTCCGATAGGCATTTCAAAAATAGGTGTCGATAGGCATTTCAGATATAGGTGTCGATAGGCATTTCAGATATAGGTGTCGATAGGCATTTCAGATATAGGTGTCGATAGGCATTTCAGATATAGGTGTCGATAGGCATTTCAGATATAGGTGTCGATAGGCATTTCAGATATAGGTGTCGATAGGCATTTCAGATATAGGTGTCGATAGGCATTTCAGATATAGGTGCCGATAGGCATTTCAGATATAGTTGCCGATTGGCATTTTAAAAATAGGTGCCGATAGGCATTTCAGATATAGAAGCCGATAGGCATTTCAAATATAGGTGCCGATAGGCATTCCAGATATGGTTGCCGATAGGCATTTCAAATATAGGTGCTGATAGGCATTTCAGATGTAGTTTCCGATAGGCATTTCAAAAATAGGTGTCGATAGGCATTTCAGATATAAGTGTCGATAGGCATTTCAGATATAGGTGTCGATAGGCATTTCAGATATAGGTGTCGATAGGCATTTCAGATATAGGTGTCGATAGGCATTTCAGATATAGGTGTCGATAGGCATTTCAGATATAGGTGTCGATAGGCATTTCAGATATAGGTGTCGATAGGCATTTCACATATAGGTGTCGATAGGCATTTCAGATATAGGTGCCGATAGGCATTTCAGATATAGTTGCCGATTGGCATTTTAAAAATAGGTGCCGATAGGCATTTCAGATATAGAAGCCGATAGGCATTTCAAATATAGGTGCCGATAGGCATTCCAGATATGGTTGCCGATAGGCATTTCAAATATAGGTGCTGATAGGCATTTCAGATGTAGTTTCCGATAGGCATTTCAAAAATAGGTGTCGATAGGCATTTCAGATATAGGTGTCGATAGGCATTTCAGATATAGGTGTCGATAGGCATTTCAGATATAGGTGTCGATAGGCATTTCAGATATAGGTGTCGATAGGCATTTCAGATATAGGTGTCGATAGGCATTTTAGATATAGGTGTCGATTGGCATTTTAGATATAGGTGTCGATAGGCATTTCAGATATAGGTGTCGATAGGCATTTCAGATATAGGTGTCGATAGGCATTTCAGATATAGGTGTCGATAGGCATTTCAGATATAGGTGCCGATAGGCATTTCAGATATAGTTGCCGATTGGCATTTTAAAAATAGGTGCCGATAGGCATTTCAGATATAGAAGCCGATAGGCATTTCAAATATAGGTGCCGATAGGCATTCCAGATATGGTTGCCGATAGGCATTTCAAATATAGGTGCTGATAGGCATTTTAGATGTAGTTTCCGATAGGCATTTCAAAAATAGGTGTCGATAGGCATTTCAGATATAGGTGTCGATAGGCATTTCAGATATAGGTGTCGATAGGCATTTCAGATATAGGTGTCGATAGGCATTTCAGATATAGGTGTCGATATGCATTTCAGATATAGGTGCCGATAGGCATTTCAGATATAGTTGCCGATTCGCATTTTTAAAATAGGTGCCGATAGGCATTTCAGATATAGAAGCCGATAGGCATTTCAAATATAGGTGCCGATAGGCATTCCAGATATGGTTGCCGATAGGCATTTCAAATATAGGTGCTGATAGGCATTTCAGATGTAGTTTCCGATAGGCATTTCAAAAATAGGTGTCGATAGGCATTTCAGATATAGGTGTCGATAGGCATTTCAGATATGGGTGTCGATAGGCATTTCAGATATAGGTGTCGATAGGCATTTCAGATATAGGTGTCGATAGGCATTTCAGATATAGGTGTCGATAGGCATTTCAGATATAGGTGTCGATAGGCATTTCAGATATAATTGCCGATTGGCATTTTAAAAATAGGTGCCGATAGGCATTTCAGATATAGAAGCCGATAGGCATTTCAAATATAGGCGCCGATAGGCATTCCAGATATGGTTGCCGATAGGCATTTCAAATATAGGTGCTGATAGGCATTTCAGATGTACTTTCCGATAGGCATTTCAAAAATAGGTGTCGATAGGCATTTCAGATATAGGTGTCGATAGGCATTTCAGATATAGGTGTCGATAGGCATTTCAGATATAGGTGTCGATAGGCATTTCAGATATAGGTGTCGATAGGCATTTCAGATATAGGTGTCGATAGGCATTTCAGATATAGGTGTCGATAGGCATTTCAGATATAGGTGTCGATAGGCATTTCAGATATAGGTGTCGATAGGCATTTCAGATATAGGTGCCGATAGGCATTTCAGATATAGTTGCCGATTGGCATTTTAAAAATAGGTGCCGATAGGCATTTCAGATATAGAAGCCGATAGGCATTTCAAATATAGGTGCCGATAGGCATTCCAGATATGGTTGCTAAAAGGCATTTCAAATATAGGTGCTGATAGGCATTTCAGATGTAGTTTCCGATAGGCATTTCAAAAATAGGTGTCGATAGGCATTTCAGATATAGGTGTCGATAGGCATTTCAGATATAGGTGTCGATAGGCATTTCAGATATAGGTGTCGATAGGCATTTCAGATATAGGTGTCGATAGGCATTTCAGATATAGGTGTCGATAGGCATTTCAGATATAGGTGTCGATAGGCATTTCAGATATAGGTGTCGATAGGCATTTCAGATATAGGTGCCGATAGGCATTTCAGATATAGTTGCCGATTGGCATTTTAAAAATAGGTGCCGATAGGCATTTCAGATATAGAAGCCGATAGGCATTTCAAATATAGGTGCCGATAGGCATTCCAGATATGGTTGCCGATAGGCATTTCAAATATAGGTGCTGATAGGCATTTCAGATGTAGTTTCCGATAGGCATTTCAAAAATAGGTGCCGATAGGCATTTCAGATATAGGTGTCGATAGGCATTTCAGATATAGGTGTCGATAGGCATTTCAGATATAGGTGTCGATAGGCATTTCAGATATAGGTGTCGATAGGCATTTCAGATATAGGTGTCGATAGGCATTTCAGATATAGGTGTCGATAGGCATTTCAGATATAAGTGCCGATAGGCATTTCAGATATAGTTGCCGATTGGCATTTTAAAAATAGGTGCCGATAGGCATTTCAGATATAGAAGCCGATAGGCATTTCAAATATAGGTGCCGATAGGCATTCCAGATATGGTTGCCGATCGGCATTTCAAATATAGGTGCTGATAGGCATTTCAGATGTAGTTTCCGATAGGCATTTCAAAAATAGGTGTCGATAGGCATTTCAGATATAGGTGTCGATATGCATTTCAGATATAGGTGTCGATAGGCATTTCAGATATAGGTGTCGATAGGCATTTCAGATATAGGTGTCGATAGGCATTTCAGATATAGGTGTCGATAGGCATTTCAGATATAGGTGTCGATAGGCATTTCAGATATAGGTGTCGATAGGCATTTCAGATATAGGTGCCGATAGGCATTTCAGATATAGTTGCCGATTGGCATTTTAAAAATAGGTACCGATAGGCATTTCAGATATAGAAGCCGATAGGCATTTCAAATATAGGTGCCGATAGGCATTCCAGATATGGTTGCCGATAGGCATTTCAAATATAGGTGCTGATAGGCATTTCAGATGTAGTTTCCGATAGGCATTTCAAAAATAGGCGTCGATAGGCATTTCAGATATAGGTGTCGATAGGCATTTCAGATATAGGTGTCGATAGGCATTTCAGATATAGGTGTCGATAGGCATTTCAGATATAGGTGTTGATAGGCATTTCAGATATAGGTGTCGATAGGCATTTCAGATATAGCTGTCGATAGGCATTTCAGATATAGGTGTCGATAGGCATTTCAGATATAGGTGTCGATAGGCATTTCAGATATAGGTGCCGATAGGCATTTCAGATATAGTTGCCGATTGGCTTTTTAAAAATAGGTGCCGATAGGCATTTCAGATATAGAAGCCGATAGGCATTTCAAATATAGGTGCCGATAGGCTATCCAGATATGGTTGCCGATAGGCATTTCAAATATAGGTGCTGATAGGCATTTCAGATGTAGTTTCCGATAGGCATTTCAAAAATAGGTGTCGATAGGCATTTCAGATATAGGTGTCGATAGGCATTTCAGATATAGGTGTCGATAGGCATTTCAGATATAGTTGCCGATTGGCATTTTGAAAATAGGTGCCGATAGGCATTTTAGATATAGAAGCCGATAGGCATTTCAAATATAGGTGCCGATAGGCATTCCATATATGGTTGCCGATAGGCATTTCAAATATAGGTGCTGATAGGCATTTCAGATGTAGTTTCCGATAGGCATTTCAAAAATAGGTGTCGATAGGCATTTCAGATATAGGTGTCGATAGGCATTTCAGATATAGGTGTCGATAGGCATTTCAGATATAGGTGTCGATAGGCATTTCAGATATAGGTGTCGATAGGCATTTCAGATATAGGTGTCGATAGGCATTTCAGATATAGGTGTCGATAGGCATTTCAGATATAGGTGTCGATAGGCATTTCAGATATAGGTGTCGATAGGCATTTCAGATATAGGTGTCGATAGGCATTTCAGATATAGGTGTCGATAGGCATTTCAGATATAGGTGTCGATAGGCATTTCAGATATAGGTGTCGATAGGCATTTCAGATATAGGTGCCGATAGGCATTTCAGATATAGTTGCCGATTGGCATTTTAAAAATAGGTGCCGATAGGCATTTCAGATATAGAAGCCGATAGGCATTTCAAAAATAGGTGCCGAAAGGCATTCCAGATATGGCTGCCGATAGGCATTTCAAATATAGGTGCTGATAGGCATTTCAGATGTAGTTTCCGATAGGCATTTCAAAAATAGGTGTCGATAGGCATTTCAGATATAGGTGTCGATAGGCATTTCAGATATAGGTGTCGATAGGCATTTTAGATATAGGTGTCGATAGGCATTTCAGATATAGGTGTCGATAGGCATTTCAGATACAGGTGTCGATAGGCATTTCAGATATAGGTGTCGATAGGCATTTCAGATATAGGTGTCGATAGGCATTTCAGATATAGGTGTCGATAGGCATTTCAGATATAGGTGTCGATAGGCATTTCAGATATAAGTGTCGATAGGCATTTCAGATATAGGTGCCGATAGGCATTTCAGATATAGTTGCCGATTGGCATTTTAAAAATAGGTGCCGATAGGCATTTCAGATATAGAAGCCGATAGGCATTTCAAATATAGGTGCTGATAGGCATTTCAGATGTAGTTTCCGATAGGCATTTCAAAAATAGGTGTCGATAGGCATTTCAGATATAGGTGTCGATAGGCATTTCAGATATAGGTGTCGATAGGCATTTCAGATATAGGTGTCGATAGGCATTTCAGATATAGGTGTCGATAGGCATTTCAGATATAGGTGTCGATAGGCATTTCAGATATAGGTGTCGATAGGCATTTCAGATATAGGTGTCGATAGGCATTTCAGATATAGGTGTCGATAGGCATTTCAGATATAGGTGTCGATAGGCATTTCAGATATAGGTGTCGATAGGCATTTCAGATATAGGTGTCGATAGGCATTTAAGATATAGGTGTCGATAGGCATTTCAGATATAGGTGCCGATAGGCATTTCAGATATAGTTGCCAATTGGCATTTTAAAAATAGGTGCCGATAGGCATTTCAGATATAGAAGCCGATAGGCATTTCAAATATAGGTGCCGATAGGCATTCCAGATATAGTTGCCGATAGGCATTTCTAATATAGGTGCTGATAGGCATTTCAGATGTAGTTTCCGATAGGCATTTCAAAAATAGGTGTCGATAGGCATTTCAGATATAGGTGTCGATAGGCATTTCAGATATAGGTGTCGATAGGCATTTCAGATATAGGTGTCGATAGGCATTTCAGATATAGGTGTCGATAGGCATTTCAGATATAGGTGTCGATAGGCATTTCAGATATAGGTGTCGATAGGCATTTCAGATATAGGTGTCGATAGGCATTTCAGATATAGGTGTCGATAGGCATTTCAGATATAGGTGTCGATAGGCATTTTAGATATAGGTGCCGATAGGCATTTCAGATATAGTTGCCGATTGGCATTTTAAAAATAGGTGCCGATAGGCATTTCAGATATAGAAGCCGATAGGCATTTCAAATATAGTTGCCGATAGGCATTCCAGATATGGTTGCCGATAGGCATTTCAAATATAGGTGCTGATAGACATTTCAGATGTAGTTTTCGATAGGCATTTCAAAAATAGGTGTCGATAGGCATTTTAGATATAGGTGTCGATAGGCATTTCAGATATAGGTGTCGATAGGCATTTCAGATATAGGTGTCGATAGGCATTTCAGATATAGGTGTCAATAGGCATTTCAGATATAGGTGTCGATAGGCATTTCAGATATAGGTGTCGATAGGCATTTCAGATATAGGTGTCGATAGGCATTTCAGATATAGGTGCCGATAGGCATTTCAGATATAGTTGCCGATTGGCATTTTTAAAATAGGTGCCGATAGGCATTTCAGATATAGAAGCCGATAGGCATTTCAAATATAGGTGCCGATAGGCATTCCAGATATGGCTGCCGATAGGCATTTCAAATATAGGTGCTGATAGGCATTTTAGATGTAGTTTCCGATAGGCATTTCAAAAATAGGTGTCGATAGGCATTTCAGATATAGGTGTCGATAGGCATTTCAGATATAGGTGTCGATAGGCATTTCAGATATAGGTGTCGATAGGCATTTCAGATATAGGTGTCGATAGGCATTTCAGATATAGGTGTCGATAGGCATTTCAGATATAGGTGTCGATAGGCATTTCAGACATAGGTGCCGATAGGCATTTCAGATATAGTTGCCGATTGGCATTTTAAAAATAGGTGCCGATAGGCATTTCAGATATAGAAGCCGATAGGCATTTCAAATATAGGTGCTGATAGGCATTTCAGATGTAGTTTCCGATAGGCATTTCAAAAATAGGTGTCGATAGGCATTTCAGATATAGGTGTCGATAGGCATTTCAGATATAGGTGTCGATAGGCATTTCAGATATAGGTGTCGATAGGCATTTCAGATATAGGTGTCGATAGGCATTTTAGATATAGGTGTCGATAGGCATTTCAGATATAGGTTCCGATAGGCATTTCAGATATAGTTGCCGATTTGCATTTTAAAAATAGGTGCCGATAGGCATTTCAGATATAGAAGCCGATAGGCATTTCAAATATAGGTGCCGATAGGCATTCCAGATATGGTTGCCGATAGGCATTTCAAATATAGGTGCTGATAGGCATTTCAGATGTAGTTTCCGATAGGCATTTCAAAAATAGGTGTCGATAGGCATTTCAGATATAGTTGCCGATTGGCATTTTAAAACTAGGTGCCGATAGGCATTTCAGATATAGAAGCCAATAGGCATTTCAGATATAGGTGTCGATAGGCATTTCAGATATAGGTGTCGATAGGCATTTCAGATATAGGTGTCGATAGGCATTTCAGATATAGGTGTCGATAGGCATTTCAGATATAGGTGCCGATAGGCATTTCAGATATAGTTGCCGATTGGCATTTTAAAAATAGGTGCCGATAGGCATTTCAGATATAGAAGCCGATAGGCATTTCAAATATAGGTGCCGATAGGCATTCCAGATATGGTTGCCGATCGGCATTTCAAATATAGGTGCTGATAGGCATTTCAGATGTAGTTTCCGATAGGCATTTCAAAAATAGGTGTCGATAGGCATTTCAGATATAGGTGTCGATAGGCATTTCAGATATAGGTGTCGATAGGCATTTCAGATATAGGTGTCGATAGGCATTTCAGATATAGGTGTCGATAGGCATTTCAGATATAGGTGTCGATAGGCATTTCAGATATAGGTGTCGATAGGCATTTCAGATACAGGTGTCGATAGGCATTTCAGATATAGGTGCCGATAGGCATTTCAGATATAGTTGCCGATTGGCATTTTAAAAATAGGTACCGATAGGCATTTCAGATATAGAAGCCGATAGGCATTTCAAATATAGGTGCCGATAGGCATTCCAGATATGGTTGCCGATAGGCATTTCAAATATAGGTGCTGATAGGCATTTCAGATGTAGTTTCCGATAGGCATTTCAAAAATAGGTGTCGTTAGGCATTTCAGATATAGGTGTCGATAGGCATTTCAGATATAGGTGTCGATAGGCATTTCAGATATAGGTGTCGATAGGCATTTCAGATATAGGTGTTGATAGGCATTTCAGATATAGGTGTCGATAGGCATTTCAGATATAGCTGTCGATAGGCATTTCAGATATAGGTGTCGATAGGCATTTCAGATATAGGTGTCGATAGGCATTTCAGATATAGGTGCCGATAGGCATTTCAGATATAGTTGCCGATTGGCATTTTAAAAATAGGTGCCGATAGGCATTTCAGATATAGAAGCCGATAGGCATTTCAAATATAGGTGCCGATAGGCATTCCAGATATGGTTGCCGATAGGCTTTCAAATATAGGTGCTGATAGGCATTTCAGATGTAGTTTCCGATAGGCATTTCAAAAATAGGTGTCGATAGGCATTTCAGATATAGGTGTCGATAGGCATTTCAGATATAGGTGTCGATAGGCATTTCAGATATAGTTGCCGATTGGCATTTTGAAAATAGGTGCCGATAGGCATTTTAGATATAGAAGCCGATAGGCATTTTAAATATAGGTGCCGATAGGCATTCCATATATGGTTGCCGATAGGCATTTCAAATATAGGTGCTGATAGGCATTTCAGATGTAGTTTCCGATAGGCATTTCAAAAATAGGTGTCGATAGGCATTTCAGATATAGGTGTCGATAGGCATTTCAGATATAGGTGTCGATAGGCATTTCAGATATAGGTGTCGATAGGCATTTCAGATATAGGTGTCGATAGGCATTTCAGATATAGGTGTCGATAGGCATTTCAGATATAGGTGTCGATAGGCATTTCAGATATAGGTGTCGATAGGCATTTCAGATATAGGTGTCGATAGGCATTTCAGATATAGGTGTCGATAGGCATTTCAGATATAGGTGTCGATAGGCATTTCAGATATAGGTGTCGATAGGCATTTCAGATATAGGTGCCGATAGGCATTTCAGATATAGTTGCCGATTGGCATTTTAAAAATAGGTGCCGATAGGCATTTCAGATATAGAAGCCGATAGGCATTTCAAATATAGGTGCCGAAAGGCATTCCAGATATGGCTGCCGATAGGCATTTCAAATATAGGTGCTGATAGGCATTTCAGATGTAGTTTCCGATAGGCATTTCAAAAATAAGTGTCGATATGCATTTCAGATATAGGTGTCGATAGGCATTTCAGATATAGGTGTCGATAGGCATTTCAGATATAGGTGTCGATAGGCATTTCAGATATAGGTGTCGATAGGCATTTCAGATACAGGTGTCGATAGGCATTTCAGATATAGGTGTCGATAGGCATTTCAGATATAGGTGTCGATAGGCATTTAAGATATAGGTGTCGATAGGCATTTCAGATATAGGTGTCGATAGGCATTTCAGATATAGGTGTCGATAGGCATTTCAGATATAGGTGCCGATAGGCATTTCAGATATAGTTGCCGATTGGCATTTTAAAAATAGGTGCCGATAGGCATTTCAGATATAGAAGCCGATAGGCATTTCAAATATAGGTGCTGATAGGCATTTCAGATGTAGTTTCCGATAGGCATTTCAAAAATAGGTGTCGATAGGCATTTCAGATATAGGTGTCGATAGGCATTTCAGATATAGGTGTCGATAGGCATTTCAGATATAGGTGTCGATAGGCATTTCAGATATAGGTGTCGATAGGCATTTCAGATATAGGTGTCGATAGGCATTTCAGATATAGGTGTCGATAGGCATTTCAGATATAGGTGTCTATAGGCATTTCAGATATAGGTGTCGATAGGCATTTCAGATATAGGTGTCGATAGGCATTTCAGATATAGGTGTCGATAGGCATTTCAGATATAGGTGTCGATAGGCATTTCAGATATAGGTGTCGATAGGCATTTAAGATATAGGTGTCGATAGGCATTTCAGATATAGGTGCCGATAGGCATTTCAGATATAGTTGCCGATTGGCATTTTAAAAATAGGTGCCGATAGGCATTTCAGATATAGAAGCCGATAGGCATTTCAAATATAGGTGCCGATAGGCATTCCAGATATAGTTGCCGATAGGCATTTCAAATATAGGTGCTGATAGGCATTTCAGATGTAGTTTCCGATAGGCATTTCAAAAATAGGTGTCGATAGGCATTTCAGATATAGGTGTCGATAGGCATTTCAGATATAGGTGTCGATAGGCATTTCAGATATAGGTGTCGATAGGCATTTCAGATATAGGTGTCGATAGGCATTTCAGATATAGGTGTCGATAGGCATTTCAGATATAGGTGTCGATAGGCATTTCAGATATAGGTGTCGATAGGCATTTCAGATATAGGTGTCGATAGGCATTTCAGATATAGGTGTCGATAGGCATTTCAGATATAGGTGTCGATAGGCATTTCAGATATAGGTGTCGATAGGCATTTCAGATATAGGTGTCGATAGGCATTTCAGATATAGGTGTCGATAGGCATTTCAGATATAGGTGCCGATAGGCATTTCAGATATAGTTGCCGATTGGCATTTTAAAAATAGGTGCCGATAGGCATTTCAGATATAGAAGCCGATAGGCATTTCAAATATAGGTGCCGATAGGCATTCCAGATATGGCTGCCGATAGGCATTTCAAATATAGGTGCTGATAGGCATTTTAGATGTAGTTTCCGATAGGCATTTCAAAAATAGGTGTCGATAGGCATTTCAGATATAGGTGTCGATAGGCATTTCAGATATAGGTGTCGATAGGCATTTCAGATATAGGTGTCGATAGGCATTTCAGATATAGGTGTCGATAGGCATTTCAGAAATAGGTGTCGATAGGCATTTCAGATATAGGTGTCGATAGGCATTTCAGATATAGGTGTCGATAGGCATTTCAGATATAGGTGCCGATAGGCATTTCAGATATAGTTGCCGATAGGCATTTTAAAAATAGGTGCCGATAGGCATTTCAGATAAAGAAGCCGATAGGCATTTCAAATATAGGTGCCGATAGGCATTCCAGATATGGTTGCCGATAGGCATTTCAAATATAGGTGCTGATAGGCATTTCAGATGTAGTTTCCGATAGGCATTTCAAAAATAGGTGTCGATAGGCATTTCAGATATAGGTGTCGATAGGCATTTCAGATATAGGTGTCGATAGGCATTTCAGATATAGGTGTCGATAGGCATTTCAGATATAGGTGTCGATAGGCATTTCAGATATAGGTGTCGATAGGCATTTCAGATATAGGTGTCGATAGGCATTTCAGATATAGGTGTCGATAGGCATTTCAGATATAGGTGCCGATAGGCATTTCAGATATAGTTGCCGATTGGCATTTTAAAAATAGGTACCGATAGGCATTTCAGATATAGAAGCCGATAGGCATTTCAAATATAGGTGCCGATAGGCATTCCAGATATGGTTGCCGATAGGCATTTCAAATATAGGTGCTGATAGGCATTTCAGATGTAGTTTCCGATAGGCATTTCAAAAATAGGTGTCGATAGGCATTTCAGATATAGGTGTCGATAGGCATTTCAGATATAGGTGTCGATAGGCATTTCAGATATAGGTGTCGATAGGCATTTCAGATATAGGTGTTAATAGGCATTTCAGATATAGGTGTCGATAGGCATTTCAGATATAGCTGTCGATAGGCATTTTAGATATAGGTGTCGATAGGCATTTCAGATATAGGTGTCGAAAGGCATTTCAGATATAGGTGCCGATAGGCATTTCAGAAATAGTTGCCGATTGGCATTTTAAAAATAGGTGCCGATAGGCATTTCAGATATAGAAGCCGATAGGCATTTCAAATATAGGTGCCGATAGGCATTCCAGATATGGTTGCCGATAGGCATTTCAAATATAGGTGCTGATAGGCATTTCAGATGTAGTTTCCGATAGGCATTTCAAAAATAGGTGTCGATAGGCATTTTAGATATAGGTGTCGATAGGCATTTCAGATATAGGTGTCGATAGGCATTTCAGATATAGGTGTCGATAGGCATTTCAGATATAAGTGTCGATAGGCATTTCAGATATAGGTGTCGTTAGGCATTTCAGATATAGGTGTCGATAGGCATTTCAGATATAGGTGTCGATATGCATTTCAGATATAGGTGCCGATAGGCATTTCAGATATAGTTGCCGATTGGCATTTTTAAAATAGGTGCCGATAGGCATTTCAGATATAGAAGCCGATAGGCATTTCAAATATAGGTGCCGATAGGCATTCCAGATATGGTTGCCGATAGGCATTTCAAATATAGGTGCTGATAGGCATTTCAGATGTGGTTTCCGATAGGCATTTCAAAAATAGGTGTCGATAGGCATTTCAGATATAGGTGTCGATAGGCATTTCAGATATAGGTGTCGATAGGCATTTCAGATATAGGTGTCGATAGGCATTTCAGATATAGGTGTCGACAGGCATTTCAGATATAGGTGTCGATAGGCATTTCAGATATAGGTGTCGATAGGCATTTCAGATATAGGTGTCGATAGGCATTTCAGATATAGGTGCCGATAGGCATTTCAGATATAGTTGCCGATTGGCATTTTAAAAATAGGTGCCGATAGGCATTTCAGATATAGAAGCCGATAGGCATTTCAAATATAGGTGCCGATAGGCATTCCAGATATGGTTGCCGATAGGCATTTCAAATATAGGTGCTGATAGGCATTTCAGATGTAGTTTCCGATAGGCATTTCAAAAATAGGTGTCGATAGGCATTTCAGATATAGGTGTCGATAGGCATTTCAGATATAGGTGTCGATAGGCATTTCAGATATATGTGTCGATAGGCATTTCAGATATAGGTGTCGATAGGCATTTCAGATATAGGTGTCGATAGGCATTTAAGATATAGGTGTCGATAGGCATTTCAGATATAGGTGCCGATAGGCATTTCAGATATAGTTGCCGATAGGCATTTTAAAAATAGGTGCCGATAGGCATTTCAGATAAAGAAGCCGATAGGCATTTCAAATATAGGTGCCGATAGGCATTCCAGATATGGTTGCCGATAGGCATTTCAAATATAGGTGCTGATAGGCATTTCAGATGTAGTTTCCGATAGGCATTTCAAAAATAGGTGTCGATAGGCATTTCAGATATAGGTGTCGATAGGCATTTCAGATATAGGTGTCGATAGGCATTTCAGATATAGGTGTCGATAGGCATTTCAGATATAGGTGTCGATAGGCATTTCAGATATAGGTGTCGATAGGCATTTCAGATATAGGTGTCGATAGGCATTTCTGATATAGGTGTCGATAGGCATTTCAGATATAGGTGTCGATAGGCATTTCAGATATAGGTGTCGATAGGCATTTCAGATATAGGTGTCGATAGGCATTTCAGATATAGGTGCCGATAGGCATTTCAGATATAGTTGCCGATTGGCATTTTAAAAATAGGTGCCGATAGGCATTTCAGATATAGAAGCCGATAGGCATTTCAAATATAGGTGCCGATAGGCATTCCAGATATGGCTGCCGATAGGCATTTCAAATATAGGTGCTGATAGGCATTTTAGATGTAGTTTCCGATAGGCATTTCAAAAATAGGTGTCGATAGGCATTTCAGATATAGGTGTCGATAGGCATTTCAGATATAGGTGTCGATAGGCATTTCAGATGTAGGTGTCGATAGGCATTTCAGATATAGGTGTCGATAGGCATTTCAGATATAGGTGTCGATAGGCATTTCAGATATAGGTGTCGATAGGCATTTCAGATATAGGTGTCGATAGGCATTTCAGATATAGGTGCCGATAGGCATTTCAGATATAGTTGCCGATAGGCATTTTAAAAATAGGTGCCGATAGGCATTTCAGATAAAGAAGCCGATAGGCATTTCTAATATAGGTGCCGATAGGCATTCCAGATATGGTTGCCGATAGGCATTTCAAATATAGGTGCTGATAGGCATTTCAGATGTAGTTTCCGATAGGCATTTCAAAAATAGGTGTCGATAGGCATTTCAGATATAGGTGTCGATAGGCATTTCAGATATAGGTGTCGATAGGCATTTCAGATATAGGTGTCGATAGGCATTTCAGATATAGGTGTCGATAGGCATTTCAGATATAGGTGTCGATAGGCGTTTCAGATATAGGTGTCGATAGGCATTTCAGATATAGGTGTCGATAGGCATTTCAGATATAGGTGCCGATAGGCATTTCAGATATAGTTGCCGATTGGCATTTTAAAAATAGGTACCGATAGGCATTTCAGATATAGAAGCCGATAGGCATTTCAAATATAGGTGCCGATAGGCATTCCAGATATGGTTGCGGATAGGCATTTCAAATATAGGTGCTGATAGGCATTTCAGATGTAGTTTCCGATAGGCATTTCAAAAATAGGTGTCGATAGGCATTTCAGATATAGGTGTCGATAGGCATTTCAGATATAGGTGTCGATAGGCATTTCAGATATAGGTGTCGATAGGCATTTCAGATATAGGTGTTAATAGGCATTTCAGATATAGGTGTCGATAGGCATTTCAGATATAGCTGTCGATAGGCATTTTAGATATAGGTGTCGATAGGCATTTCAGATATAGGTGTCGATAGGCATTTCAGATATAGGTGCCGATAGGCATTTCAGATATAGTTGCCGATTGGCATTTTAAAAATAGGTGCCGATAGGCATTTCAGATATAGAAGCCGATAGGCATTTCAAATATAGTTGCCGATAGGCATTCCACATATGGTTGCCGATAGGCATATCAAATATAGGTGCTGATAGGCATTTCAGATGTAGTTTTCGATAGGCATTTCAAAAATAGGTGTCGATAGGCATTTTAGATATAGGTGTCGATAGGCATTTCAGATATAGGTGTCGATAGGCATTTCAGATATAGGTGTCGATAGGCATTTCTGATATAGGTGTCGATAGGCATTTCAGATATAGGTGTCGATAGGCATTTCAGATATAGGTGTCGATAGGCATTTCAGATATAGGTGTCGATAGGCATTTCAGATATAGGTGCCGATAGGCATTTCAGATATAGTTGCCGATTGGCATTTTAAAAATAGGTGCCGATAGGCATTTCAGATATAGAAGCCGATAGGCATTTCAAATATAGGTGCCGATAGGCATTCCAGATATGGCTGCCGATAGGCATTTCAAATATAGGTGCTGATAGGCATTTTAGATGTAGTTTCCGATAGGCATTTCAAAAATAGGTGTCGATAGGCATTTCAGATATAGGTGTCGATAGGCATTTCAGATATAGGTGTCGATAGGCATTTCAGATATAGGTGTCGATAGGCATTTCAGATATAGGTGTCGATAGGCATTTCAGATATAGGTGTCGATAGGCATTTCAGATATAGGTGTCGATAGGCATTTCAGATATAGGTGTCGATAGGCATTTCAGATATAGGTGCCGATAGGCATTTCAGATATAGTTGCCGATAGGCATTTTAAAAATAGGTGCCGATAGGCATTTCAGATAAAGAAGCCGATAGGCATTTCTAATATAGGTGCCGATAGGCATTCCAGATATGGTTGCCGATAGGCATTTCAAATATAGGTGCTGATAGGCATTTCAGATGTAGTTTCCGATAGGCATTTCAAAAATAGGTGTCGATAGGCATTTCAGATATAGGTGTCGATAGGCATTTCAGATATAGGTGTCGATAGGCATTTCAGATATAGGTGTCGATAGGCATTTCAGATATAGGTGTCGATAGGCATTTCAGATATAGGTGTCGATAGGCGTTTCAGATATAGGTGTCGATAGGCATTTCAGATATAGGTGTCGATAGGCATTTCAGATATAGGTGCCGATAGGCATTTCAGATATAGTTGCCGATTGGCATTTTAAAAATAGGTACCGATAGGCATTTCAGATATAGAAGCCGATAGGCATTTCAAATATAGGTGCCGATAGGCATTCCAGATATGGTTGCGGATAGGCATTTCAAATATAGGTGCTGATAGGCATTTCAGATGTAGTTTCCGATAGGCATTTCAAAAATAGGTGTCGATAGGCATTTCAGATATAGGTGTCGATAGGCATTTCAGATATAGGTGTCGATAGGCATTTCAGATATAGGTGTCGATAGGCATTTCAGATATAGGTGTTAATAGGCATTTCAGATATAGGTGTCGATAGGCATTTCAGATATAGCTGTCGATAGGCATTTTAGATATAGGTGTCGATAGGCATTTCAGATATAGGTGTCGATAGGCATTTCAGATATAGGTGCCGATAGGCATTTCAGATATAGTTGCCGATTGGCATTTTAAAAATAGGTGCCGATAGGCATTTCAGATATAGAAGCCGATAGGCATTTCAAATATAGGTGCCGATAGGCATTCCAGATATGGTTGCCGATAGGCATTTCAAATATAGGTGCTGATAGGCATTTCAGATGTGGTTTCCGAGAGGCATTTCAAAAATAGGTGTCGATAGGCATTTCAGATATAGGTGTCGATAGGCATTTCAGATATAGGTGTCGATAGGCATTTCAGATATAGGTGTCGATAGGCATTTCAGATATAGGTGTCGATAGGCATTTCAGATATAGGTGTCGATAGGCATTTCAGATATAGGTGTCGATAGGCATTTCAGATATAGGTGTCGATAGGCATTTCAGATATAGGTGCCGATAGGCATTTCAGATATAGTTGCCGATTGGCATTTTAAAAATAGGTGCCGATAGGCATTTCAGATATAGAAGCCGATAGGCATTTCAAATATAGGTGCCGATAGGCATTCCAGATATGGTTGCCGATAGGCATTTCAAATATAGGTGCTGATAGGCATTTCAGATGTAGTTTCCGATAGGCATTTCAAAAATAGGTGTCGATAGGCATTTCAGATATAGTTGTCGATAGGCATTTCAGATATAGGTGTCGATAGGCATTTCAGATATATGTGTCGATAGGCATTTCAGATATAGGTGTCGATAGGCATTTCAGATATAGGTGTCGATAGGCATTTCAGATATAGGTGTCGATAGGCATTTCAGATATAGGTGTCGATAGGCACTTCAGATATAGGTGCCGATAGGCCTTTCAGATATAGTTGCCGATTGGCATTTTAAAAATAGGTGCCCATAGGCATTTCAGATACAGAAGCCGATAGGCATTTCAAATATAGGTGCCGATAGGCATTCCAGATATGGTTGCCGATAGGCATTTCAAATATAGGTTCTGATAGGCATTTCAGATGTAGTTTCCGACAGGCATTTCAAAAATAGGTGTCGATAGGCATTTCAGATATAGGTGTCGATAGGCATTTCAGATATAGGTGTCGATAGGCATTTCAGATATAGATGTCGATAGGCATTTCAGATATAGGTGTCGATAGGCATTTCAGATATAGGTGTCGATAGGCATTTCAGATATAGGTGTCGATAGGCATTTCAGATATAGGTGTCGATAGGCATTTCAGATATAGGTGTCGATAGGCATTTCAGATATAGGTGCCGATAGGCATTTCAGATATAGTTGCCGATTGGCATTTTAAAAATAGGTGCCGATAGGCATTTCAGATATAGAAGCCGATAGGCATTTCAAATATAGGTGCCGATAGGCATTCCAGATATGGTTGCCGATAGGCATTTCAAATATAGGTGCTGATAGGCATTTCAGATGTAGTTTCCGATAGGCATTTCAAAAATAGGTGTCGATAGGCATTTCAGATATAGGTGTCGATAGGCATTTCAGATATAGGTGTCGATAGGCATTTCAGATATAGGTGGCGATTGGCATTTTAGATATAGGTGTCGATAGGCATTTCAGATATAGGTGTCGATAGGCATTTCAGATATAGGTGTCGATAGGCATTTCAGATATAGGTGTCGATAGGCATTTCAGATATAGGTGCCGATAGGCATTTCAGATATAGTTGCCGATTGGCATTTTAAAAATAGGTGCCGATAGGCATTTCAGATATAGAAGCCGATAGGCATTTCAAATATAGGTGCCGATAGGCATTCCAGATATGGTTGCCGATAGGCATTTCAAATATAGGTGCTGATAGGCATTTTAGATGTAGTTTCCGATAGGCATTTCAAAAATAGGTGTCGATAGGCATTTCAGATATAGGTGTCGATAGGCATTTCAGATATAGGTGTCGATAGGCATTTCAGATATAGGTGTCGATATGCATTTCAGATATAGGTGCCGATAGGCATTTCAGATATAGTTGCCGATTGGCATTTTTAAAATAGGTGCCGATAGGCATTTCAGATATAGGTGTCGATAGGCATTTCAGATATAGGTGTCGATAGGCATTTCAGATATAGGTGTCGATAGGCATTTCAGATATAGGTGTCGATTGGCATTTTAGATATAGGTGTCGATAGGCATTTCAGATATAGGTGTCGATAGGCATTTCAGATATAGGTGTCGATAGGCATTTCAGATATAGGTGTCGATAGGCATTTCAGATATAGGTGTCGATATGCATTTCAGATATAGGTGCCGATAGGCATTTCAGATATAGTTGCCGATTGGCATTTTTAAAATAGGTGCCGATAGGCATTTCAGATATAGAAGCCGATAGGCATTTCAAATATAGGTGCCGATAGGCATTCCAGATATGGTTGCCGATAGGCATTTCAAATATAGGTGCTGATAGGCATTTCAGATGTAGTTTCCGATAGGCATTTCAAAAATAGGTGTCTATAGGCATTTCAGATATAGGTGTCGATAGGCATTTCAGATATAGGTGTCGATAGGCATTTCAAATATAGGTGTCGATAGGCATTTCAGATATAGGTGTCGTTAGGCATTTCAGATATAGGTGTCGATAGGCATTTCAGATATAGGTGTCGATAGGCATTTCAGATATAGGTGTCGATAGGCATTTCAGATATAGGTGCCGATAGGCATTTCAGATATAGTTGCCGATTGGCATTTTAAAAATAGGTGCCGATAGGCATTTCAGATATAGAAGCCGATAGGCATTTCAAATATAGGTGCCGATAGGCATTCCAGATATGGTTGCCGATAGGCATTTCAAATATAGGTGCTGATAGGCATTTCAGATGTAGTTTCCGATAGGCATTTCAAAAATAGGTGTCGATAGGCATTTCAGATATAGGTGTCGATAGGCATTTCAGATATAGGTGTCGATAGGCATTTCAGATATAGGTGTCGATAGGCATTTCAGATATAGGTGTCGATAGGCATTTCAGATATAGGTGTCGATAGGCATTTCAGATATAGGTGTCGATAGGCATTTCAGATATAGGTGCCGATAGGCATTTCAGATATAGGTGTCGATAGGCATTTCAGATATAGGTGTCGATAGGCATTTCAGATATAGGTGTCGATAGGCATTTCAGATATAGGTGTCGATAGGCATTTCAGATATAGGTGTCGATAGGCATTTCAGATATAGGTGTCGATTGGCATTTTAGATATAGGTGTCGATAGGCATTTCAGATATAGGTGTCGATAGGCATTTCAGATATAGGTGTCGATAGGCATTTCAGATATAGGTGTCGATAGGCATTTCAGATATAGGTGCCGATAGGCATTTCAGATATAGTTGCCGATTGGCATTTTAAAAATAGGTGCCGATAGGCATTTCAGATATAGAAGCCGATAGGCATTTCAAATATAGGTGCCGATAGGCATTCCAGGTATGGTTGCCGATAGGCATTTCAAATATAGGTGCTGATAGGCATTTTAGATGTAGTTTCCGATAGGCATTTCAAAAATAGGTGTCGATAGGCATTTCAGATATAGGTGTCGATAGGCATTTCAGATATAGGTGTCGATAGGCATTTCAGATATAGGTGTCGATATGCATTTCAGATATAGGTGCCGATAGGCATTTCAGATATAGTTGCCGATTGGCATTTTTAAAATAGGTGCCGATAGGCATTTCAGATATAGGTGTCGATAGGCATTTCAGATATAGGTGTCGATAGGCATTTCAGATATAGGTGTCGATAGGCATTTCAGATATAGGTGTCGATTGGCATTTTAGATATAGGTGTCGATAGGCATTTCAGATATAGGTGTCGATAGGCATTTCAGATATAGGTGTCGATAGGCATTTCAGATATAGGTGTCGATAGGCATTTCAGATATAGGTGTCGATATGCATTTCAGATATAGGTGCCGATAGGCATTTCAGATATAGTTGCCGATTGGCATTTTTAAAATAGGTGCCGATAGGCATTTCAGATATAGAAGCCGATAGGCATTTCAAATATAGGTGCCGATAGGCATTCCAGATATGGTTGCCGATAGGCATTTCAAATATAGGTGCTGATAGGCATTTCAGATGTAGTTTCCGATAGGCATTTCAAAAATAGGTGTCTATAGGTATTTCAGATATAGGTGTCGATAGGCATTTCAGATATAGGTGTCGATAGGCATTTCAGATATAGGTGTCGATAGGCATTTCAGATATAGGTGTCGATAGGCATTTCAGATATAGGTGTCGATAGGCATTTCAGATATAGGTGTCGATAGGCATTTCAGATATAGGTGTCGATAGGCATTTCAGATATAGGTGCCGATAGGCATTTCAGATATAGTTGCCGATTGGCATTTTAAAAATAGGTGCCGATAGGCATTTCAGATATAGAAGCCGATAGGCATTTCAAATATAGGTGCCGATTGGCATTCCAGATATGGTTGCCGATAGGCATTTCAAATATAGGTGCTGATAGGCATTTCAGATGTAGTTTCCGATAGGCATTTCAAAAATAGGTGTCGATAGGCATTTCAGATATAGGTGTCGATAGGCATTTCAGATATAGGTGTCGATAGGCATTTCAGATATAGGTGTCGATAGGCATTTCAGATATAGGTGTCGATAGGCATTTCAGATATAGGTGTCGATAGGCATTTCAGATATAGGTGTCGATAGGCATTTCAGATATAGGTGCCGATAGGCATTTCAGATATAGTTGCCGATTGGCATTTTAAAAATAGGTGCCGATAGGCATTTCAGATATAGAAGCCGATAGGCATTTCAAATATAGGTGCCGATAGGCATTCCAGATATGGTTGCCGATAGGCATTTCAAATATAGGTGCTGATAGGCATTTCAGATGTAGTTTCCGATAGGCATTTCAAAAATAGGTGTCGATAGGCATTTCAGATATAGGTGTCGATAGGCATTTCAGATATAGGTGTCGATAGGCATTTCAGATATAGGTGTCGATAGGCATTTTAGATATAGGTGTCGATAGGCATTTCAGATATAGGTGTCGATAGGCTATTCAGATATAGGTGTCGATAGGCATTTCAGATATAGGTGTCGATAGGCATTTCAGATATAGGTGTCGATAGGCATTTCAGATATAGGTGTCGATAGGCAATTCAGATATAGGTGCCGATAGGCATTTCAGATATAGTTGCCGATTAGCATTTTAAAAATAGGTGCCGATAGGCATTTCAGATATAGAAGCCGATAGGCATTTCAAATATAGGTGCCGATAGGCATTCCAGATATGGTTGCCGATAGGCATTTCAAATATAGGTGCTGATAGGCATTTCAGATGTAGTTTCCGATAGGCATTTCAAAAATAGGTGTCGATAGGCATTTCAGATATAGGTGTCGACAGGCATTTCAGATATAGGTGTCGATAGGCATTTCAGATATAGGTGTCGATAGGCATTTCAGATATAGGTGTCGATAGGCATTTCAGATATAGGTGTCGATAGGCATTTCAGATATAGGTGTCGATAGGCATTTCAGATATAGGTGTCGATAGGCATTTCAGATATAGGTGCCGATAGGCATTTCAGATATAGTTGCCGATTGGCATTTTAAAAATAGGTGCCGATAGTCATTTCAGATATAGAAGCCGATAGGCATTTCAAATATAGGTGCCGATAGGCATTCCAGATATGGTTGCCGATTAGCATTTCAAATATAGGTGCTGATAGGCATTTCAGATGTAGTTTCCGATAAGCATTTCAAAAATAGGTGTCGATAGGCATTTCAGATATAGGTGTCGATAGGCATTTCAGATATAGGTGTCGATAGGCATTTCAGATATAGGTGTCGATAGGCATTTCAGATATAGGTGTCGATAGGCATTTCAGATATAGGTGTCGATAGGCATTTCAGATATAAGTGTCGATAGGCATTTCAGATATAGGTGTCGATAGGCATTTCAGATATAGGTGCCGATAGGCATTTCAGATATAGTTGCCGATTGGCATTTTAAAAATAGGTTCCGATAGCCATTTCAGATATAGAAGCCGATAGGCATTTCAAATATAGGTGCCGATAGGCATTCCAGATATGGTTGCCGATAGGCATTTCAAATATAGGTGCTGATAGGCATTTCAGATGTAGTTTCCGATAGGCATTTCAAAAATAGGTGTCGATAGGCATTTCAGATATAGGTGTCGATAGGCATTTCAGATAGAGGTGTCGATAGGCATTTCAGATATAGGTGTCGATAGGCATTTCAGATATAGGTGTCGATAGGCATTTCAGATATAGGTGTCGATAGGCATTTCAGATATAGGTGTCGATAGGCATTTCAGATATAGGTGCCGATAGGCATTTTAGATATAGTTGCCGATTGGCATTTTAAAAATAGGTGCCGATAGGCATTTCAGATATAGAAGCCGATAGGCATTTCAAATATAGGTGCCGATAGGCATTCCAGATATGGTTGCCGATAGGCATTTCAAATATAGGTGCTGATAGGCATTTCAGATGTAGTTTCCGATAGGCATTTCAAAAATAGGTGTCGATAGGCATTTCAGATATAGGTGTCGATAGGCATTTCAGATATAGGTGTCGATAGGCATTTCAGATATAGGTGTCGATAGGCATTTCAGATATAGGTGTCGATAGGCATTTCAGATATAGGTGTCGATAGGTATTTCAGATATAGGTGTCGATAGGCATTTCAGATATAGGTGCCGATAGGCATTTCAGATATAGTTGCCGATTGGCATTTTAAAAATAGGTGCCGATAGGCATTTCAGATATAGAAGCCGATAGGCATTTCAAATATAGGTGCCGATAGGCATTCCAGATATGGTTGCCGATAGGCATTTCAAATATAGGTGCTGATAGGCATTTCAGATGTAGTTTCCGATAGGCATTTCAAAAATAGGTGTCGATAGGCATTTCAGATATAGGTGTCGATAGGCATTTCGATATAGGTGTCGATAGGCATTTCAGATATAGGTGTCGATAGGCATTTCAGATATAGGTGTCGATAGGCATTTCAGATATAGGTGTCGATAGGCATTTCAGATATAGGTGTCGATAGGCATTTCAGATATAGGTGCCGATAGGCATTTTAGATATAGTTGCCGATTGGCATTTTAAAAATAGGTGCCGATAGGCATTTCAGATATAGATGCCGATAGGCATTTCAAATATAGGTGCCGATAGGCATTCCAGATATTGTTGCCGATAGGCATTTCAAATATAGGTGCTGATAGGCATTTCAGATGTAGTTTCCGAAACGCATTTCAAAAATAGGTGTCGATAGGCATTTCAGATATAGGTGTCGATAGGCATTTCAGATATAGGTGTCGATAGGCATTTCAGATATAGGTGTCGATAGGCATTTCAGATATAGGTGTCGATAGGCATTTCAGATATAGGTGTCGATAGGCATTTCAGATATAGGTGCCGATAGGCATTTCAGATATAGTTGCCGATTGGCATTTTAAAAATAGGTGCCGATAGGCATTTCAGATATAGAAGCCGATAGGCATTTCAAATATAGGTGCCGATAGGCATTCCAGATATGGTTGCCGATAGGCATTTCAAATATAGGTGCTGATAGGCATTTCAGATGTAGTTTCTGATAGGCATTTCAAAAATAGGTGTCGATAGGCATTTCAGATATAGGTGTCGATAGGCATTTCAGATATAGGTGTCGATAGGCATTTCAGATATAGGTGTCGATAGGCATTTCAGATATAGGTGTCGATAGGCATTTCAGATATAGGTGTCGATAGGCATTTCAGATATAGGTGTCGATAGGCATTTCAGATATAGGTGTCGATAGGCATTTCAGATATAGGTGTCGATAGGCATTTCAGATATAGGTGCCGATAGGCATTTCAGATATAGTTGCCGATTGGCATTTTAAAAATAGGTGCCGATAGGCATTTCAGATATAGAAGCCGATAGGCATTTCAAATATAGGTGCCGATAGGCATTCCAGATATGGTTGCCGATAGGCATTTCAATTATAGGTGCTGATAGGCATTTCAGATGTAGTTTCCGATAGGCATTTCAAAAATAGGTGTCGATAGGCATTTCAGATATAAGTGTCGATAGGCATTTCAGATATAGGTGTCGATAGGCATTTCAGATATAGGTGTCGATAGGCATTTCAGATATAGGTGTCGATAGGCATTTCAGATATAGGTGTCGATAGGCATTTCAGATATAGGTGTCGATAGGCATTTCAGATATAGGTGTCGATAGGCATTTCAGATATAGGTGTCGATAGGCATTTCAGATATAGGTGTCGATAGGCATTTCAGATATAGGTGTCGATAGGCATTTCAGATATAGGTGCCGATAGGCATTTTAGATATAGTTGCCGATTGGCATTTTAAAAATAGGTGCCGATAGGCATTTCAGATATAGAAGCCGATAGGCATTTCAAATATAGGCGCCGATAGGCATTCCAGATATGGTTGCCGATATTCATTTCAAATATAGGTGCTGATAGGCATTTCAGATGTAGTTTCCGATAGGCATTTCAAAAATAGGTGTCGATAGGCATTTCAGATATAGGTGTCGATAGGCATTTCAGATATAGGTGTCGATAGGCAGTTCAGATATAGGTGTCGATAGGCATTTCAGATATAGGTGTCGATAGGCATATTAGATATAGGTGTCGATAGGCATTTCAGATATAGGTGTCGATAGGCATTTCAGATATAGGTGTCGATAGGCATTTCAGATATAGGTGCCGATAGGCATTTCAGATATAGTTGCCGATTGGCATTTTAAAAATAGTTGCCGATAGGCATTTCAGATATAGAAGCCGATAGGCATTTCAAATATAGGTGCCGATAGGCATTCCAGATATGGTTGCCGATAGGCATTTCAAATATAGGTGCTGATAGGCATTTCAGACGTAGTTTCCGATAGGCATTTCAAAAATAGGTGTCGATAGGCATTTCAGATATAGGTGTCGATAGGCATTTCAGATATAGGTGTCGATAGGCATTTCAGATATAGGTGTCGATAGGCATTTCAGATATAGGTGTCGATAGGCATTTCAGATATAGGTGCCGATAGGCATTTCAGATATAGGTGTCGATAGGCATTTCAGATATAGGTGCCTATAGGCATTTCAGATATAGGTGTCGATAGGCATTTCAGATATAGGTGCCGATAGGCTTTTCAGATATAGTTGCCGATTGGCATTTTAAAAATAGGTGCCGATAGGCATTTCAGATATAGAAGCCGATAGGCATTTCAAATATAGGTGCCGATAGGCATTCCAGATATGGTTGCCGATAGGCATTTCAAATATAGGTGCTGATAGGCATTTCAGATGTAGTTTCCGATAGGCATTTCAAAAATAGGTGTCGATAGGCATTTCAGATATAGGTGGCGATAGGCATTTCAGATATAGGTGTCGATAGGCATTTCAGATATAGGGGTCGATAGGCATTTCAGATATAGGTGTCGATAGGCATTTCAGATATAGGTGTCGATAGGCATTTCAGATATAGGTGTCGATAGGCATTTCAGATATAGGTGTCGATAGGCATTTCAGATATAGGTGCCGATAGGCATTTCAGATATAGTTGCCGATTGACATTTTAAAAATAGGTGCCGATAGGCATTTCAGATATAGAAGCCGATAGGCATTTCAAATATAGGTGCCGATAGGCATTCCAGATATGGTTGCCGATAGGCATTTCAAATATAGGTGCTGATAGGCATTTCAGATGTAGTTTCCGATAGGCATTTCAAAAATAGGTGTCGATAGGCATTTCAGATATAGGTGTCGATAGGCATTTCAGATATAGGTGTCGATAGGCATTTCAGATATAGGTGCCGATAGGCATTTCAGATATAGTTGCCGATTGGCATTTTAAAAATAGGTGCCGATAGGCATTTCAGATATAGAAGCCGATAGGCATTTCAAATATAGGTGCCGATAGGCATTTCAGATATAGGTGTCGATAGGCATTTCAGATATAGGTGTCGATAGGCATTTCAGATATAGGTGTCGATAGGCATTTCAGATATAGGTGTCTATAGGCATTTCAGATATAGGTGTCGATAGGCATTTCAGATATAGGTGCCGATAGGCATTTCAGATATAGTTGCCGATTGGCATTTTAAAAATAGGTGCCGATAGGCATTTCGGATATAGAAGCCGATAGGCATTTCAAATATAGGTGCCGATAGGCATTCCAGATATGGTTGCCGATAGGCATTTCAAATATAGGTGCTGATAGGCATTTCAGATGTAGTTTCCGATAGGCATTTCAAAAATAGGTGTCGATAGGCATTTCAAATATAGGTGTCGATAGGCATTTCAGATATAGGTGTCGATAGGCATTTCAGATATAGGTGTCGATAGGCATTTCAGATATAGGTGTCGATAGGCATTTCAGATATAGGTGTCGATAGGCATTTCAGATATAGGTGTCGATAGGCATTTCAGATATAGGTGCCGATAGGCATTTCAGATATAGTTGCCGATTGGCATTTTAAAAATAGGTGCCGATAGGCATTTCAGATATAGAAGCCGATAGGCATTTCAAATATAGGTGCCGATAGGCATTCCAGATATGGTTGCCGATAGGCATTTCAAATATAGGTGCTGATAGGCATTTCAGATGTAGTTTCCGATAGGCATTTCAAAAATAGGTGTCGATAGGCATTTCAGATATAGGTGTCGATAGGCATTTCAGATATAGGTGTCGATAGGCATTTCAGATATAGGTGTCGATAGGCATTTCAGATATAGGTGTCGATAGGCATTTCAGATATAGGTGTCGATAGGCTTTTTAGATATAGGTGTCGATAGGCATTTCAGATATAGGTGCCGATAGGCATTTCAGATATAGTTGCCGATTGGCATTTTAAAAATTGGTGCCGATAGGCATTTCAGATATAGAAGCCGATAGGCATTTCAAATATAGGTGCCGATAGGCATTCCAGATATGGTTGCTGATAGGCATTTTAAATATAGGTGCTGATAGGCATTTCAGATGTAGTTTCCGATAGGCATTTCAAAAATAGGTGTCGATAGGCATTTCAGATATAGGTGTCGATAGGCATTTCAGATATAGGTGTCGATAGGCATTTCAGATATAGGTGTCGATAGGCATTTCAGATATAGGTGTCGATAGGCATTTCAGATATAGGTGTCGATAGGCATTTCAGATATAGGTGTCGATAGGCATTTCAGATATAGGTGTCGATAGGCATTTCAGATATAGGTGCCGATAGGCATTTCAGATATAGTTGCCGATTGGCATTTTAAAAATAGGTGCCGATAGGAATTTCAGATATAGAAGCCGATAGGCATTTCAAATATAGGTGCCGATAGGCATGTCAGATATGGTTGTTGATAGGCATTTCAAATATCGGTGCTGATAGGCATTTCAGATGTAGTTTCCGATAGGCATTTCAAAAATAGGTGTCGATAGGCATTTCAGATATAGGTGTCGATAGGCATTTCAGATATAGGTGTCGATAGGCATTTTAGATATTGGTGTCGATAGGCATTTCAGATATAGGTGTTGATAGGCATTTCAGATATAGGTGTCGATAGGCATTTCAGATATAGGTATCGATAGGCATTTCAGATATAGGTGTCGATAGGCATTTCAGATATAGTTGTCGATAGGCATTTCAGATATAGGTGTCGATAGGCATTTCAGATATAGGTGTCGATAGGCATTTCAGATATAGGTGCCGATAGGCATTTCAGATATAGTTGCCGATTGGCATTTTAAAAATAGGTGCCGATAGGCATTTCAGATATAGAAGCCGATAGGCATTTCAAATATAGGTGCCGATAGGCATTCCAGATATGGTTGCCGATAGGCATTTCAAATATAGGTGCTGATAGGCATTTCAGATGTAGTTTCCGATAGGCATTTCAAAAATAGGTGTCGATAGGCATTTCAGATATAGGTGTCGATAGGCATTTCAGATATAGGTGTCGATAGGCATTTCAGATATAGGTGTCGATAGGCATTTCAGATATAGGTGTCGATAGGCATTTCAGATATAGGTGTCGATAGGCATTTCAGATATAGGTGTCGATAGGCATTTCAGATATAGGTGCCGATAGGCATTTCAGATATAGTTGCCGATTGGCATTTTAAAAATAGGTTCCGATAGGCATTTTAGATATAGAAGCCGATAGGCATTTCAAATATAGGTGCCGATAGGCATTCCAGATATGGTTGCCGATAGGCATTTCAAATATAGGTGCTGATAGGCATTTCAGATGTAGTTTCCGATAGGCATTTCAAAAATAGGTGTCGATAGGCATTTCAGATATAGGTGTCGATAGGCATTTTAGATATAGGTGTCGATAGGCATTTCAGATATAGGTGTCGATAGGCATTTCAGATATTGGTGTCGATAGGCATTTCAGATATAGGTGTCGATAGGCATTTCAGATATAGGTGTCGATAGGCATTTCAGATATAGGTGTCGATAGGCATTTCAGATATAGGTGCCGATAGGCATTTCAGATATAGTTGCCGATTGGCATTTTAAAAATAGGTGCCGATAGGCATTTCAGATATAGAAGCCGATAGGAATTTCAAATATAGGTGCCGATAGGCATTCCAGATATGGTTGCCGATAGGCATTTCAAATATAGGTGCTGATAGGCATTTCAGATGTAGTTTCCGATAGGCATTTCTAAAATAGGTGTCGATAGTCATTTCAGATATAGGTGTCGATAGGCATTTCAGATATAGGTGCCGATAGGCATTTCAGATATAGTTGCCGATTGGCATTTTAAAAATAGGTGCCGATAGGCATTTCAGATATAGAAGCCGATAGGCATTTCAAATATAGGTGCCGATAGGCATTCCAGATATGGTTGCCGATAGGCATTTCAAATATAGGTGCTGATAGGCATTTCAGATGTAGTTTCCGATAGGCATTTCAAAAATAGGTGTCGATAGGCATTTCAGATATAGGTGTCGATAGGCATTTCAGATATAGGTGTCGATAGGCATTTCAGATATAGGTGTCGATAGGCATTTCAGATATAGGTGTCGATAGGCATTTCAGATATAGGAGTCGATAGGCATTTCAGATATAGGTGTCGATAGGCATTTCAGATATAGGTGCCGATAGGCATTTCAGATATAGTTGCCGATTGGCATTTTAAAAATAGGTTCCGATAGGCATTTTAGATATAGAAGCCGATAGGCATTTCAAATATAGGTGCCGATAGGCATTCCAGATATGGTTGCCGATAGGCATTTCAAATATAGGTGCTGATAGGCATTTCAGATGTAGTTTCCGATAGGCATTTCAAAAATAGGTGTCGATAGGCATTTCAGATATAGGTGTCGATAGGCATTTTAGATATAGGTGTCGATAGGCATTTCAGATATAGGTGTCGATAGGCATTTCAGATATAGGTGTCGATAGGCATTTCAGATATAGGTGTCGATAGGCATTTCAGATATAGGTGTCGATAGGCATTTCAGATATAGGTGTCGATAGGCATTTCAGATATAGGTGCCGATAGGCATTTCAGATATAGTTGCCGATTGGCATTTTAAAAATAGGTGCCGATAGGCATTTCAGATATAGATGCCGATAGGAATTTCAAATATAGGTGCCGATAGGCATTCCAGATATGGTTGCCGATAGGCATTTCAAATATAGGTGCTGATAGGCATTTCAGATGTAGTTTCCGATAGGCATTTCTAAAATAGGTGTCGATAGTCATTTCAGAATTAGGTGTCGATAGGCATTTCAGATATAGGTGTCGATAGGCATTTCAGATATAGGTGTCGATAGGCATTTCAGATATAGGTGTCGATAGGCATTTCAGATATAGGTGTCGATAGGCATTTCAGATATAGGTGTCGATAGGCATTTCAGATATAAGTGCCGATAGGCATTTCAGATATAGTTGCCGATTGGCATTTTAAAAATAGGTGCCGATAGGCATTTCAGATATAGAAGCCGATAGGCATTTCAAATATAGGTGCCGATAGGCATTCCAGATATGGTTGCCGATAGGCATTTCAAATATAGGTGCTGATAGGCATTTCAGATGTAGTTTCCGATAGGCATTTCAAAAATAGGTGTCGATAGGCATTTCAGATATAGGTGTCGATAGGCATTTCAGATATAGGTGTCGATAGGCATTTCAGATATAGGTGTCGATAGGCATTTCAGATATAGGTGTCGATAGGCATTTCAGATATAGGTGTCGATAGGCATTTCAGATATAGGTGTCGATAGGCATTTCAGATATAGGTGTCGATAGGCATTTCAGATATAGGTGTCGATAGGCATTTTAGATATAGGTGCCGATAGGCATTTCAGATATAGTTGCCGATTAGCATTTTAAAAATAGGTGCCGATAGGCATTTCAGATATAGAAGCCGATAGGCATTTCAAATATAGGTGCCGATAGGCATTCCAGATATGGTTGCCGATAGGCATTTCAAATATAGGTGCTGATAGGCATTTCAGATGTAGTTTCCGATAGGCATTTCAAAAATAGGTGTCGATAGGCATTTCAGATATAGGTGTCGATAGGCATTTCAGATATAGGTGTCGATAGGCATTTCAGATATAGGTGTCGATAGGCATTTCAGATATAGGTGTCGATAGGCATTTCAGATATAGGTGTCGATATACATTTCAGATATAGGTGTCGATAGGAATTTCAGATATAGGTGCCGATAGGCATTTCAGATATAGTTGCCGATTGGCATTTTAAAAATAGGTGCCGATAGGCATTTCAGATATAGAAGCCGATAGGCATTTCAAATATAGGTGCCGATAGGCATTCCAGATATGGTTGCCGATAGGCATTTCAAATATAGGTGCTGATAGGCATTTCAGATGTAGTTTCCGATAGGCATTTCAAAAATAGGTGTCGATAGGCATTTCAGATATAGGTGTCGATAGGCATTTCAGATATAGGTGTCGATAGGCATTTCAGATATAGGTGTCGATAGGCGTTTCAGACATAGGTGTCGATAGGCATTTCAGATATAGGTGTCGATAGGCATTTCAGATATAGGTGTCGATAGGCATTTCAGATATAGGTGTCGATAGGCATTTCAGATATAGGTGTCGATAGGCATTTCAGATATAGGTGCCGATAGGCATTTCAGATATAGTTGCCGATTGGCATTTTAAAAATAGGTGCCGATAGGCATTTCAGATATAGAAGCCGATAGGCATTTCAAATATAGGTGCCGATAGGCATTCCAGATATGGTTGCCGATAGGCATTTCAAATATAGGTTCTGATAGGCATATCAGATGTAGTTTTCGATAGGCATTTCAAAAATAGGTGTCGATAGGCATTTCAGATATAGGTGTCGATAGGCATTTCAGATATAGGTGTCGATAGGCATTTCAGATATAGGTGTCGATGAGCATTTCAGATATAGGTGTCGATATGCATTTCAGATATAGGTGTCGATAGGCATTTCAGATATAGGTGTCGATAGGCATTTCAGATATAGGTGTCGATAGGCATTTCAGATATAGGTGCCGATAGGCATTTCAGATTTAGTTGCCGATTGGCATTTTAAAAATAGGTGCCGATAGGCATTTCAGATATAGAAGCTGATAGGCATTTCAAATATAGGTGCCGATAGGCATTCCAGATATGGTTGCCGATAGGCATTTCAAATATAGGTGCTGATAGGCATTTCAGATGTAGTTTCCGATAGGCATTTCAAAAATAGGTGTCGATAGGCATTTCAGATATAGGTGTCGATAGGCATTTCAGATATAGGTGTCGATAGGCATTTCATAGGTGTCGATAGGCATTTCAGATATAGGTGTCGATAGGCATTTCAGATATAGGTGTCGATAGGCATTTCAGATATAGGTGTCGATAGGCATTTCAGATATAGGTGCCGATAGGCATTTCAGATATAGTTGCCGATTGGCATTTTAAAAATAGGTGCCGATAGGCATTTCAGATATAGAAGCCGATAGGCATTTCAAATATAGGTGCCGATAGGCATTCCAGATATGGTTGCCGATAGGCATTTCAAATATAGGTGCTGATAGGCATTTCAGATGTAGTTTCCGATAGGCATTTCAAAAATAGGTGTCGATAGGCATTTCAGATATAGGTGTCGATAGGCATTTCAGATATAGGTGTCGATAGGCATTTCAGATATAGGTGTCGATAGGCATTTCAGATATAGGTGTCGATAGGCATTTCAGATATAGGTGTCGATATGCATTTCAGATATAGGTGTCGATAGGCATTTCAGATATAGGTGTCGATAGGCATTTCAGATATAGGTGTCGATAGGCATTTCAGATATAGGTGCCGATAGGCATTTCAGATATAGTTGCCGATTGGCATTTTAAAAATAGGTGCCGATAGGCATTTCAGATATAGAAGCCGATAGGCATTTCAAATATAGGTGCCAATAGGCATTCCAGATATTGTTGCCGATAGGCATTTCAAATATAGGTGCTGATAGGCATTTCAGATGTAGTTTCCGATAGGCATTTCAAAAATAGGTGTCGATAGGCATTTCAGATATAGGTGTCGATAGGCATTTCAGATATATAAGTGTCGATAGGCATTTCAGATATAGGTGTCGATAGGCATTTCAGATATAGGTGTCGATAGGCATTTCAGATATAGGTGTCGATAGGCATTTCAGATATAGGTGTCGATAGGCATTTCAGATATAGGTGTCGATAGGCATTTCAGATATAGGTGCCGATAGGCATTTTAGATATAGTTGCCGATTGGCATTTTAAAAATAGGTGCCGATAGGCATTTCAGATATAGAAGCCGATAGGCATTTCAAATATAGGTGCCGATAGGCATTCCAGATATGGTTGCCGATATTCATTTCAAATATAGGTGCTGATAGGCATTTCAGATGTATTTTCCGATAGGCATTTCAAAAATAGGTGTCGATAGGCATTTCAGATATAGGTGTCGATAGGCATTTCAGATATAGGTGTCGATAGGCAGTTCAGATATAGGTGTCGATAGGCATTTCAGATATAGGTGTCGATAGGCATTTCAGATATAGGTGTCGATAGGCATTTCAGATATAGGTGTCGATAGGCATTTCAGATATAGGTGTCGATAGGCATTTCAGATATAGGTGCCGATAGGCATTTCAGATATAGTTGCCGATTGGCATTTTAAAAATAGGTGCCGATAGGCATTTCAGATATAGAAGCCGATAGGCATTTCAAATATAGGTGCCGATAGGCATTCCAGATATGGTTGCCGATAGGCATTTCAAATATAGGTGCTGATAGGCATTTCAGATGTAGTTTCCGATAGGCATTTCAAAAATAGGTGTCGATAGGCATTTCAGATATAGGTGTCGATAGGCATTTCAGATATAGGTGTCGATAGGCATTTCAGATATAGGTGTCGATAGGCATTTCAGATATAGGTGTCGATAGGCATTTCAGATATAGGTGTCGATAGGCATTTCAGATATAGGTGTCGATAGGCATTTCAGATATAGGTGTCTATAGGCATTTCAGATATAGGTGTCGATAGGCATTTCAGATATAGGTGCCGATAGGCATTTCAGATATAGTTGCCGATTGGCATTTTAAAAATAGGTGCCGATAGGCATTTCAGATATAGAAGCCGATAGGCATTTCAAATATAGGTGCCGATAGGCATTCCAGATATGGTTGCCGATAGGCATTTCAAATATAGGTGCTGATAGGCATTTCAGATGTAGTTTCCGATAGGCATTTCAAAAATAGGTGTCGATAGGCATTTCAGATATAGGTGGCGATAGGCATTTCAGATATAGGTGTCGATAGGCATTTCAGATATAGGGGTCGATAGGCATTTCAGATATAGGTGTCGATAGGCATTTCAAATATAGGTGTCGATAGGCATTTCAGATATAAGTGTCGATAGGCATTTCAGATATAGGTGTCGATAGGCATTTCAGATATAGGTGCCGATAAACATTTCAGATATAGTTGCCGATTGGCATTTTAAAAATAGGTGCCGATAGGCATTTCAGATATAGAAGCCGATAGGCATTTCAAATATATGTGCCGATAGGCATTCCAGATATGGTTGCCGATAGGCATTTCAAATATAGGTGCTGATAGGCATTTCAGATTTAGTTTCCGATAGGCATTTCAAAAATAGGTGTCGATAGGCATTTCAGATATAGGTGTCGATAGGCATTTCAGATATAGGTGTCGATAGGCATTTCAGATATAGGTGCCGATAGGCATTTCAGATATAGTTGCCGATTGGCATTTTAAAAATAGGTGCCGATAGGCATTTCAGATATAGAAGCCGATAGGCATTTCAAATATAGGTGCCGATAGGCATTTCAGATATAGGTGTCGATAGGCATTTCAGATATAGGTGTCGATAGGCATTTCAGATATAGGTGTCGATAGGCATTTCAGATATAGGTGTCGATAGGCATTTCAGATATAGGTGTCGATAGGCATTTCAGATATAGGTGTCGATAGGCATTTCAGATATAGGTGTCGATAGGCATTTCAGATATAGGTGTCGATATACATTTCAGATATAGGTGTCGATAGGAATTTCAGATATAGGTGCCGATAGGCATTTCAGATATAGTTGCCGATTGGCATTTTAAAAATAGGTGCCGATAGGCATTTCAGATATAGAAGCCGATAGGCATTTCAAATATAGGTGCCGATAGGCATTCCAGATATGGTTGCCGATAGGCATTTCAAATATAGGTGCTGATAGGCATTTCAGATGTAGTTTCCGATAGGCATTTCAAAAATAGGTGTCGATAGGCATTTCAGATATAGGTGTCGATAGGCATTTCAGATATAGGTGTCGATAGGCATTTCAGATATAGGTGTCGATAGGCGTTTCAGATATAGGTGTCGATAGGCATTTCAGATATAGGTGTCGATAGGCATTTCAGATATAGGTGTCGATAGGCATTTCAGATATAGGTGTCGATAGGCATTTCAGATATAGGTGTCGATAGGCATTTCAGATATAGGTGCCGATAGGCATTTCAGATATAGTTGCCGATTGGCATTTTAAAAATAGGTGCCGATAGGCATTTCAGATATAGAAGCCGATAGGCATTTCAAATATAGGTGCCGATAGGCATTCCAGATATGGTTGCCGATAGGCATTTCAAATATAGGTTCTGATAGGCATTTCAGATGTAGTTTCCGATAGGCATTTCAAAAATAGGTGTCGATAGGCATTTCAGATATAGGTGTCGATAGGCATTTCAGATATAGGTGTCGATAGGCATTTCAGATATAGGTGTCGATAGGCATTTCAGATATAGGTGTCGATATGCATTTCAGATATAGGTGTCGATAGGCATTTCAGATATAGGTGTCGATAGGCATTTCAGATATAGGTGTCGATAGGCATTTCAGATATAGGTGCCGATAGGCATTTCAGATTTAGTTGCCGATTGGCATTTTAAAAATAGGTGCCGATAGGCATTTCAGATATAAAAGCTGATAGGCATTTCAAATATAGGTGCCGATAGGCATTCCAGATATGGTTGCCGATAGGCATTTCAAATATAGGTGCTGATAGACATTTCAGATGTAGTTTCCGATAGGCATTTCAAAAATAGGTGTCGATAGGCATTTCAGATATAGGTGTCGATAGGCATTTCAGATATAGGTGTCGATAGGCATTTCATAGGTGTCGATAGGCATTTCAGATATAGGTGTCGATAGGCATTTCAGATATAGGTGTCGATAGGCATTTCAGATATAGGTGTCGATAGGCATTTCAGATATAGGTGCCGATAGGCATTTCAGATATAGTTGCCGATTGGCATTTTAAAAATAGGTGCCGATAGGCATTTCAGATATAGAAGCCGATAGGCATTTCAAATATAGGTGCCGATAGGCATTCCAGATATGGTTGCCGATATTCATTTCAAATATAGGTGCTGATAGGCATTTCAGATGTAGTTTCCGATAGGCATTTCAAAAATAGGTGTCGATAGGCATTTCAGATATAGGTGTCGATAGGCATTTCAGATATAGGTGTCGATAGGCAGTTCAGATATAGGTGTCGATAGGCATTTCAGATATAGGTGTCGATAGGCATTTCAGATATAGGTGTCGATAGGCATTTCAGATATAGGTGTCGATAGGCATTTCAGATATAGGTGTCGATAGGCATTTCAGATATAGGTGCCGATAGGCATTTCAGATATAGTTGCCGATTGGCATTTTAAAAATAGGTGCCGATAGGCATTCCAGATATAGAAGCCGATAGGCATTTCAAATATAGGTGCCGATAGGCATTCCAGATATGGTTGCCGATAGGCATTTCAAATATAGGTGCTGATAGGCATTTCAGATGTAGTTTCCGATAGGCATTTCAAAAATAGGTGTCGATAGGCATTTCAGATATAGGTGTCGATAGGCATTTCAGATATAGGTGTCGATAGGCATTTCAGATATAGGTGTCGATAGGCATTTCAGATATAGGTGTCGATAGGCATTTCAGATATAGGTGCCGATAGGCATTTCAGATATAGTTGCCGATTGGCATTTTAAAAATAGGTGCCGATAGGCATTTCAGATATAGAAGCCGATAGGCATTTCAAATATAGGTGCCGATAGGCATTCCAGATATGGTTGCCGATAGGCATTTCAAATATAGGTGCTGATAGGCATTTCAGATGTAGTTTCCGATAGGCATTTCAAAAATAGGTGTCGATAGGCATTTCAGATATAGGTGGCGATAGGCATTTCAGATATAGGTGTCGATAGGCATTTCAGATATAGGGGTCGATAGGCATTTCAGATATAGGTGTCGATAGGCATTTCAGATATAGGTGTCGATAGGCATTTCAGATATAAGTGTCGATAGGCATTTCAGATATAGGTGTCGATAGGCATTTCAGATATAGGTGCCGATAAACATTTCAGATATAGTTGCCGATTGGCATTTTAAAAATAGGTGCCGATAGGCATTTCAGATATAGAAGCCGATAGGCATTTCAAATATATGTGCCGATAGGCATTATAGATATGGTTGCCGATAGGCATTTCAAATATAGGTGCTGATAGGCATTTCAGATGTAGTTTCCGATAGGCATTTCAAAAATAGGTGTCGATAGGCATTTCAGATATAGGTGTCGATAGGCATTTCAGATATAGGTGTCGATAGGCATTTCAGATATAGGTGCCGATAGGCATTTCAGATATAGTTGCCGATTGGCATTTTAAAAATAGGTGCCGATAGGCATTTCAGATATAGAAGCCGATAGGCATTTCAAATATAGGTGCCGATAGGCATTTCAGATATAGGTGTCGATAGGCATTTCAGATATAGGTGTCGATAGGCATTTCAGATATAGGTGTCGATAGGCATTTCAGATATAGGTGTCGATAGGCATTTCAGATATAGGTGTCGATAGGCATTTCAGATATAGGTGTCGATAGGCATTTCAGATATAGGTGTCTATAGGCATTTCAGATATAGGTGTCGATAGGCATTTCAGATATAGGTGCCGATAGGCATTTCAGATATAGTTGCCGATTGGCATTTTAAAAATAGGTGCCGATAGGCATTTCGGATATAGAAGCCGATAGGCATTTCAAATATAGGTGCCGATAGGCATTCCAGATATGGTTGCCGATAGGCATTTCAAATATAGGTGCTGATAGGCATTTCAGATGTAGTTTCCGATAGGCATTTCAAAAATAGGTGTCGATAGGCATTTCAAATATAGGTGTCGATAGGCATTTCAGATATAGGTGTCGATAGGCATTTCAGATATAGGTGTCGATAGGCATTTCAGATATAGGTGTCGATAGGCATTTCAGATATAGGTGTCGATAGGCATTTCAGATATAGGTGTCGATAGGCATTTCAGATATAGGTGCCGATAGGCATTTCAGATATAGTTGCCGATTGGCATTTTAAAAATATGTGCCGATAGGCATTTCAGATATAGAAGCCGATAGGCATTTCAAATATAGGTGCCGATAGGCATTCCAGATATGGTTGCCGATAGGCATTTCAAATATAGGTGCTGATAGGCATTTCAGATGTAGTTTCCGATAGGCATTTCAAAAATAGGTGTCGATAGGCATTTCAGATATAGGTGTCGATAGGCATTTCAGATATAGGTGTCGATAGGCATTTCGGTTATAGGTGTCGATAGGCATTTCAGATATAGGTGTCGATAGGCATTTCAGATATAGGTGTCGATAGGCATTTCAGATATAGGTGTCGATAGGCATTTTAGATATAGGTGTCGATAGGCATTTCAGATATAGGTGCCGATAGGCATTTCAGATATAGTTGCCGATTGGCATTTTAAAAATTGGTGCCGATAGGCATTTCAGATATAGAAGCCGATAGGCATTTCAAATATAGGTGCCGATAGGCATTCCAGATATGGTTGCCGATAGGCATTTCAAATATAGGTGCTGATAGGCATTTCAGATGTAGTTTCCGATAGGCATTTCAAAAATAGGTGTCGATAGGCATTTCAGATATAGGTGTCGATAGGCATTTTAGATATAGGTGTCGATAGGCATTTCAGATATAGGTGTCGATAGGCATTTCAGATATAGGTGTCGATAGGCATTTCAGATATAGGTGTCGATAGGCATTTCAGATATAGGTGTCGATAGGCATTTCAGATATAGGTGTCGATAGGCATTTCAGATATAGGTGCCGATAGGCATTTCAGATATAGTTGCCGATTGGCATTTTAAAAATAGGTGCCGATAGGAATTTCAGATATAGAAGCCGATAGGCATTTCAAATATAGGTGCCGATAGGCATGTCAGATATGGTTGTTGATAGGCATTTCAAATATCGGTGCTGATAGGCATTTCAGATGTAGTTTCCGATAGGCATTTCAAAAATACGTGTCGATAGGCATTTCAGATATAGGTGTCGATAGGCATTTCAGATATAGGTGTCGATAGGCATTTTAGATATAGGTGTCGATAGGCATTTCAGATATAGGTGTCGATAGGCATTTCAGATATAGGTGTCGATAGGCATTTCAGATATAGGTATCGATAGGCATTTCAGATATAGGTGTCGATAGGCATTTCAGATATAGTTGTCGATAGGCATTTCAGATATAGGTGTCGATAGGCATTTCAGATATAGGTGTCGATAGGCATTTCAGATATAGGTGCCGATAGGCATTTCAGATATAGTTGCCGATTGGCATTTTAAAAATAGGTGCCGATAGGCATTTCAGATATAGAAGCCGATAGGCATTTCAAATATAGGTGCCGATAGGCATTCCAGATATGGTTGCCGATAGGCATTTCAAATATAGGTGCTGATAGGCATTTCAGATGTAGTTTCCGATAGGCATTTCAAAAATAGGTGTCGATAGGCATTTCAGATATAGGTGTCGATAGGCGTTTCAGATATAGGTGTCGATAGGCATTTCAGATATAGGTGTCGATAGGCATTTCAGATATAGGTGTCGATAGGCAATTCAGATATAGGTGTCGATAGGCATTTCAGATATAGGTGTCGATAGGCATTTCAGATATAGGTGTCGATAGGCATTTCAGATATAGGTGCCGATAGGCATTTCAGATATAGTTGCCGATTGGCATTTTAAAAATAGGTTCCGATAGGCATTTTAGATATAGAAGCCGATAGGCATTTCAAATATAGGTGCCGATAGGCATTCCAGATATGGTTGCCGATAGGCATTTCAAATATAGGTGCTGATAGGCATTTCAGATGTAGTTTCCGATAGGCATTTCAAAAATAGGTGTCGATAGGCATTTCAGATATAGGTGTCGGATAGGCATTTCAGATATAGGTGTCGATAGGCATTTCAGATATAGGTGTCGATAGGCATTTCAGATATAGGTGTCGATAGGCATTTCAGATATAGGTGTCGATAGGCATTTCAGATATAGGTGTCGATAGGCATTTCAGATATAGGTGTCGATAGGCATTTCAGATATAGGTGCCGATAGGCATTTCAGATATAGTTGCCGATTGGCATTTTAAAAATAGGTGCCGAAAGGCATTTCAGATATAGAAGCCGATAGGCATTTCAAATATAGGTGCCGATAGGCATTCCAGATATGGTTGCCGATAGGCATTTCAAATATAGGTGCTGATAGGCATTTCAGATGTAGTTTCCGATAGGCATTTCAAAAATAGGTGTCGATAGGCATTACAGATATAGGTGTCGATAGGCATTTCAGATATAGGTGTCGATAGGCATTTCAGATATAGGGGTCGATAGGCATTTCAGATATAGGTGTCGATAGGCATTTCAGATATAGGTGTCGATAGGCATTTCAGATATAGGTGTCGATAGGCAATTTAGATATAGGTGTCGATAGGCATTTGATATAGGTGCCGATAGGCATTTCAGATATAGTTGCCGATTGGCATTTTAAAAATAGGTGCCGATAGGCATTTCAGATATAGAAGCCGATAGGCATTTCAAATATAGGTGCCGATAGGCATTCCAGATATGGTTGCCGATAGGCATTTCTAATATAGGTGCTGATAGGCATTTCAGATGTAGTTTCCGATAGGCATTTCAAAAATAGGTGTCGATAGGCATTTCAGATATAGGTGTCGATAGGCATTTCAGATATAGGTGTCGATAGGCATTTCAGATATAGGTGTCGATAGGCATTTCAGATCTAGGTGTCGATAGGCATTTCAGATATAGGTGTCCATAGGCATTTCAGATATAGGTGTCGATAGGCATTTCAGATATAGGTGTCGATAGGCATTTCAGATATAGGTGCCGATAGGCATTTCAGATATAGTTGCCGATTGGCATTTTAAAATAGGTGCCGATAGGCATTTCAGATATAGAAGCCGATAGGCATTTCAAATATAGGTGCCGATAGGCATTCCAGATATGGTTGCCGATAGGCATTTCAAATATAGGTGCTGATAGGCATTTCAGATGTAGTTTCCGATAGGCATTTCAAAAATAGGTGTCGATAGGCATTTCAGATATAGGTGTCGATAGGCATTTCAGATATAGGTGTCGATAGGCATTTCAGATATAGGTGTCGATAGGCATTTCAGATATAGGTGTCGATAGGCATTTCAGATATAGGTGTCGATAGGCATTTCAGATATAGGTGTCGATAGGCATTTCAGATATAAGTGCCGATAGGCATTTCAGATATAGTTGCCGATTGGCATTTTAAAAATAGGTGCCGATAGGCATTTCAGATATAGAAGCCGATAGGCATTTCAAATATAGGTGCCGATGGGCATTCCAGATATGGTTGCCGATAGGCATTTCAAATATAGGTGCTGATAGGCATTTCAGATGTAGTTTCCGATAGGCATTTCAAAAATAGGTGTCGATAGGCATTTCAGATATAGGTGTCGATAGGCATTTCAGATATAGGTGTCGATAGGCATTTCAGATATAGGTGTCGATAGGCATTTCAGATATAGGTGTCGATAGGCATTTCAGATATAGGTGTCGATAGGCATTTCAGATATATGTGTCGATAGGCATTTCAGATATAGGTGTCGATAGGCATTTCAGATATAGGTGTCGATAGGCATTTCAGATATAGGTGTCGATAGGCATTTTAGATATAGGTGCCGATAGGCATTTCAGATATAGTTGCCGATTAGCATTTTAAAAATAGGTGCCGATAGGCATTTCAGATATAGAAGCCGATAGGCATTTCAAATATAGGTGCCGATAGGCATTCCAGATATGGTTGCCGATAGGCATTTCAAATATAGGTGCTGATAGGCATTTCAGATGTAGTTTCCGATAGGCATTTCAAAAATAGGTGTCGATAGGCATTTCAGATATAGGTGTCGATAGGCATTTCAGATATAGGTGTCGATAGGCATTTCAGATATAGGTGTCGATAGGCATTTCAGATATAGGTGCCGATAGGCATTTCAGATATAGGTGTCGATAGGCATTTCAGATACAGGTGTCGATAGGCATTTCAGATATAGGTGCCGATAGGCATTTCAGATATAGTTGCCGATTGGCATTTTAAAAATAGGTGCCGATAGACATTTCAGATATAGAAGCCGATAGGCATTTCAAATATAGGTGCCGATAGGCATTCCAGATATGGTTGCCGATAGGCATTTCAAATATAGGTGCTGATAGGCATTTCAGATGTAGTTTCCGATAGGCATTTCAAAAATAGGTGTCGATAGGCATTTCAGATATAGGTGTCGATAGGCATTTCAGATATAGGTGTCGATAGGCATTTCAGATATAGGTGTCGATAGGCATTTCAGATATAGGTGTCGATAGGCATTTCAGATATAGGTGTCGATAGGCATTTTAGATATAGGTGTCAATAGGCATTTCAGATATAGGTGTCGATAGGCATTTCAGATATAGGTGTCGATAGGCATTTCAGATATAGGTGCCGATAGGCATTTCAGATATAGTTGCCGATTGGCATTTTAAAAATAGGTGCCGATAGGCATTTCAGATATAGAAGCCGATAGGCATTTCAAATATAGGTGCCGATAGGCATTCCAGATATGGTTGCCGATAGGCATTTCAAATATAGGTTCTGATAGGCATTTCAGATGTAGTTTCCGATAGGCATTTCAAAAATAGGTGTCGATAGGCATTTCAGATATAGGTGTCGATAGGCATTTCAGATATAGGTGTCGATAGGCATTTCAGATATAGGTGTCGATAGGCATTTCAGATATAGGTGTCGATATGCATTTCAGATATAGGTGTCGATAGGCATTTCAGATATAGGTGTCGATAGGCATTTCAGATATAGGTGTCGATAGGCATTTCAGATATAGGTGCCGATAGGTATTTCAGATATAGTTGCCGATTGGCATTTTAAAAATAGGTGCCGATAGGCATTTCAGATATAGAAGCTGATAGGCATTTCAAATATAGGTGCCGATAGGCATTCCAGATATGGTTGCCGATAGGCATTTCAAATATAGGTGCTGATAGGCATTTCAGATGTAGTTTCCGATAGGCATTTCAAAAATAGGTGTCGATTGGCATTTCAGATATAGGTGTCGATAGGCATTTCAGATATAGGTGTCGATAGGCATTTCAGATATAGGTGTCGATAGGCATTTCAGATATAGGTGTCGATAGGCATTTCAGATATAGGTGTCGATAGGCATTTCAGATATAGGTGTCGATAGGCATTTCAGATATAGGTGCCGATAGGCATTTCAGATATAGTTGCCGATTGGCATTTTAAAAATAGGTGATGATAGGCATTTCAGATATAGAAGCCGATAGGCATTTCAAATATAGGTGCCGATAGGCATTCCAGATATGGTTGCCGATAGGCATTTCAAATATAGGTGCTGATAGGCATTTCAGATGTAGTTTCCGATAGGCATTTCAAAAATAGGTGTCGATAGGCATTTCAGATATAGGTGTCGATAGGCATTTCAGATATAGGTGTCGATAGGCATTTCAGATATAGGTGTCGATAGGCATTTCAGATATAGGTGTCGATAGGCATTTCAGAAATAGGTGTCGATAGGCATTTCAGATATAGGGGTCGATAGGCATTTCAGATATAGGTGCCGATAGGCATTTCAGATATAGTTGCCGATTGGCATTTTAAAAATAGGTGCCGATAGGCATTTCAGATATAGAAGCCGATAGGCATTTCAAATATAGGTGCCGATAGGCATTCCAGATATGGTTGCCGATAGGCATTTCAAATATAGGTGCTGAGAGGCATTTCAGATGTAGTTTCCGATAGGCATTTCAAAAATAGGTGTCGATAGGCATTTCAGATATAGGTGTCGATAGGCATTTCAGATATAGGTGTCGATAGGCATTTCAGATATAGGTGTCGATAGGCATTTCAGATATAGGTGTCGATAGGCATTTCAGATATAGGTGTCGATAGGCATTTCAGATATAGGTGTCTATAGGCATTTCAGATATAGGTGTCGATAGGCATTTCAGATATAGGTGCCGATAGGCATTTCAGATATAGTTGCCGATTGGCATTTTAAAAATAGGTGCCGATAGGCATTTCGGATATAGAAGCCGATAGGCATTTCAAATATAGGTGCCGATAGGCATTCCAGATATGGTTGCCGATAGGCATTTCAAATATAGGTGCTGATAGGCATTTCAGATGTAGTTTCCGATAGGCATTTCAAAAATAGGTGTCGATAGGCATTTCAAATATAGGTGTCGATAGGCATTTCAGATATAGGTGTCGATAGGCATTTCAGATATAGGTGTCGATAGGCATTTCAGATATAGGTGTCGATAGGCATTTCAGATATAGGTGTCGATAGGCATTTCAGATATAGGTGTCGATAGGCATTTCAGATATAGGTGCCGATAGGCATTTCAGATATAGTTGCCGATTGGCATTTTAAAAATAGGTGCCGATAGGCATTTCAGATATAGAAGCCGATAGGCATTTCAAATATAGGTGCCGATAGGCATTCCAGATATGGTTGCCGATAGGCATTTCAAATATAGGTGCTGATAGGCATTTCAGATGTAGTTTCCGATAGGCATTTCAAAAATAGGTGTCGATAGGCATTTCAGATATAGGTGTCGATAGGCATTTCAGATATAGGTGTCGATAGGCATTTCGGTTATAGGTGTCGATAGGCATTTCAGATATAGGTGTCGATAGGCATTTCAGATATAGGTGTCGATAGGCATTTCAGATATAGGTGTCGATAGGCATTTTAGATATAGGTGTCGATAGGCATTTCAGATATAGGTGCCGATAGGCATTTCAGATATAGTTGCCGATTGGCATTTTAAAAATTGGTGCCGATAGGCATTTCAGATATAGAAGCCGATAGGCATTTCAAATATAGGTGCCGATAGGCATTCCAGATATGGTTGCCGATAGGCATTTCAAATATAGGTGCTGATAGGCATTTCAGATGTAGTTTCCGATAGGCATTTCAAAAATAGGTGTCGATAGGCATTTCAGATATAGGTGTCGATAGGCATTTCAGATATAGGTGTCGATAGGCATTTCAGATATAGGTGTCGATAGGCATTTCAGATATAGGTGTCGATAGGCATTTCAGATATAGGTGTCGATAGGCATTTCAGATATAGGTGTCGATAGGCATTTCAGATATAGGTGTCGATAGGCATTTCAGATATAGGTGCCGATAGGCATTTCAGATATAGTTGCCGATTGGTATTTTAAAAATAGGTGCCGATAGGAATTTCAGATATAGAAGCCGATAGGCATTTCAAATATAGGTGCCGATAGGCATGTCAGATATGGTTGTTGATAGGCATTTCAAATATCGGTGCTGATAGGCATTTCAGATGTAGTTTCCGATAGGCATTTCAAAAATAGGTGTCGATAGGCATTTCAGATATAGGTGTCGATAGGCATTTCAGATATAGGTGTCGATAGGCATTTTAGATATAGGTGTCGATAGGCATTTCAGATATAGGTGTCGATAGGCATTTCAGATATAGGTGTCGATAGGCATTTCAGATATAGGTATCGATAGGCATTTCAGATATAGGTGTCGATAGGCATTTCAGATATAGTTGTCGATAGGCATTTCAGATATAGGTGTCGATAGGCATTTCAGATATAGGTGCCGATAGGCATTTCAGATATAGTTGCCGATTGGCATTTTAAAAATAGGTTCCGATAGGCATTTCAGATATAGAAGCCGATAGGCATTTCAAATATAGGTGCCGATAGGCATTCCAGATATGGTTGCCGATAGGCATTTCAAATATAGGTGCTGATAGGCATTTCAGATGTAGTTTCCGATAGGCATTTCAAAAATAGGTGTCGATAGGCATTTCAGATATAGGTGTCGATAGGCGTTTCAGATATAGGTGTCGATAGGCATTTCAGATATAGGTGTCGATAGGCATTTCAGATATAGGTGTCGATAGGCATTTCAGATATAGGTGTCGATAGGCATTTTAGATATAGGTGTCGATAGGCATTTCAGATATAGGTGTCGATAGGCATTTCAGATATAGGTGCCGATAGGCATTTCAGATATAGTTGCCGATTGGCATTTTAAAAATAGGTTCCGATAGGCATTTTAGATATAGAAGCCGATAGGCATTTCAAATATAGGTGCCGATAGGCATTCCAGATATGGTTGCCGATAGGCATTTCAAATATAGGTGCTGATAGGCATTTCAGATGTAGTTTCCGATAGGCATTTCAAAAATAGGTGTCGATAGGCATTTCAGATATAGGTGTCGATAGGCATTTCAGATATAGGTGTCGATAGGCATTTCAGATATAGGTGTCGATAGGCATTTCAGATATAGGTATCGATAGGCATTTCAGATATAGGTGTCGATAGGCATTTCAGATATAGGTGTCGATAGGCATTTCAGATATAGGTGTCGATAGGCATTTCAGATATAGGTGCCGATAGGCATTTCAGATATAGTTGCCGATTGGCATTTTAAAAATAGGTGCCGAAAGGCATTTCAGATATAGAAGCCGATAGGCATTTCAAATATAGGTGCCGATAGGCATTCCAGATATGGTTGCCGATAGGCATTTCAAATATAGGTGCTGATAGGCATTTCAGATGTAGTTTCCGATAGGCATTTCAAAAATAGGTGTCGATAGGCATTACAGATATAGGTGTCGATAGGCATTTCAGACATAGGTGTCGATAGGCATTTCAGATATAGGGGTCGATAGGCATTTCAGATATAGGTGTCGATAGGCATTTCAGATATAGGTGTCGATAGGCATTTCAGATATAGGTGTCGATAGGCAATTTAGATATAGGTGTCGATAGGCATTTCAGATATAGGTGCCGATAGGCATTTCAGATATAGTTGCCGATTGGCATTTTAAAAATAGGTGCCGATAGGCATTTCAGATATAGAAGCCGATAGGCATTTCAAATATAGGTGCCGATAGGCATTCCAGATATGGTTGCCGATAGGCATTTCAAATATAGGTGCTGATAGGCATTTCAGATGTAGTTTCCGATAGGCATTTCAAAAATAGGTGTCGATAGGCATTTCAGATATAGGTGTCGATAGGCATTTCAGATATAGGTGTCGATAGGCATTTCAGATATAGGTGTCGATAGGCATTTCAGATATAGGTGTCGATAGGCATTTCAGATATAGGTGTCGATAGGCATTTCAGATATAGGTGTCGATAGGCATTTCAGATATAGGTGTCGATAGGCATTTCAGATATAGGTGCCGATAGGCATTTCAGATATAGTTGCCGATTGGCATTTTAAAATAGGTGCCGATAGGCATTTCAGATATAGAAGCCGATAGGCATTTCAAATATAGGTGCCGATAGGCATTCCAGATATGGTTGCCGATAGGCATTTCAAATATAGGTGCTGATAGGCATTTCAGATGTAGTTTCCGATAGGCATTTCAAAAATAGGTGTCGATAGGCATTTCAGATATAGGTGTCGATAGGCATTTCAGATATAGGTGTCGATAGGCATTTCAGATATAGGTGTCGATAGGCATTTCAGATATAGGTGTCGATAGGCATTTCAGATATAGGTGTCGATAGGCATTTCAGATATAGGTGTCGATAGACATTTCAGATATAGGTGTCGATAGGCATTTCAGATATAGGTGCCGATAGGCATTTCAGATATAGTTGCCGATTGGCATTTTAAAAATAGGTGCCGATAGGCATTTCAGATATAGAAGCCGATAGGCATTTCAAATATAGGTGCCGATAGGCATTCCAGATATGGTTGCCGATAGGCATTTCAAATATAGGTGCTGATAGGCATTTCAGATGTAGTTTCCGATAGGCATTTCAAAAATAGGTGTCGATAGGCATTTCAGATGTAGGTGTCGATAGGCATTTCAGATATAGGTGTCGATAGGCATTTCAGATATAGGTGTCGATAGGCTTTTCAGATATAGGTGTCGATAGGCATTTCAGATATAGGTGTCGATAGGCATTTCAGATATAGGTGTCGATAGGCATTTCAGATATAAGTGCCGATAGGCATTTCAGATATAGTTGCCGATTGGCATTTTAAAAATAGGTGCCGATAGGCATTTCAGATATAGAAGCCGATAGGCATTTCAAATATAGGTGCCGATAGGCATTCCAGATATGGTTGCCGATAGGCATTTCAAATATAGGTGCTGATAGGCATTTCAGATGTAGTTTCCGATAGGCATTTCAAAAATAGGTGTCGATAGGCATTTCAGATATAGGTGTCGATAGGCATTTCAGATATAGGTGTCGATAGGCATTTCAGATATAGGTGTCGATAGGCATTTCAGATATAGGTGTCGATAGGCATTTCAGATATAGGTGTCGATAGGCATTTCAGATATATGTGTCGTTAGGCATTTCAGATATAGGTGTCGATAGGCATTTCAGATATAGGTGTCGATAGGCATTTCAGATATAGGTGTCGATAGGCATTTTAGATATAGGTGCCGATAGGCATTTCAGATATAGTTGCCGATTAGCATTTTAAAAATAGGTGCCGATAGGCATTTCAGATATAGAAGCCGATAGGCATTTCAAATATAGGTGCCGATAGGCATTCCAGATATGGTTGCCGATAGGCATTTCAAATATAGGTGCTGATAGGCATTTCAGATGTAGTTTCCGATAGGCATTTCAAAAATAGGTGTCGATAGGCATTTCAGATATAGGTGTCGATAGGCATTTCAGATATAGGTGTCGATAGGCATTTCAGATATAGGTGTCGATAGGCATTTCAGATATAGGTGCCGATAGGCATTTCAGATATAGGTGTCGATAGGCATTTCAGATATAGGTGTCGATAGGCATTTCAGATATAGGTGCCGATAGGCATTTCAGATATAGTTGCCGATTGGCATTTTAAAAATAGGTGCCGATAGACATTTCAGATATAGAAGCCGATAGGCATTTCAAATATAGGTGCCGATAGGCATTCCAGATATGGTTGCCGATAGGCATTTCAAATATAGGTGCTGATAGGCATTTCAGATGTAGTTTCCGATAGGCATTTCAAAAATAGGTGTCGATAGGCATTTCAGATATAGGTGTCGATAGGCATTTCAGATATAGGTGTCGATAGGCATTTCAGATATAGGTGTCGATAGGCATTTCAGATATAGGTGTCGATAGGCATTTCAGATATAGGTGTCGATAGGCATTTCAGATATAGGTGTCAATAGGCATTTCAGATATAGGTGTCGATAGGCATTTCAGATATAGGTGTCGATAGGCATTTCAGATATAGGTGCCGATAGGCATTTCAGATATAGTTGCCGATTGGCATTTTAAAAATAGGTGCCGATAGGCATTTCAGATATAGAAGCCGATAGGCATTTCAAATATAGGTGCCGATAGGCATTCCAGATATGGTTGCCGATAGGCATTTCAAATATAGGTTCTGATAGGCATTTCAGATGTAGTTTCCGATAGGCATTTCAAAAATAGGTGTCGATAGGCATTTCAGATATAGGTGTCGATAGGCATTTCAGATATAGGTGTCGATAGGCATTTCAGATATAGGTGTCGATAGGCATTTCAGATATAGGTGTCGATATGCATTTCAGATATAGGTGTCGATAGGCATTTCAGATATAGGTGTCGATAGGCATTTCAGATATAGGTGTCGATAGGCATTTCAGATATAGGTGCCGATAGGCATTTCAGATATAGTTGCCGATTGGCATTTTAAAAATAGGTGCCGATAGGCATTTCAGATATAGAAGCTGATAGGCATTTCAAATATAGGTGCCGATAGGCATTCCAGATATGGTTGCCGATAGGCATTTCAAATATAGGTGCTGATAGGCATTTCAGATGTAGTTTCCGATAGGCATTTCAAAAATAGGTGTCGATAGGCATTTCAGATATAGGTGTCGATAGGCATTTCAGATATAGGTGTCGATAGGCATTTCAGATATAGGTGTCGATAGGCATTTCAGATATAGGTGTCGATAGGCATTTCAGATATAGGTGTCGATAGGCATTTCAGATATAGGTGTCGATAGGCATTTCAGATATAGGTGCCGATAGGCATTTCAGATATAGTTGCCGATTGGCATTTTAAAAATAGGTGATGATAGGCATTTCAGATATAGAAGCCGATAGGCATTTCAAATATAGGTGCCGATAGGCATTCCAGATATGGTTGCCGATAGGCATTTCAAATAGAGGTGCTGATAGGCATTTCAGATGTAGTTTCCGATAGGCATTTCAAAAATAGGTGTCGATAGGCATTTCAGATATAGGTGTCGATAGGCATTTCAGATATAGGTGTCGATAGGCATTTCAGATATAGGTGTCGATAGGCATTTCAGATATAGGTGTCGATAGGCATTTCAGAAATAGGTGTCGATAGGCATTTCAGATATAGGGGTCGATAGGCATTTCAGATATAGGTGCCGATAGGCATTTCAGATATAGTTGCCGATTGGCATTTTAAAAATAGGTGCCGATAGGCATTTCAGATATAGAAGCCGATAGGCATTTCAAATATAGGTGCCGATAGGCATTCCAGATATGGTTGCCGATAGGCATTTCAAATATAGGTGCTGAGAGGCATTTCAGATGTAGTTTCCGATAGGCATTTCAAAAATAGGTGTCGATAGGCATTTCAGATATAGGTGTCGATAGGCATTTCAGATATAGGTGTCGATAGGCATTTCAGATATAGGTGTCGATAGGCATTTCAGATATAGGTATCGATAGGCATTTCAGATATAGGTGTCGATAGGCATTTCAGATATAGGTGTCGATAGGCATTTCAGATATAGGTGTCGATAGGCATTTCAGATATAGGTGTCGATAGGCATTTCAGATATAGGTGTCGATAGGCATTTCAGATATAGGTGTCGATAGGCATTTCAGATATAGGTGCCGATAGGCATTTCAGATATAGTTGCCGATTGGCATTTTAAAAATAGGTGCCGATAGGCATTTCAGATATAGAAGGCGATAGGCATTTCAAATATAGGTGCCGATAGGCATTCCAGATATGGTTGCCGATAGGCATTTCAAATATAGGTGCTGTTAGGCATTTCAGATGTAGTTTCCGACAGGCATTTCAAAAATAGGTGTCGATAGGCATTTCAGATATAGGTGTCGATAGGCATTTCAGATATAGGTGTCGATAGGCATTTCAGATATAGGTGTCGATAGGCATTTCAGATATAGGTGTCGATAGGCATTTCAGATATAGGTGTCGATAGGCATTTCAGATATAGGTGTCGATAGGCATTTCAGATATAGGTGTCGATAGGCATTTCAGATATAGGTGCCGATAGGCATTTCAGATATAGTTGCCGATTAGCATTTTAAAAATAGGTGCCGATAGGCATTTCAGATATAGAAGCCGATAGGCATTTAAAATATAGGTGCCGATAGGCATTCCAGATATGGTTGCCGATAGGCATTTCAAATATAGGTGCTGATAGGCATTTCAGATGTAGTTTCCGATAGGCATTTCAAAAATAGGTGTCGATAGGCATTTCAGATATAGGTGTCGATAGGCATTTCAGATATAGGTGTCGATAGGCATTTCAGATATAGGTGTCGATAGGCATTTCAGATATAGGTGTCGATAGGCATTTCAGATATAGGTGTCGATAGGCATTTCATATATAGGTGTCGATAGGCATTTCAGATATAGGTGTCGATAGGCGTTTCAGATATAGGTGTCGATAGGCATTTCAGATATAGGTGCCGATAGGCATTTCAGATATAGTTGCCGATTGGCATTTTAAAAATAGGTGCCGATAGGCATCTCAGATATAGAAGCCGATAGGCATTTAAATATAGGTGCCGATAGGCATTCCAGATATGGTTGCCGATAGACATTTCAAATATAGCTGCTGATAGGCATTTCAGATGTAGTTTCCGATAGGCATTTCAAAAATAGGTGTCGATAGGCATTTTAGATATAGGTGTCGATAGGCATTTCAGATATAGGTGTCGATAGGCATTTCAGATATAGGTGTCGATAGGCATTTCAGATATAGGTGTCGATAGGCATTTCAGATATAGGTGTCGATAGGCATTTCAGATATAGGTGTCGATAGGCATTTCAGATATAGGTGTCGATAGGCATTTCAGATATAGGTGCCGATAGGCATTTCAGATATAGTTGCCGATTGGCATTTTAAAAATAAGTGCCGATAGGCATTTCAGATATAGAAGCCGATAGGCATTTCAAATATAGGCGCCGATAGGCATTCCAGATATGGTTGCCGATAGGCATTTCAAATATAGGTGCTGATAGGCATTTCAGATGTAGTTTCCGATAGGCATTTCAAAAATAGGTGTCGATAGGCATTTCAGATATAGGTGTCGATAGGCATTTCAGATATAGGTGTCGATAGGCATTTCAGATATAGGTGTCGATAGGCATTTCAGATATAGGTGTCGATAGGCATTTCAGATATAGGTGTCGATAGGCATTTCATATATAGGTGTCGATAGGCATTTCAAATATAGGTGTCGATAGGCGTTTCAGATATAGGTGTCGATAGGCATTTCAGATATAGGTGCCGATAGGCATTTCAGATATAGTTGCCGATTGGCATTTTAAAAATAGGTGCCGATAGGCATCTCAGATATAGAAGCCGATAGGCATTTCAAATATAGGTGCCGATAGGCATTCCAGATATGGTTGCCGATAGACATTTCAAATATAGCTGCTGATAGGCATTTCAGATGTAGTTTCCGATAGGCATTTCAAAAATAGGTGTCGATAGGCATTTTAGATATAGGTGTCGATAGGCATTTCAGATATAGGTGTCGATAGGCATTTCAGATATAGGTGTCGATAGGCATTTCAGATATAGGTGTCGATAGGCATTTCAGATATAGGTGTCGATAGGCATTTCAGATATAGGTGTCGATAGGCATTTCAGATATAGGTGTCGATAGGCATTTCAGATATAGGTGTCGATAGGCATTTCAGATATAGGTGTCGATAGGCATTTTAGATATAGGTGCCGATAGGCATTTCAGATATAGTTGCCGATTAGCATTTTAAAAATAGGTGCCGATAGGCATTTCAGATATAGAAGCCGATAGGCATTTCAAATATAGGTGCCGATAGGCATTCCAGATATGGTTGCCGATAGGCATTTCAAATATAGGTGCTGATAGGCATTTCAGATGTAGTTTCCGATAGGCATTTCAAAAATAGGTGTCGATAGGCATTTCAGATATAGGTGTCGATAGGCATTTCAGATATAGGTGTCGATAGGCATTTCAGATATAGGTGTCGATAGGCATTTCAGATATAGGTGCCGATAGGCATTTCAGATATAGGTGTCGATAGGCATTTCAGATATAGGTGTCGATAGGCATTTCAGATATAGGTGCCGATAGGCATTTCAGATATAGTTGCTGATTGGCATTTTAAAAATAGGTGCCGATAGACATTTCAGATATAGAAGCCGATAGGCATTTCAAATATAGGTGCCGATAGGCATTCCAGATATGGTTGCCGATAGGCATTTCAAATATAGGTGCTGATAGGCATTTCAGATGTAGTTTCCGATAGGCATTTCAAAAATAGGTGTCGATAGGCATTTCAGATATAGGTGTCGATAGGCATTTCAGATATAGGTGTCGATAGGCATTTCAGATATAGGTGTCGATAGGCATTTCAGATATAGGTGTCGATAGGCATTTCAGATATAGGTGTCGATAGGCATTTCAGATATAGGTGTCGATAGGCATTTCAGATATAGGTGTCGATAGGCATTTCAGATATAGGTGCCGATAGGCATTTCAGATATAGTTGCCGATTGGCATTTTAAAATAGGTGCCGATAGGCATTTCAGATATAGAAGCCGATAGGCATTTCAAATATAGGTGCCGATAGGCATTCCAGATATGGTTGCCGATAGGCATTTCAAATATAGGTGCTGATAGGCATTTCAGATGTAGTTTCCGATAGGCATTTCAAAAATAGGTGTCGATAGGCATTTCAGATATAGGTGTCGATAGGCATTTCAGATATAGGTGTCGATAGGCATTTCAGATATAGGTGTCGATAGGCATTTCAGATATAGGTGTCGATAGGCATTTCAGATATAGGTGTCGATAGGCATTTCAGATATAGGTGTCGATAGACATTTCAGATATAGGTGTCGATAGGCATTTCAGATATAGGTGCCGATAGGCATTTCAGATATAGTTGCCGATTGGCATTTTAAAAATAGGTGCCGATAGGCATTTCAGATATAGAAGCCGATAGGCATTTCAAATATAGGTGCCGATAGGCATTCCAGATATGGTTGCCGATAGGCATTTCAAATATAGGTGCTGATAGGCATTTCAGATGTAGTTTCCGATAGGCATTTCAAAAATAGGTGTCGATAGGCATTTCAGATATAGGTGTCGATAGGCATTTCAGATATAGGTGTCGATAGGCATTTCAGATATAGGTGTCGATAGGCTTTTCAGATATAGGTGTCGATAGGCATTTCAGATATAGGTGTCGATAGGCATTTCAGATATAGGTGTCGATAGGCATTTCAGATATAAGTGCCGATAGGCATTTCAGATATAGTTGCCGATTGGCATTTTAAAAATAGGTGCCGATAGGCATTTCAGATATAGAAGCCGATAGGCATTTCAAATATAGGTGCCGATAGGCATTCCAGATATGGTTGCCGATAGGCATTTCAAATATAGGTGCTGATAGGCATTTCAGATGTAGTTTCCGATAGGCATTTCAAAAATAGGTGTCGATAGGCATTTCAGATATAGGTGTCGATAGGCATTTCAGATATAGGTGTCGATAGGCATTTCAGATATAGGTGTCGATAGGCATTTCAGATATAGGTGTCGATAGGCATTTCAGATATAGGTGTCGATAGGCATTTCAGATATATGTGTCGTTAGGCATTTCAGATATAGGTGTCGATAGGCATTTTAGATATAGGTGTCGATAGGCATTTCAGATATAGGTGTCGATAGGCATTTTAGATATAGGTGCCGATAGGCATTTCAGATATAGTTGCCGATTAGCATTTTAAAAATAGGTGCCGATAGGCATTTCAGATATAGAAGCCGATAGGCATTTCAAATATAGGTGCCGATAGGCATTCCAGATATGGTTGCCGATAGGCATTTCAAATATAGGTGCTGATAGGCATTTCAGATGTAGTTTCCGATAGGCATTTCAAAAATAGGTGTCGATAGGCATTTCAGATATAGGTGTCGATAGGCATTTCAGATATAGGTGTCGATAGGCATTTCAGATATAGGTGTCGATAGGCATTTCAGATATAGGTGCCGATAGGCATTTCAGATATAGGTGTCGATAGGCATTTCAGATATAGGTGTCGATAGGCATTTCAGATATAGGTGCCGATAGGCATTTCAGATATAGTTGCCGATTGGCATTTTAAAAATAGGTGCCGATAGACATTTCAGATATAGAAGCCGATAGGCATTTCAAATATAGGTGCCGATAGGCATTCCAGATATGGTTGCCGATAGGCATTTCAAATATAGGTGCTGATAGGCATTTCAGATGTAGTTTCCGATAGGCATTTCAAAAATAGGTGTCGATAGGCATTTCAGATATAGGTGTCGATAGGCATTTCAGATATAGGTGTCGATAGGCATTTCAGATATAGGTGTCGATAGGCATTTCAGATATAGGTGTCGATAGGCATTTCAGATATAGGTGTCGATAGGCATTTCAGATATAGGTGTCAATAGGCATTTCAGATATAGGTGTCGATAGGCATTTCAGATATAGGTGTCGATAGGCATTTCAGATATAGGTGCCGATAGGCATTTCAGATATAGTTGTCGATTGGCATTTTAAAAATAGGTGCCGATAGGCATTTCAGATATAGAAGCCGATAGGCATTTCAAATATAGGTGCCGATAGGCATTCCAGATATGGTTGCCGATAGGCATTTCAAATATAGGTTCTGATAGGCATTTCAGATGTAGTTTCCGATAGGCATTTCAAAAATAGGTGTCGATAGGCATTTCAGATATAGGTGTCGATAGGCATTTCAGATATAGGTGTCGATAGGCATTTCAGATATAGGTGTCGATAGGCATTTCAGATATAGGTGTCGATATGCATTTCAGATATAGGTGTCGATAGGCATTTCAGATATAGGTGTCGATAGGCATTTCAGATATAGGTGTCGATAGGCATTTCAGATATAGGTGCCGATAGGCATTTCAGATATAGTTGCCGATTGGCATTTTAAAAATAGGTGCCGATAGGCATTTCAGATATAGAAGCTGATAGGCATTTCAAATATAGGTGCCGATAGGCATTCCAGATATGGTTGCCGATAGGCATTTCAAATATAGGTGCTGATAGGCATTTCAGATGTAGTTTCCGATAGGCATTTCAAAAATAGGTGTCGATAGGCATTTCAGATATAGGTGTCGATAGGCATTTCAGATATAGGTGTCGATAGGCATTTCAGATATAGGTGTCGATAGGCATTTCAGATATAGGTGTCGATAGGCATTTCAGATATAGGTGTCGATAGGCATTTCAGATATAGGTGTCGATAGGCATTTCAGATATAGGTGCCGATAGGCATTTCAGATATAGTTGCCGATTGGCATTTTAAAAATAGGTGATGATAGGCATTTCAGATATAGAAGCCGATAGGCATTTCAAATATAGGTGCCGATAGGCATTCCAGATATGGTTGCCGATAGGCATTTCAAATAGAGGTGCTGATAGGCATTTCAGATGTAGTTTCCGATAGGCATTTCAAAAATAGGTGTCGATAGGCATTTCAGATATAGGTGTCGATAGGCATTTCAGATATAGGTGTCGATAGGCATTTCAGATATAGGTGTCGATAGGCATTTCAGATATAGGTGTCGATAGGCATTTCAGAAATAGGTGTCGATAGGCATTTCAGATATAGGGGTCGATAGGCATTTCAGATATAGGTGCCGATAGGCATGTCAGATATAGTTGCCGATTGGCATTTTAAAAATAGGTGCCGATAGGCATTTCAGATATAGAAGCCGATAGGCATTTCAAATATAGGTGCCGATAGGCATTCCAGATATGGTTGCCGATAGGCATTTCAAATATAGGTGCTGAGAGGCATTTCAGATGTAGTTTCCGATAGGCATTTCAAAAATAGGTGTCGATAGGCATTTCAGATATAGGTATCGATAGGCATTTCAGATATAGGTGTCGATAGGCATTTCAGATATAGGTGTCGATAGGCATTTCAGATATAGGTGTCGATAGGCATTTCAGATATAGGTGTCGAGAGGCATTTCAGATATAGGTGTCGATAGGCATTTCAGATATAGGTGTCGATAGGCATTTCAGATATAGGTGCCGATAGGCATTTCAGATATAGTTGCCGATTGGCATTTTAAAAATAAGTGCCGATAGGCATTTCAGATATAGAAGGCGATAGGCATTTCAAATATAGGTGCCGATAGGCATTCCAGATATGGTTGCCGATAGGCATTTCAAATATAGGTGCTGTTAGGCATTTCAGATGTAGTTTCCGACAGGCATTTCAAAAATAGGTGTCGATAGGCATTTCAGATATAGGTGTCGATAGGCATTTCAGATATAGGTGTCGATAGGCATTTCAGATATAGGTGTCGATAGGCATTTCAGATATAGGTGTCGATAGGCATTTCAGATATAGGTGTCGATAGGCATTTCAGATATAGGTGTCGATAGGCATTTCAGATATAGGTGTCGATAGGCATTTCAGATATAGGTGCCGATAGGCATTTCAGATATAGTTGCCGATTAGCATTTTAAAAATAGGTGCCGATAGGCATTTCAGATATAGAAGCCGATAGGCATTTAAAATATAGGTGCCGATAGACATTCCAGATATGGTTGCCGATAGGCATTTCAAATATAGGTGCTGATAGGCATTTCAGATGTAGTTTCCGATAGGCATTTCAAAAATAGGTGTCGATAGGCATTTCAGATATAGGTGTCGATAGGCATTTCAGATATAGGTGTCGATAGGCATTTCAGATATAGGTGTCGATAGGCATTTCAGATATAGGTGTCGATAGGCATTTCAGATATAGGTGTCGATAGGCATTTCATATATAGGTGTCGATAGGCATTTCAGATATAGGTGTCGATAGGCGTTTCAGATATAGGTGTCGATAGGCATTTCAGATATAGGTGCCGATAGGCATTTCAGATATAGTTGCCGATTGGCATTTTAAAAATAGGTGCCGATAGGCATCTCAGATATAGAAGCCGATAGGCATTTCAAATATAGGTGCCGATAGGCATTCCAGATATGGTTGCCGATAGACATTTCAAATATAGCTGCTGATAGGCATTTCAGATGTAGTTTCCGATAGGCATTTCAAAAATAGGTGTCGATAGGCATTTTAGATATAGGTGTCGATAGGCATTTCAGATATAGGTGTCGATAGGCATTTCAGATATAGGTGTCGATAGGCATTTCAGATATAGGTGTCGATAGGCATTTCAGATATAGGTGTCGATAGGCATTTCAGATATAGGTGTCGATAGGCATTTCAGATATAGGTGTCGATAGGCATTTCAGATATAGGTGCCGATAGGCATTTCAGATATAGTTGCCGATTGGCATTTTAAAAATAAGTGCCGATAGGCATTTCAGATATAGAAGCCGATAGGCATTTCAAATATAGGCGCCGATAGGCATTCCAGATATGGTTGCCGATAGGCATTTCAAATATAGGTGCTGATAGGCATTTCAGATGTAGTTTCCGATAGGCATTTCAAAAATAGGTGTCGATAGGCATTTCAGATATAGGTGTCGATAGGCATTTCAGATATAGGTGTCGATAGGCATTTCAGATATAGGTGTCGATAGGCATTTCAGATATAGGTGTCGATAGGCATTTCAGATATAGGTGTCGATAGGCATTTCATATATAGGTGTCGATAGGCATTTCAGATATAGGTGTCGATAGGCGTTTCAGATATAGGTGTCGATAGGCATTTCAGATATAGGTGCCGATAGGCATTTCAGATATAGTTGCCGATTGGCATTTTCAAAATAGGTGCCGATAGGCATCTCAGATATAGAAGCCGATAGGCATTTCAAATATAGGTGCCGATAGGCATTCCAGATATGGTTGCCGATAGACATTTCAAATATAGCTGCTGATAGGCATTTCAGATGTAGTTTCCGATAGGCATTTCAAAAATAGGTGTCGATAGGCATTTTAGATATAGGTGTCGATAGGCATTTCAGATATAGGTGTCGATAGGCATTTCAGATATAGGTGTCGATAGGCATTTCAGATATAGGTGTCGATAGGCATTTCAGAAATAGGTGTCGATAGGCATTTCAGATATAGGGGTCGATAGGCATTTCAGATATAGGTGCCGATAGGCATTTCAGATATAGTTGCCGATTGGCATTTTAAAAATAGGTGCCGATAGGCATTTCAGATATAGAAGCCGATAGGCATTTCAAATATAGGTGCCGATAGGCATTCCAGATATGGTTGCCGATAGGCATTTCAAATATAGGTGCTGAGAGGCATTTCAGATGTAGTTTCCGATAGGCATTTCAAAAATAGGTGTCGATAGGCATTTCAGATATAGGTGTCGATAGGCATTTCAGATATAGGTGTCGATAGGCATTTCAGATATAGGTGTCGATAGGCATTTCAGATATAGGTATCGATAGGCATTTCAGATATAGGTGTCGATAGGCATTTCAGATATAGGTGTCGATAGGCATTTCAGATATAGGTGTCGATAGGCATTTCAGATATAGGTGTCGATAGGCATTTCAGATATAGGTGTCGATAGGCATTTCAGATATAGGTGTCGATAGGCATTTCAGATATAGGTGCCGATAGGCATTTCAGATATAGTTGCCGATTGGCATTTTAAAAATAGGTGCCGATAGGCATTTCAGATATAGAAGGCGATAGGCATTTCAAATATAGGTGCCGATAGGCATTCCAGATATGGTTGCCGATAGGCATTTCAAATATAGGTGCTGTTAGGCATTTCAGATGTAGTTTCCGACAGGCAATTCAAAAATAGGTGTCGATAGGCATTTCAGATATAGGTGTCGATAGGCATTTCAGATATAGGTGTCGATAGGCATTTCAGATATAGGTGTCGATAGGCATTTCAGATATAGGTGTCGATAGGCATTTCAGATATAGGTGTCGATAGGCATTTCAGATATAGGTGTCGATAGGCATTTCAGATATAGGTGTCGATAGGCATTTCAGATATAGGTGCCGATAGGCATTTCAGATATAGTTGCCGATTAGCATTTTAAAAATAGGTGCCGATAGGCATTTCAGATATAGAAGCCGATAGGCATTTAAAATATAGGTGCCGATAGGCATTCCAGATATGGTTGCCGATAGGCATTTCAAATATAGGTGCTGATAGGCATTTCAGATGTAGTTTCCGATAGGCATTTCAAAAATAGGTGTCGATAGGCATTTCAGATATAGGTGTCGATAGGCATTTCAGATATAGGTGTCGATAGGCATTTCAGATATAGGTGTCGATAGGCATTTCAGATATAGGTGTCGATAGGCATTTCAGATATAGGTGTCGATAGGCATTTCATATATAGGTGTCGATAGGCATTTCAGATATAGGTGTCGATAGGCATTTCAGATTTTGAAGCCGATAGGCATTTCAAATATAGGTGCCGATAGGCATTCCAGATATAGTTGCCGATCGGCATTTCAAATATAGGTGCTGATAGGCATTTCAGATGTAGTTTCCGATAGGCATTTCAAAAATAGGTGTCGATAGGCATTTCAGATATAGGTGTCGATAGGCATTTCAGATATAGGTGTCGATAGGCATTTCAGATATAGGTGTCGATAGGCATTTCAGATATAGGTGCCGATAGGCATTTCAGATATAGTTGCCGATTGGCATTTTAAAAATAGGTGCCGATAGGCATTTCAGATATAGAAGCCGATAGGCATTTCAAATATAGGTGCCGATAGGCATTCCAGATATGGTTGCCGATAGGCATTTCAAATATAGGTGCTGATAGGCATTTCAGAAGTAGTTTCCGATAGGCATTTCAAAAATAGGTGTCGATAGGCATTTCAGATATAGGTGTCAATAGGCATTTCAGATATAGGTGTCGATAGGCATTTCAGATATAGGTGTCGATAGGCATTTCAGATATAGGTGTCGATAGGCATTTCAGATATAGGTGTCGATAAACATTTCAGATATAGGTGTCGATAGGCATTTCAGATATAGGTGCCGATAGGCATTTCAGATATAGTTGCCGATTGGCATTTTAAAAATAGGTGCCGATAGGCATTTCAGATATAGAAGCCGATAGGCATTTCAAATATAGGTGCCGATAGGCATTCCAGATATGGTTGCCGATAGGCATTTCAAATATAGGTGCTGATAGGCATTTCAGATGTAGTTTCCGATAGGCATTTCAAAAATAGGTGTCGATAGGCATTTCAGATATAGGTGTCGATAGGCATTTCAGATATAGGTGTCGATAGGCATTTCAGATATAGGTGTCGATAGGCATTTCAGATATAGGTGTCGATAGGCATTTCAGATATAGGTGTCGATAGGCATTTCAGATATAGGTGTCGATAGGCATTTCAGATATAGGTGTCGATAGGCATTTCAGATATAGGTGTCGATAGGCATTTCAGATATAGGTGCCGATAGGCATTTCAGATATAGTTGCCGATTGGCATTTTAAAAATAGGTGCCGATAGGCATTTCAGATATAGAAGCCGATAGGCATTTCAAATATAGATGCCGATAGGCATTCCAGATATGGTTGCCGATACGCATTTCAAATATAGGTTCTGATAGGCATTTCAGATGTAGTTTCCGATAGGCATTTCAAAAATAGGTGTCGATAGGCATTTCAGATATAGGTGTCGATAGGCATTTCAGATATAAGTGTCGATAGGCATTTCAGATATAGGTGTCGATAGGCATTTCAGATATAGGTGTCGATATGCATTTCAGATATAGGTGTCGATAGGCATTTCAGATATAGGTGTCGATAGGCATTTCAGATATAGGTGTCGATCGGCATTTCAGATATAGGTGCCGATAGGCATTTCAGATATAGTTGCCGATTGGCATTTTAAAAATAGGTGCCGATAGGCATTTCAGATATAGAAGCTGATAGGCATTTCAAATATAGGTGCCGATAGGCATTCCAGATATGGTTGCCGATAGGCATTTCAAATATAGGTGCTGATAGGCATTTCAGATGTAGTTTCCGATAGGCATTTCAAAAATAGGTGTCGATAGGCATTTCAGATATAGGTGTCGATAGGCATTTCAGATATAGGTGTCGATAGGCATTTCAGATATAGGTGTCGATAGGCATTTCAGATATAGGTGTCGATAGGCATTTCAGATATAGGTGTCGATAGGCATTTCAGATAAAGGTGTCGATAGGCATTTCAGATATAGGTGTCGATAGGCATTTCAGATATAGGTGCCGATAGGCATTTCAGATATAGTTGCCGATTGGCATTTTAAAAATAGGTGCCGATAGGCATTTCAGATATAGAAGCCGATAGGCATTTCAAATATAGGTGCCGATAGGCATTCCAGATATGGTTGCCGATAGGCATTTTAAATATAGGTGCTGATAGGCATTTCAGATGTAGTTTCCGATAGGCATTTCAAAAATAGGTGTCGATAGGCATTTCAGATATAGGTGTCGATAGGCATTTTAGATATAGGTGTCGATAGGCATTTCAGATATAGGTGTCGATAGGCATTTCAGATATGGGTGTCGATAGGCATTTCAGATATAGGTGTCGATATGCATTTCAGATATAGGTGTCGATAGGCATTTCAGATATAGGTGTCGATAGGCATTTCAGATATAGGTGCCGATAGGCATTTCAGATATAGTTGCCGATTGGCATTTTAAAAATAGGTGCCGTTAGGCATTTTAGATATAGAAGCCGATAGGCATTTCAGATATAGGTGTCGATAGGCATTTCAGATATGGGTGTCGATAGGCATTTCAGATATAGGTGTCGATATGCATTTCAGATATAGGTGTCGATAGGCATTTCAGATATAGGTGTCGATAGGCATTTCAGATATAGGTGCCGATAGGCATTTCAGATATAGTTGCCGATTGGCATTTTAAAAATAGGTGCCGTTAGGCATTTTAGATATAGAAGCCGATAGGCATTTCAAATATAGGTGCCGATAGGCATTCCAGATATTGTTGGCGATAGGCATTTCAAATATAGGTGCTGATAGGCATTTCAGATGTAGTTTCCGATAGGCATTTCAAAAATAGGTGTCGATAGGCATTTCAGATATAGGTGTCGATAGGCATTTCAGATATAGGTGTCGATAGGCATTTCAGATATAGGTGTCGATAGGCATTTCAGATATAGGTGTCGATAGGCATTTCAAATATAGGTGTCGATAGGCATTTCAGATATAGGTGTCGATAGGCATTTCAGATATAGGTGTCGATAGGCATTTCAGATATAGGTGCCGATAGGCATTTCTGATATAGTTGCCGATTGGCATTTTAAAAATAGGTGCCGATAGGCATTTCAGATATAGAATCCGATAGGCATTTCAAATATAGGTGCCGATAGGCATTCCAGATATGGTTGCCGATAGGCATTTCAAATATAGGTGCTGATAGGCATTTCAGATGTAGTTTCCGATAGGCATTTCAAAAATAGGTGTCGATAGGCATTTCAGATATAGGTGTCGATAGGCATTTCAGATATAGGTGTCGAAAGGCAGTTCAGATATAGGTGTCGATAGGCATTTCAGATATAGGTGTCGATAGGCATTTCAGATATAGGTGTCGATAGGCATTTCAGATATAGGTGTCGATAGGCATTTCAGATATAGGTGTCGATAGGCATTTCAGATATAGGAGCCGATAGGCATTTCAGATATAGTTGCCGATTGGCATTTTAAAAATAGGTGCCGATAGGCATTTCAGATATAGAAGCCGATAGGCATTTTAAATATAGGTGCCGATAGGCATTCCAGATATGGTTGCCGATAGGCATTTCAAATATAGGTGCTGATAGGCATTTCAGATGTAGTTTCCGATAGGCATTTCAAAAATAGGTGTCGATAGGCATTTCAGATATAGGTGTCGATAGGCATTTCAGATATAGGTGTCGATAGGCATTTCAGATATAGAGGTCGATAGGCATTTCAGATATAGGTGTCGATAGGCATTTCAGATATAGGTGTCGATAGGCATTTCAGATATAGGTGTCTATAGGCATTTCAGATATAGGTGTCGATAGGCATTTCAGATATAGGTGCCGATAGGCATTTCAGATATAGTTGCCGATTGGCATTTTAAAAATAGGTGCCGATAGGCATTTCAGATATAGAAGCCGATAGGCATTTCAAATATAGGTGCCGATAGGCATTCCAGATATGGTTGCCGATAGGCATTTCAAATATAGGTGCTGATAGGCATTTCAGATGTAGTTTCCGATAGGCATTTCAAAAATAGGTGTCGATAGGCATTTCAGATATAGGTGTCGATAGGCATTTCAGATATAGGTGTCGATAGGCATTTCAGATATAGGTGTCGATAGGCATTCCAGATATGGTTGCCGATAGGCATTTCAAATATAGGTTCTGATAGGCATTTCAGATGTAGTTTCCGATAGGCATTTCAAAAATAGGTGTCGATAGGCATTTCAGATATAGGTGTCGATAGGCATTTCAGATATAGGTGTCGATAGGCATTTCAGATATAGGTGTCGATAGGCATTTCAGATATAGGTGTCGATAGGCATTTCAGATATAGGTGTCGATAGGCATTTCAGATATAGGTGTCGATAGGCATTTCAGATATAGGTGTCGATAGGCATTTCAGATATAGGTGTCGATAGGCATTTCAGATATAGGTGTCGATAGACATTTCAGATATAGGTGTCGATAGGCATTTCAGATATAGGTGCCGATAGGCATTTCAGATATAGTTGCCGATTGGCATTTTAAAAATAGGTGCCGATAGGCATTTCAGATTTAGAAGCCGATAGGCATTTCAAATATAGGTGCCGATAGGCATTCCAGATATGGTTGCCGATAGGCATTTCAAATATAGGTGCTGATAGGCATTTCAGAAGTAGTTTCCCATAGGCATTTCAAAAATAGGTGTCGATAGGCATTTCAGATATAGGTGTCGATAGGCATTTCAGATATAGGTGTCAATAGGCATTTCAGATATAGGTGTCGATAGGCATTTCAGATATAGGTGTCGATAGGCATTTCAGATATAGGTGTCGATAGGCATTTCAGATATAGGTGTCGATAGGCATTTCAGATATAGGTGCCGATAGGCATTTCAGATATAGTTGCCGATTGGCATTTTAAAAATAGGTGCCGATAGGCATTTCAGATATAGAAGCCGATAGGCATTTCAAATATAGGTGCCGATAGGCATTCCAGATATGGTTGCCGATAGGCATTTCAAATATAGGTGCTGATAGGATTTCAGATGTAGTTTCCGATAGGCATTTCAAAAATAGGTGTCGATAGGCATTTCAGATATAGGTGTCGATAGGCATTTCAGATATAGGTGTCGATAGGCATTTCAGATATAGGTGTCGATAGGCATTTCAGATATAGGTGTCGATAGGCATTTCAGATATAGGTGTCGATAGGCATTTCAGATATAGTTGTCGATAGGCATTTCAGATATAGGTGTCGATAGGCATTTCAGATATAGGTGCCGATAGGCATTTCAGATATAGTTGCCGATTGGCATTTTAAAAATAGGTGCCGATAGGCATTTCAGATATAGAAGCCGATAGGCATTTCAAATATAGGTGCCGATAGGCATTCCAGATATGGTTGCCGATAGGCATTTCAAATATAGGTTCTGATAGGCATTTCAGATGTAGTTTCCGATAGGCATTTCAAAAATAGGTGTCGATAGGCATTTCAGATATAGGTGTCGATAGGCATTTCAGATATAAGTGTCGATAGGCATTTCAGATATAGGTGTCGATAGGCATTTCAGATATAGGTGTCGATATGCATTTCAGATATAGGTGTCGATAGGCATTTCAGATATAGGTGTCGATAGGCATTTCAGATATAGGTGTCGATAGGCATTTCAGATATAGGTGCCGATAGGCATTTCAGATATAGTTGCCGATTGGCATTTTAAAAATAGGTGCCGATAGGCATTTCAGATATAGAAGCTGATAGACATTTCAAATATAGGTGCCGATAGGCATTCCAGATATGGTTGCCGATAGGCATTTCAAATATAGGTGCTGATAGGCATTTCAGATGTAGTTTCCGATAGGCATTTCAAAAATAGGTGTCGATAGGCATTTTAGATATAGGTGTCGATAGGCATTTCAGATATAGGTGTCGATAGGCATTTCAGATATAGGGGTCGATAGGCATTTCAGATATAGGTGTCGATAGGCATTTCAGATATAGGTGTCGATAGGCATTTCAGATATAGGTGTCGATAGGCATTTCAGATATAGGTGTCGATAGGCATTTCAGATATAGGTGCCGATAGGCATTTCAGATATAGTTGCCGATTGTCATTTTAAAAATAGGTGCCGATAGGCATTTCAGATATAGAAGCCGATAGGCATTTCAAATATAGGTGCCGATAGGCATTCCAGATATGGTTGCCGATAGGCATTTCAAATATAGGTGCTGATAGGCATTTCAGATGTAGTTTCCGATAGGCATTTCAAAAATAGGTGTCGATAGGCATTTCAGATATAGGTGTCGATAGGCATTTCAGATATAGGTGTCGATAGGCATTTCAGATATAGGTGTCGATAGGCATTTCAGATATAGGTGTCGATAGGCATTTCAGATATAGGTGTCGATAGGCATTTCAGATATAGGTGTCGATAGGCATTTCAGATATAGGTGTCGATAGGCATTTCAGATAAAGGTGCCGATAGGCATTTCAGATATAGTTGCCGATTGGCATTTTAAAAATAGGTGCCGATAGGCATTTCAGATATAGAAGCCGATAGGCATTTCAAATATAGGTGCCGATAGGCATTCCAGATATGGTTGCCGATAGGCATTTCAAATATAGGTGCTGATAGGCATTTCAGATGTAGTTTCCGATAGGCATTTCAAAAATAGGTGTCGATAGGCATTTCAGATATAGGTGTCGATAGGCATTTCAGATATAGGTGTCGATAGGCAGTTCAGATATAGGTGTCGATAGGCATTTCAGATATAGGTGTCGATAGGCATTTCAGATATAGGTGTCGATAGGCATTTCAGATATAGGTGTCGATAGGCATTTCAGATATAGGTGTCGATAGGCATTTCAGATATAGGAGCCGATAGGCATTTTAGATATAGTTGCCGATTGGCATTTTAAAAATAGGTGCCGATAGGCATTTCAGATATAGAAGCCGATAGGCATTTCAAATATAGGTGCCGATAGGCATTCCAGATATGGTTGCCGATAGGCATTTCAAATATAGGTGCTGATAGGCATTTCAGATGTAGTTTCCGATAGGCATTTCAAAAATAGGTGTCGATAGGCATTTCAGATATAGGTGTCGATAGGCATTTCAGATATAGGTGTCGATTGTCATTTCAGATATAGGTGTCGATAGGCATTTCAGATATAGGTGTCGATAGGCATTTTAGATATAGGTGTCGATAGGCATTTCAGATATAGGTGTCGATAGGCATTTCAGATATAGGTGTCGATAGGCATTTCAGATATAGGTGTCGATAGGCATTTCAGATATAGGTGTCGATAGGCATTTCAGATATAGGTGCCGATAGGCATTTCAGATATAGTTGCCGATTGGCATTTTAAAAATAGGTGCCGATAGGCATTTCAGATATAGAAGCCGATAGGCATTTCAAATATAGGTGCCGATAGGCATTCCAGATATGGTTGCCGATAGGCATTTCAAATATAGGCCCTGATAGGCATTTCAGATGTAGTTTCCGATAGGCATTTCAAAAATAGGTGTCGATAGGCATTTCAGATATAGGTGTCGATAGGCATTTCAGATATAGGTGTCGATAGGCATTTCAGATATAGGTGTCGATAGGCATTTCAGATATAGGTGTCGATAGGCATTTCAGATATAGGTGTCGATAGGCATTTCAGATATAGGTGTCGATAGGCATTTCAGATATAGGTGTCGATAGGCATTTCAAATATAGGTGCCGATAGGCATTTCAGATATAGTTGCCGATTGGCATTTTAAAAATAGGTGCCGATAGGCATTTCAGATATAGAAGCCGATAGGCATTTCAGATATAGGTGTCGATAGGCATTTCAAATATAGGTGCCGATAGGCATTTCAGATATAGTTGCCGATTGGCATTTTAAAAATAGGTGCCGATAGGCATTTCAGATATAGAAGCCGATAGGCATTTCAGATATAGGTGTCGATAGGCATTTCAGATATAGGTGTCGATAGGCATTTCAGATATAGGTGTCGATAGGCATTTCAGATATAGGTGTCGATAGGCATTTCAGATATAGGTGTCGATAGGCATTTCAGATATAGGTATCGATAGGCATTTCAGATATAGGTGCCGATAGGCATTTCAGATATAGTTGCCGATTGGCACTTTAAAAATAGGTGCCGATAGGCATTTCAGATATAGAAGCCGATAGGCATTTCAAATATAGGTGCCGATAGGCATTCCAGATATGGTTGCCGATAGGCATTTCAAATATAGGTGCTGATAGGCATTTCAGATGTAGTTTCCGATAGGCATTTCAAAAATAGGTGTCGATAGGCATTTCAGATATAGGTGTCGATAGGCATTTCAGATATAGGTGTCGATAGGCATTTCAGATATAGGTGTCGATAGGCATTTCAGATATAGGTGTCGATAGGCATTTCAGATATAGGTGTCGATAGGCATTTCAGATATAGGTGTCGATAGGCATTTCAGATATAGGTGTCGATAGGCATTTCAGATATAGGTGCCGATAGGCATTTCAGATATAGTTGCCGATTGGCATTTTAAAAATAGGTTCCGATAGGCATTTTAGATATAGAAGCCGATAGGCATTTCAAATATAGGTGCCGATTGGCATTCCAGATATGGTTGCCGATAGGCATTTTAAATATAGGTGCTGATAGGCATTTCAGATGTAGTTTCCGATAGGCATTTCAAAAATAGGTGTCGATAGGCATTTCAGATATAGGTGTCGATAGGCATTTCAGATATAGTTGCCGATTGGCATTTTAAAAATAGGTGCCGATAGGCATTTCAGATATAGAAGCCGATAGGCATTTCAAATATAGGTGCCATTAGGCATTTCAGATATAGGTGTCGATAGGCATTTCAGATATAGGTGTCGATAGGCATTTCAGATATAGGTGTCGATAGGCATTTCAGATATAGGTGTCGATAGGCATTTCAGATATAGGTGTCGATAGGCATTTCAGATATAGGTGTCGATAGGCATTTCAGATATAGTTGTCTATAGGCATTTCAGATATAGGTGTCGATAGGCATTTCAGATATAGGTGCCGATAGGCATTTCAGATATAGTTGCCGATTGGCATTTTAAAAATAGGTGCCGATAGGCATTTCAGATATAGAAGCCGATAGGCATTTCAAATATAGGTGCCGATAGGCATTCCAGATATGGTTGCCGATAGGCATTTCAAATAAAGGTGCTGATAGGCATTTCAGATGTAGTTTCCGATAGGCATTTCAAAAATAGGTGTCGATAGGCATTTCAGATATAGTTGTCGATAGGCATTTCAGATATAGGTGTCGATAGGCATTTCAGATATAGGTGTCGATAAGCATTTCAGATATAGGTGTCGATAGGCATTTCAGATATAGGTGTCGATAGGCATTTCAGATATAGGTGTCGATAGGCATTTCAGATATAGGTGCCGATAGGCATTTCAGATATAGTTGCCGATTGGCATTTTAAAAATAGGTGCCGATAGGAATTTCAGATATAGAAGCCGATAGGCATTTCAAATATAGGTGCCGATAGGCATTCCAGATATGGTTGCCGATAGGCATTTCAAATATAGGTGCTGATGGGCATTTCAGATGTAGTTTCCGATAGGCATTTCAAAAATAGGTGTCGATAGGCATTTCAGATATAGGTGTCGATAGGCATTTCAGATATAGGTGTCGATAGGCATTTCAGATATAGGTGTCGATAGGCATTTCAGATATAGGTGTCGATAGGCATTTCAGATATAGGTGTCGATAGGCATTTCAGATATAGGTGTCGATAGGCATTTTAGATATAGGTGTCGATAGGCATTTCAGATATAGGTGCCGATAGGCATTTCAGATATAGTTGCCGATTGGCATTTTAAAAATTGGTGCCGATAGGCATTTCAGATATAGAAGCCGATAGGCATTTCAAATATAGGTGCCGATAGGCATTCCAGATATGGTTGCCGATAGGCATTTCAAATATAGGTGCTGATAGGCATTTCAGATGTAGTTTCCGATAGGCATTTCAAAAATAGGTGTCGATAGGCATTTCAGATATAGGTGTCGATAGGCATTTCAGATATAGGTGTCGAAAGGCATTTCAGATATAGGTGTCGATAGGCATTTCAGATATAGGTGTCGATAGGCATTTCAGATATAGGTGTCGATAGGCATTTCAGATATAGGTGTCGATAGGCATTTCAGATATAGGTGTCGATAGGCATTTCAGATATAAGTGCCGATAGGCATTTCAGATATAGTTGCCGATTGGCATTTTAAAAATAGGTGCCGATAGGCATTTCAGATATAGAAGCCGATAGGCATTTTAAATATAGGTGCCGATAGGCATGTCAGATATGGTTGCCGATAGGCATTTCAAATATCGGTGCTGATAGGCATATCAGATGTAGTTTCCGATAGGCATTTCAAAAATAGGTGTCGATAGGCATTTCAGATATAGGTGTCAATAGGCATTTCAGATATAGGTGTCGATAGGCATTTTAGATATAGGTGTCGATAGGCATTTCAGATATAGGTGTCGATAGGCATTTCAGATATAGGTGTCGATAGGCATTTCAGATATAGGTATCGATAGGCATTTCAGATATAGGTGTCAATAGGCATTTCAGATATAGGTGTCGATAGGCATTTCAGATATAGGTGTCGATAGGCGTTTCAGATATAGGTGTCGATAGGCATTTCAGATATAGGTGCCGATAGGCATTTCAGATATAGTTGCCGATTGGCATTTTAAAAATAGGTGCCGATAGACATTTTAGATATAGAAGCCGATAGGCATTTCAAATATAGGTGCCGATAGGCATTCCAGATATGGTTGCCGATAGGCATTTCAAATATAGGTGCTGATAGGCATTTCAGATGTAGTTTCCGATAGGCATTTCAAAAATAGGTGTCGATAGGCATTTCAGATATAGGTGTCGATAGGCATTTCAGATATAGGTGTCGATAGGCATTTCAGATATAGGTGTCGATAGGCATTTCAGATATTGGTGTCGATAGGCATTTCAGATATAGGTGTCGATAGGCATTTCAGATATAGGTGCCTATAGGCATTTCAGATATAGTTTACGATTGGCATTTTAAAAATAGGTGCCGATAGGCATTTCAGATATAGAAGCCGATAGGCATTTCAAATATAGGTGCCGATAGGCATTCCAGATATGGTTGCCGATAGGCATTTCAAATATAGGTGCTGATAGGCATTTCAGATGTAGTTTCCGATAGGCATTTCAAAAATAGGTGTCGACAGGCATTTCAGATATAGGTGTCGATAGGCATTTCAGATATAGGTGTCGATAGGCAGTTCAGATATAGGTGTCGATAGGCATTTCAGATATAGGTGTCGATAGGCATTTCAGATATAGGTGTCGATAGGCATTTCAGATATAGGTGCCGATAGGCATTTCAGATATAGGTGTCGATAGGCATTTCAGATATAGGTGCCGATAGGCATTTCAGATATAGTTGCCGATTAGCATTTTAAAAATAGGTGCCGATAGGCATTTCAGATATAGAAGCCGATAGGCATTTCAAATATAGGTGCCGATAGGCATTCCAGATATGGTTGCCGATAGGCATTTCAAATATAGGTGCTGATAGGCATTTCAGATGTAGTTTCCGATAGGCATTTCAAAAATAGGTGTCGATAGGCATTTCAGATATAGGTGTCGATAGGAATTTCAGATATAGGTGTCGATAGGCATTTCAGATATAGGTGTCGATAGGCATTTCAGATATAGGTGTCGATAGGCATTTCAGATATAGGTGTCGATAGGCATTTCAGATATAGGTGTCGATAGGCATTTCAGATATAGGTGTCTATAGGCATTTCAGATATAGG